>CP137672.1:36618575-37194671 GCA_037976565.1 Mesocentrotus franciscanus | reverse complement strand
ATACCTCACAGAAAAATGACTGATTATACAATAATATTGTTTAACTGAAAACTTACAGGTAGTTTCAGACATTTAACAGCTAACAATTTGAAATTTACTTTTTTATAGGCATTCTCATAAAGACATTTTCTCTGTATGCTCTTGAATTGTCCATAACCACATGAAAATATTATTTATTGTTTGAGAATGATATATTCCTTATAACTATATATCAATTTTTAATCCCTTTAAAACACATGAGAAACATATCTACATGTAACTGTAAGGACTGACAGGGTGTCAAGCATTTGCTTAATCTCAAAGTTTTAGTTCTTTTGGAAAAAGTTTTTCATTTTTAGTAAAGTGAATATATAGGTCTGCCATGTCCCAGTACTTCAGCTCAGAGCTAAACAAATGAAATGAAGTTATATGATGTCATACTTGAGTATGTCATATCACACATAACTTTCTGGTACAATTTAACATGCTTACACAGTCAATCATGCAACAGCATTATCAGATCAATATCACCCACGCTATAATGAAAGCAAACTCAGGAACTGCCATTGGCCGGCGTCAACAAAACAAATCTGATATTTTTATCAATCAATACCTTGGGCAGTGAGAAAAAAATAAAATAAAAAATAACTTGAAAAACCACGGCAACAGCTTTGTCCCAAGGTGATTCCTTATTACAGAAATCCCATGATATTAGGAAACTGCAAGAACTTGCTTTCTAAGCTGGATATCATTTCTTCCCTCAACAATTATGGCTAAGATAATCACTGTTTACGTAGTATGGAGCCCACTCTAATGATTTCCAACAATACTATAAATAGCAGATCCCTCAATGTATCTAAATATTGTATGATGAATTTGGACTTCAAAATATACTTGATTCGTCCTGAAGCAGATATACTTGCATTGTGAAGATTTTTCATACATAGGAGTTATGTTATGATTGAAGCAAAGAAATAAAAGTCTAAATTCAACTCCTGAAACTGTGTTTATGATAACTACTCCAAACTCTGCCCAAAGTGGGTTAATAGGAAGTGGGGGTTCATTTTAAGTGTATGAAAAGACTTATGAAATATTTTGAAGACAACACTTTTTAAAAAACTCCTTTAAAACTCAATAAGAGAACTTATTGTAATGCAATTCTTCCCTTTAAAACAATACCAGTACTAGTTAAACACTTTAATAATAATAACAATAATGATGATGATGACTATGATGACGATGACGATGACGATGGCGATGACGATGGCGATGACGATGACGATGATGATGATGATGATGACTTCATTTCACTATATTATGATAACATCATTATCCCTGATGACAGGATTTCAAGCCTGAACACAAGTGCGTACAATGTGGGACTGGTGAACATGTAATATAACATTTCTCAAAATTAGGGTAAAGAAAAAATGATGACTAGGAAAAAATTTGAGAGGTTTGACTGACTGACTAGGATGAAAAGGATAAGAGCTAGAGGGATGATATGAAGCCAGACAATGAAGCAGTAAAGAGAAAGGAAGACATTCTCTAAACAGGAGGAAGCTCGTGTGTAAATAGAATTAGGAGAGTACTTCAACCTCAGCTCTTAGGCGCAAGAAAGGTTCAAATTTCACTCTTTGTTTGTGAATGGTTCAAGCCATTGCAATGTAATATAGATGGACATTCATGCAACAATTTTTGATATGGGGAAACTTTGGATTAGCTTTAAATTTCTTTTCATGGAGTGTCTTGATATTCTGAAATTCTAGCTTATGGAGTTGTTAAATTTAAGATATATGCATGAAATAGAAATTCCCATTGGGCCTAAATGTCAGCAGCTTTCTCCTTTTTGGCTGCTATCGACTCAATCATTCATGCTTCAATATGATAGTTGGCCTCTGCGTTTATTTTGATTTTTTGATTTACCTCCATACTTTAAAGTTTTCAATTATATATATATGCATTCATTTGTCACATGTTATGTAAATCAATTATATTATATACTATTATTGTTATTTGAATATTTTGTATTTGATTTTTCAGAAACATCTGCTTTAAAAAAATGAAAAAGAGTACTCCTCCCCTTTCAATGAACTTTCAAGCTACAAATCAAAGAAATATTTTAATTAATCCATCAGTTGAAAAAATCAGGTTATAGACATTGCATATTACACATATCAGTACTTCTTTCCTCTCTCAATCTTCTTATTTATCTCATCTCATCCCCTCCTCTTTAATCTTCCTCTCTCCTTCCTTCCTTCCTCCCTCTCTCTCTGTCTCCTTTCTCCTCCTTCCTTCCCTTTTTCTTGCTTCTTCTTTTCTCTGTCTTCACTCCCCCTTCACTCTCTTCTTTTCTCCTTCTCCATCTTCTTTCTCTCTTCTATGTCAGTCAGGCAAGGAGATAGGGTATCGGCAGACAGCGAGATTAAAATCATTCGATTGTTGGGAGGTGGACAAATATTTGTTGGGATGATGCGGTCCAGTAATGCGATACTCTTGAAAGATGGGTATAGGTAACTGGGTCCCAACATTGCCGTCTCTCACCAGATGAAGCAGCAAGTCTTTCCGAACATCGGTCGATTCATCAGTTGCCGTGGTACCCTCTCAGACTGATTAATAGGGTTGTGTTCTCATGGAGAGAATTCCGTTTCCATCTGCCACCATCTATTCAATTTTGAACCACAAAAAAGACACTGCTGGAGCACTGTGGCACAGTGGTTCATCCAGTGACTCTAAATCAAGAGGTTCAGGGTTCAAAGCTCTGCCTGTAGAGCATGTCCCATTAGCACCAGCCTGAAGTTAGTTACAATCACATCTTTCATTCTAGAAACAGTTGTGATCTAGCCTTGCAATTAATCAACCATATGAGGATGCAACGAGGAGAGTTTAAATTAATTCCTAATGATTGATCTCTATCCTAAACAAACCAATGCAATTTCTTGAATACATTAGTTATACTCTCCAACAATAACAAAAAACTTACAGGCAATCTTTAGTTCTAGTAATCAGATTGCATTTTGCAAAAATCCTTTGGCAGATGTAAAAAGTAACAAACTATTCCCCCCCAAAACAGTCACATGGTATTTATTGTCTAGACTATAGAGTATCTTTTCTAAAAATGTAGGATCTTTCTACATATACAAAAAATCTGGAAGTTTTACAGGTTGATTTGAGAAAGAGCCCCATGAACTATTCTCAAATTAGAATCTTACAATTAGTATATTCCCATGCACAAGTAGGAGGCAATTATGGACGTGCTTTAATTATGCTAAAAAAAGACTGAGTTACAACGCACATCCCGATCGAGTCACAAACACCGTTCAGCAAATCCTTCTTTACTCAGGGGTGGATGATGATCTTGAATCAAGTGAAATTGAGCAGAGGACCATCTTCTCTCTCTCGCTGCTGCTAAGTCTAGAGTATTAACCATGTTTGGGGAGAGGGGGCGGGTATTCAAGAGAAGTTTGTGACGCACTTAAGAAAGTACAAAGTAGGGTTCATCTTGGTTGGTCTCTTAGTAAGTGCAATTAAAGGTTGTGAAGTTCTGGTGATGAGGAAAAACACAATTCTCAAAAAATCATCTCACAAACTTTACACCGACTGCTGTAACTATATATTGAGTGAATTGATTCAAATGCATAATGCCAAGAAAAAAGTTACAGATAAGAAAAGACAATGACAATATTGGGACAGACAAGAAATTAATAGTTCCATAAATCCATACCTGTATTTTAGATTTTCAGTGCATGCTTAATATCTTAAGCGATTAGTAGTCAAGGCTATTTAGGATTGAAATTAATAATTTGTCTACATTTTACTGATTTGACCCCCAATAATATCCTACATGATGAACTTGCTAAATTTAGGAGTTTCCTCAAAAGTCAAAATACATATGCTATTACTTGAGCTAAATATTACCCTTAATATGTGCATAAACATAGCTCCAAGGCCATGAGGGGAACATCTGTGAATACTAAATTATCAGCATAACTTGTTATCCTAGCCATGTTTGCAGTATTTATAGACAGTTTCTTCAAGAAAACCATCCGAGGAGATAAACAGCTAAAAATTCTCCATCCTTTTTGCCATCAAATATTCTCTCAAAATCAAGACAGCAGAAATCTTATTCCTGTAAACTGATCGTGTCTCTTGCACATGTCTGCTTGGAAGAGTTTAAAGTGCATTGACCTTGCTCAAGAGGCGGCTGAGATTCCTATAGGACCGGAACATACTTCTGATGTCATATTTGCAGGAATATTCCACAGAAACATATGTTTGCACTAGGTATTCTCTAGAACATATTTCATAACTGTTGTGCAAGCCCGGATATTGTAAAGCTCCTGCAAAATACTACCAGTATTTAGAGCATGATTGAAAGAGTACTTTATGTACCTCATGCTCAAATTGTAATTGATATTACATAGCAAATGACTGTGGTAATGAGTGATGTAACTGAAGATCACATGGAGTCCATTAATACCAAGTATGTATACAGGCTATCCTTGCTCATGAACCTAATAACAAAGCCATTTTATTCATAAATTATGGAAATGAACAGCCAGCTCAGGCAAGCAAATTATCCACTAAGCGAGGCCACTCTAAATGAGAATCAATATTTCAAATATTGCAATATGTAAAATAATCAAAATCTATATTATGAAAGCGTTTTATCAGGATGGTTATAATAGACTGGGAGAGCACACAGCTCGTAGCGAGAGGAAACCAACATAGGGCCAGGAGGATCCGGGAAGCTATCTGGATCAAACGCTTGGCCGACAACATGAACCGGGACGGGGCGCATATCAGCTGTCTGACATATACGACGCAGTAATTGCCAAAACAACAACTACTGGCGATCAGAAAATTGGCGGCTTACTTTAGTCTGCCAATTTGTGTCTGACATGTAATCTTACCTTTGGATGTGATACAAGAATTTTCAAACCATAATCAAAATATATTTGGTGCCTACTTCATCAAAGAATAATATTTAAAGGTAAAGACCAGTTTTGGAAACGCCTCTCTCAAAAATGAAATGGAAGCTCTCATTACCAATCATATGAAAGAATATGTTTTGACTAATACGTGATGATACAAATTTTGCCGGGAAACCGCCTACTATTGATATATTTGGTAAATTATTATATCTATTGGGACCAAATAGATATAGCGCACATGGTCGCCTAGTCCCATATACATCTTTCTGTGTACAATGCTTGTAACTTTACCAAGACTGGGCCAAATTTCTTATCATTTTGATGATTCCAGAACCTTGCAGTACACACCAATACTTATATGCTAGATGATCAACCTTTTCTGATCGATTCCACAACGTTTCTTTCACAATGCAATCACATGACCAGAACTGGTCTTTATCTTTAAGAATGAAGCATACAAGAATGACATGAGTAAAAGCCTTAGGTAACTCATCAATTGTACTTAATGCACAAGAAAGTCAAGAACCTAATGCAAACTTGATCCTATTACAACAAACAGAAATGAAATCTACCACCTACTCACAGAAGGGTGAAAAGTGCATATAATACAAAGAATAGATGAAGTAGTCCATGGAAACACTACCGAAAAGAAAGAATGAGCTGAGATAAGTTTTTAAAGATTACAAACCTCTAGCAACAAAAGCATCACTAGGGACACGCCCCATAGAGAGAGGATCATGGGATAGAAAAACACGCTTCAAGGATTACGAGGCTCAGGGATGATCACTCAACGGAGATCCCTGAGCGGGCCCTTCAGTAGATGATTGTATGCAGAGCATGGAAGAAAAACTTTGTCTTGAGTTAACATTGTTGCTACATTTAATAACTCTCATGATAATAGAATTTCTTTCTCTTTGTATAAGGCCAATACCTTTAACTTTGTATTGAAATTGGCTCCTTATCATATTTTGAATGTTAATGTCAGTCTTCCTAAAACGATACACATATGACATTTTGATTCTAAATATTTTTTTTCATGTCCCATGTCCAAAATACATTTGGTGTTCCATGGGGTGTGGGGAGGGGAGGAGTAGGGGAGGGGGGGGGAGTGAGATCACAATTATTGAAAATAAACAGGGTTAATCACTAATTTGAAAGAGCCACTACTTCAGGACAAAAAAATTATTTGTTGCTCATACAGAAAAAGTATAACACAGCATTAGATATGGTGTTTAGATATGGCTCCCATAAATCTACAAGGACAGAGGGGTGGCTAGGAGGGGTAGGGGTGGCTAGGAGGGGTAGAGGGGTGGGAGAAGATAGTAATACTTGATATAAGCCAGGCTTAGAATGGAGTGAATGAGAGCCTCAGGGCTCAAACATGTTCTCTAGTCTGCTAAGTGCAATCCTTCAAAGAGAATGATTACTATTCTCTCACATGCTGACGTGGGTGGAATATATGATGACGCCTTCACAATCGCCAGAAATATCTTGCACTCCATACTTACGGTTTCTCACCCTTTTTGATGAATTTTTTCGATTCAAGCATTCATGCAGCATGGGTATAGATTTAATGTAAGGGATTATGAGGAATACAATAATGAAAATCAAATCAAATTCACTGCAAAATGCTGCAAAGTCTGGATGTAATATCTATAAAGTTCAGGGAGAACAAGAGACATGCACAAAGAGAAAGAGTATAGGAAAACAAATCAAACAAAGAGAAACATAGAGACATATAAGCAAATTAAAAATAGTGAGAAAGAGAGGAATACAAACAGGGAAGAAATGGTGGAGATAGAGGGTAGAGACAGAGGAGAGAAGAAGGAGGGAGTAAAAGACAGAGGACAAGAAAAGCGAAGGAGGGAGAAAGTGAGAGAGAAAAAGTGAGAGAGAAAGAGGGAGAGAGAGAGAGAGTGAGAGAGAAAGAAGAGAGAGAGAGAGATAGAAGGGGGGAAGAGTGGGTGGAGATGACAAGAGGGATGCCTTGATGATCAGTAAGAGTAAGTCTGATGTGGGTGGCGCTGATAATACTCAATTAAAAACCAGCTGGCTAAGCTATGCGATGTTCAAACAGCAAGGCAACATGCATCTTTATCATGTGCGAAATGATGTGCAAATTGTCATTTTGCTAAAAGTTGTTTATTATACAATGTTCTGCAATACAACAGTTGCACAGGACAATTTTGATAATTATCATATATCCACAAAACAATTTTATCAACTCATATAGCTAAATATTTTGATAATGATCATATAGCTAAAGAGTTATTGCACTAAACATAGTTTGCCAAGTCTGAAGGGGGCAGTAGTAACTTCCCTTTGCTATGTGGATAGTTAAACCAAATGTTACTCATCCTAAGCATTTCACAAGATGGTCTAAATAAAAGCACTCTATCATTGCTAGATATAACCTGTTCAGAGACAGAAGGGCATTAACTCTGTGTTACAAGTATATGAGCTAATGCCCTTCTAGATCTAAACAGACATCTTATAAATCATTTTAGCACAGCTCCTGAATTACCCAACCAACGCATCATCTATTCCTTTAATCCTGTTGGCATTTTGACATTCAAACTAAATGGAATATGAAGATTTAACCATTTCAATCATCAATCATCAAGTTGATTTCTTTTAAACTGCTATGCCTATCCCAGATTGATGCTGTAGCTTTATTCCATCTTGTAAATACATCCTGCTCATACCAGGGACCGCCATCTTCCGTTTCTATGGCTATGTTCACACAGGGGACCGTCAAAGTTTAAAATTTAAATTTTGCGAAACTTTGAAGTTATAAACAATGATGAGGAGCCACACAGGACCAAATTAAGTGTATTCAGCTGGTGAAAGCTGGTGAAACCCAGAAGTTCATCATGGCACATAAATCGAGTAAGCTTTACAAGTGCATCAGCATGGTCCCTCACTTCAAGATAAGTTTGAAGTTTAAATCTTAAACTTTAAGCAAGGTTTCATAATTTTGAGTCCATACAACCTATTTAGTACATGTCATATAATCAAGAATGAACTTTAGACAGTCAAAATAACAAGGATTACCAGTAATCTGCCTTTCCGTTAATAACATTGTTTTTCCATGACTTAGGTTTTAACTTAAAAATCCACCTACAAACGCCCACACAATTTTACCTGCTGTAAGTAAAAGTCATGAAGGCAGCTTATGAAAAGGTCAGATTTTTTTTTTAATTCTAAAAAGAAAAAAAAAATACTTCAAACTTCTTTTTGAGACCATTTGTACAGTCATATTCTCTGGTTACACAATGATCAATAAAAAGAGGCACAATTTTATTCCATTTCATCTCCTCATACTTCTTGCCCGTATTATCATTCCCTATGCATGTTCCGAGTGGTTTCATTTTGACAGAAAAAATGGTTTAAAAACTGAATCAAAACCATCCCTTCAAAAAGCTAATACATACACCAAAATTCTTCAATGCAGTAATTCAATACTGATTTTCTACACTTTGAAACTACACCTACTAGAAAGTCATGCAAACAAATGGACTACGGTACCTTTATTTATTTCTAAAATCTATTTCGAGCGGAACGCCCGTCCTCCATCTTGACCAGCCATCTCATGCTGTCCAACTTGACAATTCATCATCGCTTGGAAATGAGAGCCTGGTATTGTGGTTGGAGTGTGTATGCTTGAAAATGAGCATCAAATTCCATTTTAAAACCAAGAGCATTTTGATCAATTCCTCCTTCCCATATCAACTTCATTCACAAGTATAACTCCCTTGTACATGCTCTCACTCAGTCTGTATAGTTTTCATTCCAGCACAAAATTAAGAAAGACGTTCAATTTGGGGATACATCATTACTGAAATGTCATTGAATCAATTAGGAATGATTTAAACCCATCTATTACACGCACACTGATACAGTCAATTAGTATGAAAATACCTGTTTTCATGAGAGATCTCTTCTTCTAATATTCTATTTTCAAAATTTGAATTAATAAATAAGTAAGGAAGGCTATTTTTTTTAATTGCTGAGTGCTGGTATTAAATTGAGTTTGAAGTTTCAAAGAATGCAAAAAACCTGACAATGTCTTAAAGTCCCTCTGCACTAGTTTGGCCAGGAGGGATTAGAGGGATTAGCGTGGTCACTGACAGGTGGTTATCTCATCAACTCAGCTCTCAATTAACATAAGAAAAAGAGGATCATGGGGGACCAACGGGCACCGCTTAGGCATTGTTTTCTATATAGAGGAGCAAGTAGCTGCAAGTAGTACAGTGGGGCTTTAAATTGAATTCATCAGGTATGCTATGATTATCTAGGTTCCTTGATAGTCTGTCCATAGTATGAGCATGACCTTTTCTGTGATAAGTATTTTGCATAATTCTGCTCTTCTCGGGCGTGGTTTTTACCAATTTATTCATAGTCTTTATCCCCTCATAGCTTCTTTCCAGAATTCAGTGGGAAATTTCTAAAGTTAATTTGCTTCCTAATTCCATTTATATCTTTCACTTGCATTATTTCTTTTAATATTAAATCATAATCCTATATTAAATCTCCTCGTCTCCACTCATTCTACATTTGGCAACCCACGATGCGCAAGTTAATCTTCGCTTATTTTTCATCCCACCTGAAAAAACTAAATAAAGACTGTTCGACTTGATTAAATTCAAGACAGAATCGATTACCTGGCTTTCCATAATTGACTTAATTTGACATGATAAAAAATATATCTCTATTATTTGTATGTTCACTGTCAAAAAGCCATTGGAAGCAAAATTTCTATGTAATGTTTGCATGCATGGACCAATAAAATAATCTTGAATCTTGAATCTTGAATCTCTATAGTAATTTTAGGAATAGCTAAATGACTTATCGTCTGCTTCATTAAATATGATATTTTTCTTTTGGGCTTTTTCTTTTGAAATGTTTCAAGGAATAGATTACGAAATGCACTGAAATTGCCAAAAATAGAAATTGATTAAAAACAAAACAAACAAAAACAGTTCAAATTTAACGGAAATGGTACAGTACATGGCCCATGTAAGCATTAGTCTATGACTCAGATAATTCAGACCCTATATCATGTTTTATGACTGACTAAGTCTGACTCCTGTAAACAATGTTGTATATGGGTCCTCATCCAAACCACTCTCCTTACATGGTGCTTGTAAATCATTACTGCAGAAAAACAACTACCTCCACATGCATGAAAGCAATTCTGCAAATATTTGGATCATGCATCACAGATTACTGAGTGATACTGAGTGGTTAGACAAAGCTGTAAGACGATGGTCCATTCCTCAGATCACCAATTGAAATAATTTCTGAAGGATGCTTGATATCAAATGTTCATCTTTCTCTCTTTGTTGAGCACTTAAAACCATTTGCTTTTTATATATTTACTAGATAAATGCTATTGGGAGTAGAATCAACCAAATTTAGACAAACTTTAGACAAACAGCTAATAGCCTTAATTTGACTATCTGATATTCATTTCAAGTCTCTTGCTTTCAATTTTTTTAATAAATTGTAAACAAAGTGAGAAGCAAGCGAGTCCATGTGATACAGGAAACTTCAAGATTACAGTGAGAAACAGTCAGACAAAAATAGCTGTATGTTAAATATATGGAAGAAGAAGAAGAAGGAAGAAGGAATAAAAAGAAAAAAATTAAGAAATTGAAGAAAAAAGAGAGTAAGAAGAAAAAGGGAAAAAAGAGTAAGATGAGGAAGAAAAAGAAGAAGAGTATAAGAAGAAGGAGGAGAAAAAGGAGGAGAAGAAGGAGAAGAAGAAAAAGGAAGAGTAAGGAAAAACAGAGTGAGAAGAAGAAGGGAAAAAAGATTAAGAAGGAGATAAGAAGAAGGAGAAAAAGAAGAAAAAAGAAGAAGAAGGAGGAGGAGGAGGAGGAGGAGGAGGAGGAGGTCACCGCTCTTCATGGAAATACATGACATTACCAATGCATTACTAGACATGGACTAGATGGTGCATGTACATGTATGTATGTGCATATTGGGCATATTCAATGGATCTTAGTAAGATGTTAACCTCTTCCAGACCACCCACTATACAAACATCATTGGCTAAGCCAGGGCTCCACACAAAACTTTATTATAAGGAGTCCAGATTAAAACTTGTCATGGTCTATATGCATGAGCTCCTTCTTTTAAACTTAATTTGGTGGGGAAAGGGGAGGGGCCAGACTGAAATCTTGGGGGCCATGTGTCCTGAGCGCCTGTTGGTACTGAGCCTGGCTTAACACTTAAAGGTATAGACCAGTTTTGGAAACGCCCCTCCCTCAAAAAAATGAAATGGAAGCTCTCATTACCAATCATGTGAAAGAATATGTTTTGACTAATACGTGATGATACAAATTTTGCCGGGAAAGTCGGGAAACCGCCTACTAACTGATATATTTGGTAAATTATTATATCTATTGGGACCAAATAGATATCGCGCACGTGGTCGCGTAGTCCCATATACATCTTTCTGTGTACAGTGCTTAACTTTACCAAGACTGGGCCAAATTTCTTATCATTTTGATGATTCCAGAACCTTGCAGTACACACCAATACTTATATGCTAGATGATCAACCTTTTCTGATCGATTCCATAACGTTTCTTTCACAATGCAATCGCATGACCAGAACTGGTCTTTCTCTTTAACACGCAGTCCTTATATCAGTAGTAACAGTATAAGGTCAATCTTATTCCATGCACGAAGACGAACGTGATGTACCTGGCGTCATTGCAATAGAATTAGAAACATTACGCACTGCTCACGGTCACTGCTTAATTTCTTAATGACCCATTTAACAAGAGCATCGCTGGGTAATCTAGTGGGTGCGAAATACCTCCTTGGAGTCTAGCGCTTGCTAATTCACTCACGGTTGGGGGTGAGGGGTGGGTTAAAGAGGACCTTTCGAAGGAAGTGAAAGGTAATTAAAGAGGATATCCCTCCTGTTAAATTGCCCTCTACACATTTCAAGGTCATATGGTAAATAGCCTGCAGGGAATAATTGTAAGTTGTAATGATGATGTAAACCCAGAGCATATGAGCATTCAATGACTCATCATCATGTGTATTACTAGTTGAAAAACAAAAGTAAAAAACAACTATTTCTCTCTCCTTTCTTCCCCCTTCCATCCTTTTACCTTTTTTTTCTAATTCTAATTCTCTTTCCCTCTTTCTCTCTGTCCTCCTCTCCCTCTCCTTCCCCCTCTCTAAATTGCTTAAGTCCTCATTACTTAAAAAATGAGTATGCATTGTATAAAACAGATTAAGGGATACACATTAACTGTAAAAACAATGATAAAGACATTGATTCCATGCCACAATACTATTAATTCAAACTTTCAAAGCAACTTCAAAACCAATGCCAAAACCTAAATATTACAGTTTTGCTTATAGTTAAAGTTTCCCATACATACAATCTGTTTCAAGACCAAAGCTGTTGTGTCATCCACAAGCTGCAAGAACAAGCTACAATGTAGTATATCATCATTCCTTAAATTACCGGTACCTTTAAGAGCCAGAAGGACATGAACACTGTGTTAAAGTATATGACTGAATGCCCTTCTTGCTCCCAGCTAATGAAAAGGATGCTCATCTCTTGAAGATTAAACAGACATAAAACCAACTTGTTCCTAGTGACTACGTGTTCAAATTCCTTTAATTTCACATTACATAATCTAATAATTTTTACAATTACTTGTACATAATCCAATCATTTTGAAGTTACATAATCGAATGATCTTGAAATAACATAACCTAATAATTCACTTTTACAGTACCACTCATGCACACAGCATCATGGATAAACTTTAAAGATTCAGTTCTTAATGTTTCTATTATATACATACATCTATGCACAAAACATTTGTCTATGAATCAAGTTTACATTAAATATTTTTGTAGGAAGCTTACACTATGTATTGTTTTCAGGATGACAAAGACGATTGAAGATTAAGGACCCTTAATCAATGGAATTACAAAAACAAATCTCTCTCAGCACACAATGCAAAGGAGAACAAAAGAAAACAAACGCTCTTGACAACTGAGAAATTTGTCATCATAGTCAAATCCAGCAGGATAAGTGAATGACCTTTTGCGATTCACCCGGGGACCATGAAAAACATTACTCATGTTCCATATTTCCCGCATGATCTGGAAACGATAACAACACAGCGGCTTCGTTTATTCCCTCGGCCACGTGGCCCCGTCCATAACGCTTCGTTAACCAACCTCAGTGAGGTAGATATGATCTCTCTCTCTCTCTCTCTGAATTTACATTATATATAGCAACTCCTTGAATGTTTACTCCTTGAAAATTGAGTTCTCAAAGATTAATTGTGAAAAGAAATATCCTGGCAAGTAATATTGATTAATAAATTAAAACAAATATAACAATGGAACGCAAAAGTGAAATAATTGTTCCTTCTAAATGACATTTGTAGATTATTCTGTATATTATAAAGATTACTGGAAAATAATTTCGTCAACTCTATAGAAATGATTGATGTGCCCCTTTAAACTTTTCAACTGTACTGTCAGAGAGTGGTTTGCTTAAATGAAGCAGAAACATGTCCTGATGCATGTCTTATAATCTTATGGAACTTGTAGCTTAATGAGAACAGTAACACAACAGTTAAAGGGCATATAAATAAATACCTGTGAGAAAGTTCCACCAGATAAATGCATCATCCAAGCTGCCCATTAAGAGGTATTGACACATACTACATATTGCTAGATTGGTGCAAATAGGCATTGTCTAAGATATTCTGTATCAAATTTTATGAGGTAATGCATTTTCTAGAAGAATGGACAACTTTAAAACAATGCACAGGTTTTCTGTGGTCCATCATTAAGAAAATAATGTTCCAGAAGGTGTAATGATCCATCATGCAAGATTTATTGAATATTCTGCTTATTTTAGATTTTCTTTTTCAAAAAAATTGTAATGATTGTTGTTATTGTTATACTCTTTATGTTCCTGGAAATGAAATAAAATAAAAAATAAAATGACGTAACCAATACAAGAATATTCTTCTAGAAAACTACTTATTTGGAGGTTAGGAGTTGAGTGTGAATACTTGTTTAAGGAGTTGAGCCAAAGGTTGGGCCTCAGAGGATTTGAGGATTAAACAGACATGTATGCATCAGGTCATGTTTCTGCCTCATTTAAGCAAACCACAGTTAAAGGGGCACAGCAATCATTGCTACAGAACTGAAGAAAATATGTTCCAATCATTTTAATAATATAGAATAATCTACAAATGTTATTTGGAAGAAAATAGTTCACTCTTGCATTACATTATTGTTGTCATATTTGTTGTAATTTTGCTGCCATAACTTTTTGAAGTGATTCTTTATAATCATGTTAAATAGTAGTTCATACATTTTCCCCCCTAAAACTTGATACTTGGATTGTAAACTGAAAAGATCTTAGAAACAGGCAAAAAAAAAGGCAAAAAGCATACCAAACAACATCAATGTATTCAACTCTTGAACTTGATAATTATCTTCACTTTCATCACTCGTTATATAAATCTCCAGGAAACTTGACTGCAGACAGGATCCAAGCACCAGAAACAAATGAATAATCAAAACTTTTATGAGATCCAACCTGCCATATACACTCTGCTTCACACCATTCATCGCTGAAAAAGAACTACCATTCTAAATACCACAATCCAATCACATTAGTTGAGAATAAGTGAAGTATTATCAAATTAGAAAATTCAAATTATGAAGCTAATATAAAATACCCTTTTCAATGACAATAAAAATGGGTTAATGTCGTAATTTGATCAAGTGATAAAATATAATTGCCTGAATTTGGGCTTGGTTTTCATGGAATACTGTTACAAGCTCATTATGGACAATGTATCTTTAATCTAGATCTCCATGAGCTTGTCTCAGGTAAATATGGACGGCAGGAGATCTACTTACCCCCAAAAAAAAAATCAAAATCAAATTTCTACCTCAGCGATACAACCAGGAAATAGGAAATTGTCAGACAATGCTTTAAATGATTTCTCTGGAAAATCAATTTGCTTTCTAATTGCTTGCTTAGTTTGCCCCCAATATAACCCTCCATATACCGGTAATGTAACGAAAACAAGATTCCTGTTAAATCCATCTCCAAACCCATGTTGAATATTTCCTTGTTTTTCTTCCTATTTACACGGGCTATTGATCACATGGACATTATATCTTGGACCAAAATTCATATATTCATAGGAAAGAAAATCAGAAATTGTCTTTTGAAATAACCTGCTGAACAACAATTAATCAGACTCAGACATGAATTCTCTACAAATAATTGTTAAAGAAAACCTGTAATGGTCAAAACATTTTTTGCCTAGAACCATGGGGTGTTAATTAACTCTGGGAAAATGAGAAGAGCTGGCATCGTACTAGCTAGAGAAAACCTAAACATCCATGGAGAGACAAAGGGTAATCATCAATAATTGCATCAATTCTCTACTAATATTTTTCAAAGAAAACGTAATAGTCAAAATATTGTGTTGTGAGAGCTGTGTAGTGTGAACTTTGTGTAAGATGAGAAGAGTCAACATCCTGGTTCTCAGTAGGTGAGGTATAGAGAAAAAACAGTAATCGCTAGAGAAAGCTAAAACATCCATGGAAAGACAAGCTTAATCATCAATAATGGCCACTGAGCATAAGGTCTGGTGAAGACAAGCCAGTGTAATCATAGATGAACTAGGGCGCAAATCACGGTTCAACAAATATATAGCATAAACATCTGTGGCTCTATATTGGTTGGTTGGGGGCGTTTTCGCATCTACACCTTTCCGCATTTACAACTTTTCACATTTTGTCTTTAGTTTAGAGCTAGAAGGGTGTTGACTCATGTACTTTAACATGCAGTTAATGCCCTTCTGGCTCCCAACAGATGCTTTACACCTACAGCAGATGAGTCTCTCTGTCTGATCAAATCTTCCATTTCAAGTCTTTTCATTTTGCGAGAAGTAGGCCTACACTCTATTGGTTTGCAAATCAGAAACATTGGTAAACAAGCATTTGCCCTTTCTAAAATCACCTCTGATTATCAACAATACAAGCCGGACAACTGGACGAAGAAGCCTTTGTCATGAGGGAAATGAGTTTGTTTGTTTCTTCTTGAATCTTTCCAAATCTCTCTTATGAGATTTCTTTAAGATTAATTGCTATCTGCTCTGATTCTGCTTATATATTTCTTGTTATAAATCAAATGTGTTTGAGCACCATGTCATCCTTCAACCTAATTTCTTGACGATGACTCTTAAGCTCAATCTGTGATGATTGGGGCAGATGGTCATCTATCTTGGCCAGTGTTCACATTTGTTCGTAAAGCCAGAATTAGCAAAAATTGAAATCCCTTATTAAATCATCAATTTTAAACAATTATTCTAGCAACCACTTCATGAGAATTTCTCTGGTAGAATAAGGTTCTGTCCTCATGTAACTCATACTATTTCATAGTCTGTTTTACAAAGCAGAATCTAATCTAAAATTACAACAAATACATTACAATGTTCATATTCACAAAACACTCAGGTCCTGTGTGTTAGTCTACAGCCAAAATAATTGAGATTATACACTATGTGTAATGAATGAAGAAAGAAGTATGCCTGTAAACTATCCCTCTGCTATGAAGCCACAGACTGAAGTGTTACAACATAAACATCTTAGGAATCATGGTTGCATTCATTACATTTCATAAAGCACGATTTGGGTCAAAACAATGTTTAACAATGTAATAATTTTAATCATTGAAAACTCTCATGAAGATAACCAAGTTCTTAAACTAAACATCTTTGCTCAAAACAATGTTTTACAGTATAATAATTAAGATGAATGTTCAAAATCACAACATCGAAAACTCTCATGCTCTTTAGAAAGCCCATTTCTGGCTTCATAGTTCATACAAAATCTTGTGAACACAGCACAAGGCACTCCCTGACAGAGGCTGAAAGCTCATTACTTCTCCAGCCGGCTCAATTACACTGCTCAATTACACTGCTCAAAAACAAAACACAAGGTAAACTGTTTTCAAACCTAATTTGGTTCGTCTGCACTTCAGCTTTAAATTAGCTAGAATTCTGGGGATGAAAACCACTTAGGTGCAATTTCTTCGCCAGACGTTCATTAGAGGAATACAATAAGGGCGTTATTGTTGAGCTCAATGTATAGACTTACCAGACTGTATATATATATATAGAGAGAGAGAGTTCAAAGTCATGTTCCTTTGAAAAGGTTAAATCAAGGTCAACTTAAACCTTGTTGAACTTATACCAACCATGCACCATACAGGTCTTGACCAAACAGCCGACTTACACAAGTTACAGTTAATGCATTTATAAGAAGTTTTTGGTTAATGTTTTCATAAACGCACACACTGCAATCATCAGTAGATGTCAAGGTAGTACTTTTCCACATTTCATTCTGCCAAAAGAAAAATCTAGCTTGAAAAAGTAAAGAAATTCATATTTCTCAAAATATTGGTTTTGCGAATGGGGAAAATAGAAAGTGCAGAGACACCTAAAAGCATTCCAAGCAAGTCAGATGTTACATTTCAGAATAAAAGGCTATTTATTCATGTTTAAGAAATAATGAAAGCATTTCACATTATACAAATGTCAAGCCTCTCTTCGTAATATAGCGACTTAATTTTTTGTCTAGCTATTACCTGCTGACCTAATACTTGGAATGACCCATGTCTGATCCTCTCTTAATCCTGTTAAACAGTGTTAAGGAGGCCATGGTAATACTCAACTTCCCTTTCCAGGGTATGTACAGTATCTCTGGATTAAAGGGAAAAGTCAGAAGAAAGAAGACTTTGATTAAAGAGTGGTTCTACGGTCCAGTGATAATTACGTGGTCAATATCCTACACTTACAGCATTCATTATATCAATGGTCCCTGGACCAAATGCTATTACTGACCCTAACACTGACCCTAAACCTAACCTTAAACCCAATTGCAACCCTAATCTAATCCCTTTGACGAAATAAAGATGAAATAAAGCCTGAAGCAAATGTCCTGGAGGAAATGCCAGTTCACCTAAAAAGTTACATAATTTGTCTCATCATGACTGTAACTGAATACAACTCATCAAGTAAATTGTAATACACTTATTGACATTGAAATAAATGGATACTGAAATCTAGAATAAAACATTTTAAAGATATCCATATTTGGAACAATAAGACAAGAGGCAATGTGGTTCATGATCCTGCAACTTGGTATCCTAGGTTCAAGACTGAGCAAGCACACTTGTGCCTTTACAGGGTTCGTACACTTTTTGCCAAATAGAATTCCATGACTTTCCATGACTTTTGAAGTAAGAATTCCATGACTTTCCATGACTTTTCATGATTTTCCCAGGGGCAAATGTGGCACATAAAGTAAACATTTTGCGCGTATGACTCGACTCTGAGCAGAAGATAAACACTGTGACCGCGATGATAAACGGTGTACAAAAAGGAGTGCGCAGCGCTGCTTCGCTCATAATTTCGTACATTGAACTTACACTGGCAGACACTGCATGCATCTAGCCATTCCTGGATCGGACCTTTACTTTCAAAATCCATTCGTTATATGTCGGATTATCCAACCAGGCATCATGAAAATAGCAGTTCCCCGGCATTTTGGATTAAACTGACAATAACTCACAACATGAAATTTCAGTCCAAAACAGTTTAAACTAACGTCAGTATCATCGATGTCACGTACATGCAGCAATATACAGTGCATGCATGCAGTGGAAAACAAAATACGTACACACGTGCTCAATAAGGGATGATCTCAAAATAAGAATGTGCAGTACATTGACTGTTGGGAAAATGTCAACTTGACCTTACTAGTGATTAAATCTTTGTTTGCATTATTAAAAGTCTCTTTTTTGAACTATTAAAAGTCTCTTTTTTGAACTATCAAAAGTCTCTTTTTTGAACAAATAAAAAATATAGACAAATAAATAATGTTTTGTTCCGTCTACAAGTGATTACCCAAACTGTCCCTGTCGGTAACACAACTTTGGGGTATTTTGAGATGATCCCCAAAATACACGTGCTCGGAAAATGCAAGCCACGCCGCGCCGCCAAGCACTACTCACATAATACACACACAGGCTATAGGCATGTACAGTTCATCACGCACGATCACTCGTACAAATGCATCCAGTACATTACACAATGTGTTCGTTCACAGAGCTGGCAAACAACAATATCACAGTCGAGTCATAATAAATGCGTTTCAAAGTTCTAACTGAGAAAACAGACATGAAGAGATTTGAAATGAGAAATGAGTTTTATTGTTTACACATCTGACCATAAAAACACTTAATTTTCCATGAATTTTGTAATTCCATGACTTTCCATGACCCTTTTATCAAAACATCAAATTTCCATGACTTTCAAGGCCTGGAAAAAGACTAAGCCAAATTCCATGACTTTCCAGGTTTTCCAGGACCCGTACGAACCCTGCTTTAGCATAAGGTATTATTCTCTCTCTCTCTCTCCCTCTCTCTGTCTCTCTCTCTCTCTCTGTCTCTCTTTGTTCTCTCTCTCTCTGTCTCTCTCTCTCTCTCTCTCTCTCTCTCTCTCTCTCCCTGTTTGACTTTATCCAGGACACAAGTGAAATTCAATTTTCAAACAATTTGTGGGCTCAGGTACTTAATTGAACACTAAACAGAATTTGCCTGATAAGAGCGATTAGCAATACCCTATATGAACTAATTTGTATAATCTATTTGGACATAATTATTTGGGTTAATGCATTTGCAATATTCAGGAAAACAGGCTTAGCTTTATCACATGCATAAAATTCAATTGAAAATGAAACTGGGTTAACTTGGTTGGGGCAACTGCATGGGAAATGATCATTAACTTCATTTTATGTCAATTGATTAAATTTTGTCTCATTAATCTTCTAATCTGGTAATTGTGTGCAATATTGGGGAAACAGATCAGTGATCATTGATTATGCAGCAAGGGAAGGGAAAAGTTTATACATATTTCAGCATTAAGTACATCACCAAAGCCCATATCACTTTCCCTGACTTTCATTTTCTTTTCTCGCTGTTGTGAGAAGAAATCTATTAATCTATAATAAATAGGACAATAATTAAAACATTATTTTGAAATAGACAAAAAGATGGATTCATAAGAGGACTATATTTGGAGCTTCCTAGATAAACGATCATTTGTGAAGTATGTTCTGCTAGGTTTATAAGTTTGGCCACTCAGGATTTCTGATATTTGATATGAAAAAATTGATAAAACATCTCTTGACAGCCAGAAGGAGATTAATTCATTTACTTTAACACAGAATGAACACACTTCTGATTCTCAACCACAGACATCCTACATGTCATAGCACACATGCATCAACCTTTCACTTATAAAGCACTGATTGAAATCCCATCACAACTGCTTCTACAAATTGTGTCTAAATTAACAATACCAGGGACTTTATAATCTGCACTGTCTCTCATCCAGTTTTTACCTGAAAAATACTACTGTATATTTAATAGGATGCCAGTACATAGAAATGAATTTTTAACTTTCAAAATAGTTTATAGCTCTTTTGTGTTTTAAATGTTTTGTTTTAGTATCATCAATTAAAATCAACTCCCCTGAACTACAGAAACGGCTGTACATTTAATCATTCTCACTTCGCATCTGCCAGCTGTGGCTTGTCATCTTGTAAGAGAGGGATCATCTTTTCCTGTTGCGCCCACGACGGAACATACGCTTGAGGCACCCTTGTAAAAAAATCCACTTCATCAAATTAATCTTTATTCAGCAAGGACGATGTTAGCAAATGGTTTGTTACTTCAGCAGTATTAAACCAAATTAGATGTCATGTTCATGTTTCAGAGAAACATTTTTTTAAAGACTCTTATTCTAGATATTACATCTTGCCTGTTTTAACAAATAGAAAAGGGCAAAGATTACTAGCATAGATTGGTTTCTGTGTCACAAGACCATAGCACAAAAAGACGTAATTTCCTTAAAAGGCATCAACAGTGGGTCCATTAAAACTCTCCTTTCAAAACTTTCTTGAGCAACATTAAGTTAAACAAAGAGCTCATATTCATTCCTGAGCAATGTTTGAGAGCCCGTTACCATTTCTGAAGCAAATTTTTGTGCTGTCATGGTACCAAAATATTTGGACATTACTTAACGTCAATTAAGATGGAGATATACATGTACATGTCGTTAGTACACTTGTCTCTCAACTGAATTAAAATCAGAATGATGCATCATGTATTTTAATTATATTTGTTGCCTTTCCCTTATATTTCCAGTCTTTAATTTTCATTTTGTTACAATATATTTGGATCTCCTTTTTTGTAAAACATAGTAAAAGAGGACTATTTACTAAATAGAAATAGGGGAGGTTAATCTTTGACACTCATGTGCCAAATTCTATTCTTCTACTACAATCTACTAAAACTCTGATTGTAACTTTATTTGGAGGGCAATTTTAGTCTATATATTTGTAACATCTCTTTACAGATGCACTACGAAAAGCCGATTTCTAAAATAGGATACAATTGGTGACCTTTTAGTACAGTTACAAACGAATCAAACCAGCTCGACCAGATGGCAAGCTGCACTGGAGCCAGGCATGATCAAAAGGTCTGTCATCTCATGTACGCAAACAGTAACAAGGTATCTCATGTTCTCACAGCTTTCCTGACAAATAATGGTCTAAAAATAACATATAAAAGCAGAATTGATGATATGCCATCCCGGGAGCTAATTAGAAGAACAGAACAACAAGCTGGGCACACCTGATCAACTAAACGGGACGATACATGAACCGAAGAGCAACCGTCCTATAATAGATTGTATGCCCTTAATTATAAACATATGGAGTACTATTTTTATGTTCACTTGTAAGACAAAAACTGTAAGATAAAAACTTGGAGACCAAGAACAAAGCAACGATCACAGATAGATGGAAAACTTTCAGTTGTGTTTCTTTGGCAAATAATCATCTACATTTGCCACTCTTGACCCATGCAAGTGAGATTAACAGGTAATGGTAGGAAAACATTCCTTGAATGTTCAAGAACCTCATGGTAGCTTGATTAATGCTAAGGAATTGTATCACTGTAACCCAGTATAGTTGAACTACAGAGATCTTCTTCTTCTCCTTTTTATTTTGTTTTGTATGTCATTCCTTGTACTTCTTAGCTGAACTTCTCTACCGCTACCAAGACGAACCACACAAATCACAGCCAGCTGACTCCAATTTAGTTTTCATCTTAAAGTGATTCCTGAAAGGCATTTTTTCAGGCTTCATCCAGAGGCAACTGTCGCAACACAATTGAATCAATGGCTGCTGATTGTGACAACTGACAGGACTATGCTGTGTTCTCTAATTTAAGACCAGCTGGACAGATGGTATGATAGGATACAACCAATAGCAATATCATCGACAGATCATGAGATAGAAGAGGTACCAAACCAAGAAACAAAATACAAGAATATATGACAAGAAACATAACTGTGGGGGGGGGGGGTGACTCAGGAGGTTAGAGAAGAGTTTACCTACAGAACAACAGATCATAGGTTCACTTTGAAGATATTTATTCTGTCCAAATGACTTCTTGTCCTTGATAAATCAATTGGTCCATATGCTTCAAAAACTAGTTTACTTCTTAAGCATTCAGATCACGTTTCTATCTGGTGAGCTAATGGGATGATGCTAAAGTCTGGTTAATAGCTCTCTGCTGCCTGATTAGGACACCTGCCTACACTTAATCTCATTGTGATATCACAAGACTAGACAGTGGATGCCTGATGAATGAGTAATGAGTAGCTATGAGCCTCTCCTGAGTGATCAGATACTGCCCTGGGTTTCACCATGGTAACATGGTAGACATCAGAAGGATGGGAGGGGTATCATTCTTTCAACTAATCTTGATTTGGATAAATGTGCTATTGACCAAAAGTGAAATATATGAAGACAAAAACAAGATTTTTTTGTAGTGACATAATGTCTTAGAAAAATCTTGCATAATGTGGATTTGGGGCTTTTTGCCGAATACTTGTGGAATTACAAAAATCGATCACAGGATTTTCATACATTTTGATCGCCCCTTTCTAACGAGAAAGTGAGGATTATTTTCTCTATAAATGCTGACATCCCTTCATAGTGAGCAAGGAATGTTAATAGATGATATAGTAGTGATGCTCTGGTTCAGCAACAAAGATGGAGGGAGATGAAGTCATATCATATCCTTTTCACTTTCCTTTCCCCTTTGATCTCACTTCTCCCCTCCTCTCTCTGAATGGGCAGCCCATTCTCCCCCATCCCGGGGAAACTTAGCCACCAAAATGAGAGATAAGATGAGATTCTATTTACCTGTATGCTGACCTCTTCTTTACACTGCTTGATAGCTTCGCTTCGGATCACTTCTAGCTTGGATAATACCTTGGAAGAGAGAGAAAGATGATGGGGAAAAAAAGATTAATTAAAAAACTAAATATAATAGTTCTTTCATTTATCAGTATTTTAGGGTCACGATTAGGTCCAAGGTTAAAATTGGGAATTCACTAACTGTTTGATATTTACAACAAAGCAATCGTCATCAGCACTTAATGTATAACTGTCAGATCTAAAATCTGTCTTGGATTGCAGACTCAGTCATGTTTGGCTAAAACTAGCTCTGCAACCCACTGTTACACTACTTTCCATAAGATATGGCTCTTGTTGCCTGATAAAATAAAATCAATCGCAGAGACAGCAAATTGTAGAAGAAAATCAATATGAATTTAATTTTTGACGAACCGTCATCAAATCTAATTATCAGAGAATTCTGAAGGACAAGTTGACACACTGCATCCATTACAAAACAGCCTTGAGGAGTGTGTTCTATGGGTTAAAATCAGATGTACATAGATATGTTTACAATGACACATCTACTTGCATGTTAATACTTTATATTGAGAAATTTTGTTACCTTTTTAAAAATTACACATAACGATGCAGCTAAAAATGGAAATACAATCTAAACCGCAGTTAATTTATTCTAAAAATTAAATTCCTATCATTGTAATGACTGTATATTCTTTGAATCAGGGGAAAGGCTTCATGGCCTTCAAACTTTATCCTACTTCATTTACAACATCATTAGCACTAAGATTTTTGTCTTTGAAGAGGTGAAATCAACCAAAAAGACGCCATTCCTTAAACAAATAGTCATATAAAGAAAACATCAGATCCTAAGAGTATCAACAAGATAAAGAGGAATTTTTACAATCTACTCCTCACTTCAAGAAGTCCCTCTTTGCTGACCTAATCTTGATAGTTATTAAATGAATGCCATTAGTGTATTGCACAAATCTGGAGAAACAATGTATTAACCTCGCCTGTAAATGTCACATCGAGCCTGGTGACTGATGCTTCCCTTTAAGGCATGATTAACTTTTCACCAAATATGCTGTCTGTTGAAAGCCAGAGGGGTGTTAGCTCTATCTAAAAGTAAATGAGTTCACACCCATCTTTGTTTTCTCCATCGAAAAGTAAATGAGCTAACACCCTTGTGTCTCTCAACATGCCAACATTCATACAATGTTGCTTTTGTTGCGGCATGTAGCTAAAAAATATGCAATTTAGTATAGCAGAGGATGTTGTTATATATTATGAGTTATGGGGGAAATATCACTTGGAAACACCTGTAAGACCTGAATAACACCTTTACGAGAAAGTATCTAAATGACAATAACCATAATGCCTTGCAGGATTAATATTAATATTTTTTCCTGGCCCCACAATAACTAGATGGATGCAATTCTGTGATAATTGCAATGTGATAGAGGCAGGTGGTGATTGCTTATTACGACTGAAAAGAAAGACCTGTAAGCCCAATATTTTGCATTAGCTTGCACATCATCTAACATGTCCCTCAAAGGCAAACTGGAATTCAGAGTAAATGTATGAGCTTTAATATACAAAGATGTCATCACCACCCAGAGACAGGTAGATCTGTGCTATTAACAAACAGACTCAAAAGCTAGATGTAAGGTTCAATAATTTGCATTTTTAACGTTCACCTCATCTAGCATGTCCCTTTAAGGCATGATAGAATCATAAAGGAAAGAACATCAACTCAAGAGTCCCCATAACCAGTTAATGATGCTGCTACCCTGTGCCAAACAAAACGCACTATAGAGAAAGATGTGAAGTTCAATATCTAATTCTTGACTTGCATATCATCCAACAAGTCCCTTTAAGGCATATCGGAGTTCAGAAGAAAATACATCAAGCTCAGACAGAGTTGTCACCATTGGGGCACGAAGCATGCTGCACCGTGCCGAACAAAATTGCCGCCAAATGGCTGCAATATTACTCGCCTGACTGCTCCAACGCTCCAAGCCTTCCCCAAGGAATACCTTTGTGTAAATGGAAGCCAACGAGAAGTCGATAATTACGATACGATGATGGGCTTTGTTTGAGGCTTAATACCTTTGCAATAAGAGGTTCACTATGGTACGCACCTTGTTGGGACCTGGGGGGTGTTTCACAAAGACTAAGATCGACTTTAAGGTGGACTTCAGTATAACAGGCCGTTCGTGCCATTGTTTTCTCTCATCATTTACTGGCATTGGTCTCTCACGGGACGTACAAATCATGGTAAAAATCTACAAAACTTACATTTTTGATAATTCATTATTGAAGGAAAAAATATTATCTAAAGATCATAATGGTGAGAGCAAACAATGGCACGAACGGCCTGTTATACTTAAGTCCAATTAAAGTCGATCTTAGTCTTTGTGAAACACCCCCCTGGATAGTTTGCAACATTGAATGTCAGAACAGGGGGGCGTTTCATGAAACAATTAGTCGGTGGTTTTCACCGACTAATATCATTTTCACCGACAATTTTATTGTCACCGACTATTTTCCAGGCCTCTGATTGGTCAAATTTAGTCAGCGCTGACAGTTGTCGGTGGACAAATGTTGATGAAATGCCCCCCAGATTTCCTTGACCTGACTACATCTCAGGTCTGATATTGGCTGTCTAAAGGCACCTAAGTACCATGATACTTAACTCATAGTTGGTTTGGGGACAACATAATCCTCAAATCTGGCAACAACATGTTGGGTCATGAAAGTCTCTCACATACCCTATTGCAATCAAAAGAATTACCTTGGCACTTATCCCTTGTATTTTAGAAAAGGCAAGTTATGTTTAGAAGTCTCAATTGATCTACTTTTCTTTTCAAAATTACCAAAACTTCTTTTTTTTTTATTGCAATATTTTTTCTTACAAAAAGTTATGTATATTTAAGAAATATGCTCAGACAAAAACTTTATCTCAGACAGCACTCACAATATCAAAACAGATATCTCTTTCAAAATATAAACACAAAGCTATCTCCAGCAGTTTGCGTTTAGATCAAAAATATTTCAACAGACCGTTACTTCATGACCAGTGAATGGTAGTTTTACAAGCTGTGTAGAATGCATTGCTTCTATGTGATCATATACAGACACACAAGACTCTATCTGCTGGTCAATGCCCCAACATTTACACCACAGGAATGGCCTAGTACGGGAAGTCACTGTGGCATACAGACATGATGCTTATGGCAATCAGAGAAGTTAATCTAATAAGGACACACCACATTCTACAGAGAAAACATATTCAAAACATAACACACTGACACACTTTCAAACTAGGTGAAAACTTGTTCTGCCTCATAGACAAGAAGCAAACCAAACAATATTATTCCATTAGGATTAAGAAACAGTAACAAAAGGTACATTTATGGAGTTCGAGGAAAGTAGAATTGAGAGTCGAATGGGGAAAAGATTTGATATTAACAAATACATATTTATGGGGGAAAATGCCCCTTCAGCCTTTACAAAGAAATATATAAAAGAATCAGAATCAGAAAAGAGACCATAATAAACAACACAGCTTTCGATGATTCATCAAATCTGACAGCGAAAAAAGACTGTTAATGTCATAAAAGGTTTTAATAATTATTTTCTTATTCATGAAAATCTTTAGGGACTTTCCCTGAAAATAATATTTCTTCAGAGCAGATGTGTGTCTTAGTTTATCTTTTGCTTGAAGTTTCATCATAACCACAACAAAAATTATATACCTCTTTGAAACTAATTTCAAAGCTGAATCTTTCCCTCTCTCTCTCTCTCTCTCTCTCTCTCTCTTTCTCTCTCTCTCTCTCTCTCTCTCTCTAGTCACACTTTGTTGGTCATAAATAATGCACAATGTTCTTGCTGTCTTGTTTAGATATGAACATATGACTGCAGTGGTGGATCCAGGATGTTTTTTGTTGTGGGGGTGGGGGGGGGGAATCTCCATGAAAATGAATCAAGGTTTTTAATTTCATCTAAGCAAAATATATTTTTGATGGCTCAGGGATGATATGGGCAAATTTTATAATTTATTTTAATACATTCTTTTGTAAGAAATAAAAACAGACTTCGTCATAGTCGGTAAATTATGTCAATCTCATTTTGGGTAAGAAAAAAAATTCGTGATTTATTCTTTGTGCAAACCCCATATATATATATAAACACAACATAATAGTAAAGAAATATTGGTTTGCAATACTTACATTATTTGTTTACTCTTATTTTATGAACCATCCTTTGAAACCTTTCCGGGCTATACAAAAACTTATGAATTCAGTTTATTTTTGCCCCTCTCTAGTCTGGCTTAAACTGAATACTTTACACAGGAAGCCTATGAAGGGCCTCCTATAAGTCCTTCAGAACATTCCACAAGACCTTGATCTTGGTTCTCTATTACATGAAGCCAAAATACCCTCATAATCACTTAATCCATAACATATGATCACCTCCAAATATAGGGAGAGGGTATGCAAAGCATGGAATATCCCTTACAGCTTGTTGGCATGCCAGACAATAACTCCTGGCTCAACATTTCATTGCCAAATTTTATGCTGACCTTTAGTGGTGAAACACATAATAATTACAGACAGGGAAATACTAACAGTCAAGTCAATTTAGTTAAAGCCAGGGAATGTTTAAAGGGAGGGGGTAACTTTGTCTCAAATTCTGAAACAAAATCCTGGATTTAGCTCATGCTGCAATGATAAATATAAACCTTTAGGTCAGTCAGGAACCCCATGACTTTTACAAGCCGATCGCCCGTCTGATTATAAAGATATTTATGATTGGAAATCGAAATTTAAAAATTCGTTTTCCTAACGGTTTTGATAACACTACAGTCTATTGGAGGAAATGAGTATGGTAAAACCGGTCACTCAAAGATGTTTACTTTTTTGAGGCACTTCATGATATTTTGAAGCGCAATTTTTTTAGGGCTTTAATATTACACCATATCATAGACACTGATAACATATAGGGCCATGCATCTCAGATTTGGCTTTGTTAAACGATGCCTTTAAGGTAAATAATGGAGACACGTCATTGCAGTAAGAATTTGAATGGCATGTGGTCACTCAGGATCATAGTAAACTCCTAAACTTGGCATCTTGGTGTGAACAACATTCTCAAGTTCTTTCCATTGTGTAGTTGCATATATCTTGATTCTTATTATTTCAAACATTACAGGATACTCTCCACATATCTTTATACTTACATGTATACAACCTGTTTCTTTTTGTAAATTCTAAATTAAATCATTTTGGAAATAAAATGTATTAACAATATATAATATGATATATCTGCAAGTGCTTAGAGACACCGTTAAAGTATTAAGCGGTATATAAACCCATAATATTATTAGTAGTATTACAATCCAAAGCTATTATTTCTGTCACGTTTCTAAATACTATTCATATTGCTAAATATATTACTCATTGCGGATGTAGTATCGAAAATAATATCGCTAGTGATATTCGTGCGAGACAAACGAATATCACTAGCGATATTATTTTCGATACTATTCATATTATTTGTAGGTTTCTTCATAGTAAAATAAAATGGCAGGAACAACCAACTATTTATAAGCTAATGGGGATCCCATGTCCTGAACTCTCTAACTTTGCCATCTCCTCCTTCACAATAAAATACATCCAACACGCTATTCTGATGGCAAAAAGATGAATTAAGTCATGCATGAATCAAGATGGGTCAAAACTTTCTAGACAGAAGTCAGATCTAAAACATCTCAGGAATTTCACCCCAGGAATGTTACCTGATCAAGGGAATCATATCGACCCCTAGGATGTAGCTAGGCCTCCTCAGAGTCTAATCTAGTTCTGTATTTGACCTTGGTCTCAGACTGATTAAGATTCAAGTTCCCAGTACTAACGACCTTGCCATACGTGTCAGGCGAAGGTTTCCTTATTAACAAAAAGCCAAGTATTAATTCAACCATGGACCCTACTCCATAGGCCTGTCTTCATCAGCTCGACTTTGCCAAATAACCCGCTATTTTAACTATCCCGATCGCAAATTAGCCAGCTAATTTGCATCTTCATCAGCCCGCAGTTGCAATTAGCGGGATATTTGTTCGAGAAAATATCCCAAGAAAACTTGGCCTTGTTTCCAAAATATCCCGCTATTAGGGAAATAGCGGGCTAATTTGTACCCGTCCGAGCTAGTTTGTGATTAGCCTATCGGTCTGGTGAAGGTGCAATTTCGAGCTTCGGGATAATATCCTGAGTCTGAAAATAGCAGGTTATTTGGCAAACTCGAGTTGATGAAGACAGGCCTATTGATTCAACCATGCTGTCTAACCATCTTCCACTTATCTGCACATTAGATGAAAGTTGGAATTGGTATGGTTCAATGGGTGACATTTTACTTCTAAAATGTTATAGCATTCGTTGTGACAGTTGCAAGTTTGTCAAAAATTTGTTGTTTTCAATTTCATTGTTTACATTTTATGCGATTACGTGCTTTAACTATTGTATTGTCATCGCGTGCATATGCTAACGTACTACTCCAAGAAAGAAAAGCGTGTGCCCTAGTTGACATTCGAGCAACTCTCTGCTTCCCGGGTGAAACGGCGCAAAGCAGTTGCGCAGAGACAAGGCCTTTATTTCGAATCGTGACAAGTTGATAAACACGACATCCCGCAAATCACGTTCGTATAGTGGGGTTCGATATGTAAACCCACCCTAAGACCCCGTTCTCATTCACTTCGTTGGAGCGGTCTAACTAAGACCCGTTCCTCAGGAGCGGTTCTTAGGTGAGTGAGAACGGTCAAAGTGGTCCAGGAAGTGGACTTCTGGACCGCTCCAGAAGACCACCTCGGGAGGTGGTCTTGAGGAACGGGTCTTATTAAGAGCGGTTTGGAGCGCTCTAACGTGCGAGTGAGAACGGAAGCGTACTTTGAACGGAAGTGGTCTAGTGACGTTGCACGCGAAACATGTAGTACGGTACATACGCTTAGTATTCCGCGCGCTAAAAAATTTACCCGCTGACCTGAGCTGCCATAGCAACAAGACCACTTTGACTCGTGGAGCGGTTTGAGCCTTAAAAAACTGCTCGGAGTGTGAACCCTCGCAAACCGTTCCTCAAGACCCGTTCCTCTGGAGCGGTCTAACTAAGACCACTTTCAAAGTGAGTGAGAACGGGGTCTTAGAAACCTAACAACTTGGTAAGAGAAACCATGGTGGATGCTATGTATCCGACAGGTTCGGACCAAAGTGCACACACAAATGGCCTTTTCCTAGAACTTCACTTCCTTCTAAGGATAGCAGGGTATCTTACATTCTTGTGTGACTGTAATTGATACCACTTTATGTCAAAGAGGATGACCATGGGTGCATGTCAACAACTCTACATGCTTAAAGGTAATGCACAGAGCTGGTAGAGTCTAGGGGGAAAATAGATTTCTTTAATTTCTAAATCATTTGAATGTAACTATGAGAGAGATATTAGCATATTTAGATTCAAATCACTCTCTCTCTCTCTCTCTCTCTCTCTCTCTCTCTCTCTTTTTCTGTCAAAAGCCCTCTCACCCCTTCCCTCCCTCGCTCTTTCCCCTCCTTCCTTCCCTCATTCTCTCTTTCCATTCAATCTCTTTCTTTATATGTGGAGTAGATAGACGATAGAGGACTAGAGTTAGGGAATAATTCATTAACGGATATCAACAAATATATGGCAATACCTGAGCAAGAGAAAAAAAGAATAGGGGGGGGGGGGCCTGGGCTTTGAATTTAAGAGCATCACAGCAGAAGATGTTAAGCATATAGAGTGATAGATCCAGAAAAGGGACAAAAAGCTGGACAGGAAAACAAAAATCTATAATTTGTCAAGTCCGTCATAAAATAAAGAACCTTTGAAGTCAATGCAAGCCGACATGGCCTAGATACCTGAGCTGGATGTAGAATCCTGTCATAATTCAAACTGTCTGTCTCAGCCAATACATCTACCCTAATTTCGAATCATAGAATGACAAAATCAAGACATATGCTGCTGTCCTAGATGCATTTGATTACTTAGGATAGGAGTAGTTTTGATTTCTACTCCTGCTGTCCTCCTACATCATGTGTGTGTGTCTTGTCGTCTGTTGTCAGACAGTTTGAAATCTCTGTTTAGTGTTGGATTGGGCACCTTATAATAACCATTGCAGGATTTAAAAGTGTTGTCTCCCTAAAGGATAAAGAATTCCTGAAATGATTCACAGAATCACAGAAATATAGAAGGACAAAGACAGATAAAAATTGAGAAAGACAGAGAAGACACCTTTGGGTGAGCTCGTGCAAATCGTCGTGAGATGACAGGTTTTAAATCTATTCATACAGTCAGTGATGGTTCGTGATAGGCCACGGCCCTTCAATTCTAAAAAAAAAACACTGTCTGATCATGAACAACTGTCACAAGTTTATCTAACAAATTTGCTCACATGTAGTGTTTAAAGATACTATATCCCTTTTGCAGCCAACATCAAATTCTGTAGAACTTTGCAGGAATTATGAATATGTCATGTATGTCCTATCTGTGAAATTTAAACGTTAGCAGTGTCCTAATATTCAAATTATGCAAGGAAACCCGTTTACTTGCTAGACTTCACTGTCAGACACTATTGAGTGACTGACTGGCTTTTTCATCTTTGGTAATAACATACATAAAATGAGCTGTAAAGGGTACATGAGCATTTGTCTACATCAATAACCCACTTCTTGTAATGGCCAAAATTAAACTGATTGAATCTTTGCGCAGCATAAAACGTACGACCATTCGGTACAATGGTCTGAAAAATCAGACTATTACTTACTGGCTCTATAGCTCCTAAGTCGATTCGACAACTAATAGTCGTTATTTTCCCACTTAAAGACATTTTCAAGCCCCCTTTTTTTTAGGGAAGTTCTAAAATAGTATTGTCTATCAAATGCCGTTGGAATTTAACCTTTTCATTTTTTGGGCCTGCAAATGGGACATAGTACCTTTAATGCAACAGTATCAGTGTCTTATATCATCACAATGTATGATATACGCTGCTAATATTACAGGAAAGGAAGAGCTAACAAACATTGCCAAAAAATGACCTGGCATGACTTGTTTGTGTCTTGCAGAATTCCCGACAGGTCACTGATCTTCTTATTGCTTCCTGCCCTGAAATTAGATAATGATCTGAGAATACAGTTGGACTAACGAATCATGACGTATACAGGGGGATATGATTATGGATGAAAGCCAAGTTATAGGGAAAACATGATATGGCCTTGGCATTGCTCACATAGGTATAGGCCTAACTGTCAGCATTATGTGTGCTTGATATGGAAATGCTAACTTGCCAACGATCATTGAAAACAGCATTTCAAGGGATTGTTTTGACAGTTCATCACTTTCTAAACAATCGCTGGCATCCTCCTCTAGATGATTTGTCTTGTTTTGTTTGTGTCTGGCAAAAAGACAATCTTGGCCAGGAAATCTTCAGAGAAGAATAAAACTTAAGAAATTTCTTTATGAAAAATACCTTGAGGAAATATGTTTGTTTTATAAAAGATACACATATTGCTATTTTGAAGTTTCTTTTATTATTTGAGTGTTTTGTTTAGCAGATAATATAAGTGAATGCTTAAATTATATTTTCGTTCATATTCTTGTAAAAATGTGATCTAGTCGATAAGTTCTAATTATTTGAGGAGTCACTGAAACATGATGACAATAAAGACAATGTTGTACTGTAAGCAGGTTAGACTTCTCAGCTGATGATAGCCTATGTGTTACATTGGTCTTGAGTGCATTATTTGATAGCGGTGGCTTTAATGGCAACGTCACATCATCATGAACACCAGACTTGATATCAGACCAGATGCCAAAGCGATGTGACACCTAATACAGCCATATACATTGTGGCAACTATGGCAACAAATAGCTGTGATTGATGAGGCTTTGTCTGACTGGCAAGCCATCATGGGAAGCAGTAAAGGTAATTCAGAGTTCTTGTAAGGACAGTTCTACAACACATGCATCCTCTGAGGAGCGATCCATTGTTGATTGATACATTTAATAATCAAATTCCTAGCTTAAAGCCAATTTGAAATACTCCCAGTTGAGCTTCATTTTGAGATTTTCAAGCTCTTAATAATTTGTTATCAAGTAATAATAAAATATTGTGGTAAAAGTCTAGGCCAGAGTAAACTATAACATAATAGTGAAAACTTGGTGAAAGTCGCACATAATGATCATTCTGATTTCATCATGCACCTGATAACTTCCTTATTTACCCTGCTACCCTGCTTTCGCCCCTATCCTCCATCCCCAACCTTCTGAGTTTCAAAGTCTGTTAAAAGAGAAATGTAAGGAAATCTTTCCCATTGTAGAAGTCTAAAATCTTAAGAGGAAATACACAAAGGTATAAGGAAATGCATCCACTCTTGCAAATCACATGGGATGGCAACAGCTATCCCATCTTTAGGTATCATCTTGGGAAATGTTGCCCAGGTTTCAGGACCATACAGGCAGGCTTTTAGCATCTTTATCTGTCTCTAGATCTCTTTCTCTATTGTCTCCACCCTCCATGCCTGTAAGTCATTCCCCATTAGCCAGAACAAGCTTGAGCTTGCCATATCAAGGAATTACACCTACTTTGAAGTTCCCGGTCTCCATTTGCCAAAAAGTCAAGCCATCTCAATACTTGCTTAAGGAATTAGCCCAAGCTATTGGTGAGAACATTCTTATGAAAAGAGTACATATGAAATACCTTGATTTGTTCATTTTATTTAAATTAAAGTTTCTTGTTTCTGGCATCTTTGGATTAGTGATGCTATCTTGAAGATCACATGTTCGTCTTACCTTCATAGCATAATTCTCTCCGTCCTCTTTTCTCTGTACCTTGAGAACCTGACCATATGCTCCCTTGTTTATCTGATGAAGAATCTGAAAAGATAGAAATCAAGGAAACACCAAGATGAGGAAAGTGCTCTCTGGGTTGCAATAAAATCTGGAAAGGAACACTGTCTGTTGGGAGAAAGAGCTTTGTAGTGGATAAGTGTAAGAAGCGCCTGAGGGAGAGAGAGAGAGAGAGAGAGAGAGAAAGGAAGAGAAGGAGATATGGAAACATAAAAAGGTAATGGGAATACAGAAATAGAAGGCAGAGAGGCTGAGAGACAGAGATGAAGGGGGAGACAGAAAGACAGAGGGAGAGAAAGAAACAAGTCAACGCAAAGCGTAGCATCCCCTTGCAGGGTACAAATGGCCTACATGTATATACGTCAGAACAAGTTACCTCCATTAGACTATACTATTATAGGCAAGGAAGTTAACCACATTTTCACATATATGATATGGTGTTTTTTTATATTTAATGAGCTATGACCTTTCACCTTTCACCTACATACTCGGAAATCAAACTTAGGCTGTATTTTGATACCATGTACCTTCACATTAAATTTCATTAAAATTTATCAAACATTACTAAAGTTATCGATTGGAAACCAGATTCGCATATTTAATGAGCTATGACCTTTGACCTACATACTCCAAAATCGAACTTACGCTGTGTTTTGATACCATGTACCTTCATATCAAATTTGATTAAAATCAACATTATTAAAGTTATCGAACGGAAACCAGATTCGCATATTTAATGAGCTATGACCTTTGACCTACATACTCCGAAATCGAACTTAGGCTAGCTGTGTTTTGATACCATGTAGCTTCATATCAAATTTCATTAAAATCCGTCAGCATTATTAAAGTTATCGATCGGAAACCAGAGGTGTATTTTTTCGCATATTTAATGAGCTATGACCTTTGACCTACATACTCCGAAATCGAACTTAGGCTAGCTGTGTTTTGATACCATGTAGCTTCATATCAAATTTAATTAAAATCTGTCAAACATTATTAAAGTTATCGATTGGAAACCAGATTCGCATATTTAATGAGCTATGACCTATGACCTACATACTCCGAAATCGAACTTAGGCTCTGTTTTGATACCATGAACCTTCATATCAAATTTCATTAAAATCCGTCAAACATTATTAAAGTTATCGATCGGAAACCAGATGTGTATTTTTTCGCATATTTAATGAGCTATGACCTTTGATCTACACACTCCGAAATCGACCTTAGCCTGTATTTTGATACCATGTACCTTTATATCAAATTTCATTAAAATCCGTCAAACATTACTGAAGTTATCAATCGGAAACCAAATTTGTTACGAACGGAAGCACGGAAGCACGGACTGCAGCGTTTCTATATCCCCTCCGCCTTCGTCGGCGAGGGGATAACAAGCAGAGAGCGTCAAATACAGAGACAGACACAGAGATATAGGCAGAAAAATAGAGAGAAAGAAGAAAGAGAAAAAGAAGGGACTTACCTTGTCCCTCCGTAACTAATAACAAAAGTGATCCACAGTTTACACCATTATTAATTCATGCACAGACAATACATAACTTAAAGTGGAGCAAGTCTTATGATGACAGTTTGCTGCAATTCAATAAGATCTGTAAATGATTATTACCCATTAAAATATTGATGACAGTGTGTGCTGTATAATTTATTAGCGAACAGACACTTCTCATCAATTACAAGCAGTTCATATCTCACCCAGACAGGAAACGAAAATGAGTTAGAGGATCTCAAAGGTATTATTTCACAAGACTAAAGACCATCATTATTTATTGAGAGCCAGGTGGGTGTTAGCTCAAAAGGAAAATGTAAGTGAGTTAATGATCTATAACTCTCAGAAGACAATATACACCATACATAATGAAGAAGAATTAAATTGAATTCATATAAAGCTGTGTTTTCATACAGGGGTTAAGAGAAAATCATTTGTGGAACTTCTTATGCACCCATTAACGTATGACATTAAAGGTATAGACCAGTTCTGGTCATGCGATTGCATTGTGAAAGAAATGTTGTGGAATCGATCAGAAAAGGTTGATCATCTAGCATATAAGTATTGGTGTGTACTGCAAGGTTCTGAAATCATCAAAATGATAAGAAATTTGGCCCAGTCTTGGTAAAGTTACAAGCACTGTACACAGAAAGATGTATATGGGACTACCCTATATCTATCCAGTCCAGATAGATATGATAATTTACCAAATATATCAATTAATAGACGGTTTCCCAGCAAAATTTATATCATCACGTATTAGTAAAAACATATTCTTTCACATGATTGGTAATAAGAGCTTCCATTTCATTTTTTGAGAGGGGGGCATTTCCAAAACTGGTCTATACCTTTAAGCATTACCTGACATTAAATATTTGTTAATTTCTTCCCTTGACTCCCTTGTAATTACTTATGATTTCAAAAAAATCCCTGAAGTGTAATTAACAATATCAATTTTAGATAGATTTTTTAAAACTACTCTGAAAGTGCTTGAGGCAAGCAGCATAGGCACATCATCTGCTGAGTGAGAGCTAGAACAGCATTACACCAGATACTTTTTCACAGACTTACGCTCTTCTTGCTCTCAACAGAAGAATCATTAAACCTCATACACTTGAGGTTAAAGGTAGTGTATCACTTTTGCAGCCAACATCAAATTCTGTAGAACTTTGCAGGAATTATGAATTTGTCATGTATGTCCTATCTGTGAAATGTAAATGTTAGCAGTGTCCTAGTATTCAAATTATGGAAGTAAACCTGTTTACTTTCTAGACTTCACTGTCGGACACTATTGAGTGACTGAACGACTTTTTTTTTCTTTGGTAATAACATACATAAAATAAGCTGTAAAGGATATGAGCGTTTGTACACATCAATAACCCGCTTCTTGTAATGGTCAAAATTAAGCTGATTGAATCTTTGCACAGCACAAAACGTATGACCACAGGGTACAAGGGTCTGAAAATCAGACTATTTTCTAATTATTTCTACGCATAATTTACGGAGCGCATTTCGAAAACGGTAGATATAATTCCACATAGAGACAATTACCAGTTCCAATCCTTTAAGAGGAGTTTTAGTTGGTATTATCTCTTGATTACCATAGGATTTACACAAGTTCAGCCTGCAAAAGGCGGGACACACCACCTTTAAACCCACACAGAATAATGTAGCCACAAATACTGTTCTCTCTTCATTTCAAGAAGTACACTGTAATTAAACTCGGGGATCGGTTCATAACATTCCTTACATTTCAAACCCTGCAAAGCACAAATTCAAGTTGTACATTGATAGTCTGTGTGATCAAACAATCCTTTTTTCTTAAAGTTGCTGCTGATGAATACTTTGCTAAACGGTTAATCATCTGATATTTTTTTCCTTAAATATATCTTAATATCATACTATAGAACCCATAGCACTGATAAAATGGCATTAATTTCTTGGTATACATATTGCACAGGTCAACTCTAACTGGGTTAGAAAGCCAATGGCCACCTCAGTTTCAGGACACGTGTCGATGGTCTCATTGATATGATAGACTTGTGAAAAGTTGTAAGATGATAAACAGGTCTGTTCTATACATTATACTAGTAAAGAGCTTTGCATTTAGACGAGTATTTATCCTGCTTGTACATGACATCATTATCAGACAATGTATTAGCACTAGACAGAGGAAAGATATATGTACCTGCTTGAAGTCATAATGCGTTTTGTTAAAAGAGTTTTCCTAGCAAAAGAAAAGAAATATCAAATCCTCCTCAGTTTATACAGGATCACAGAAAGGGCATCCATAGTTCATGCACAATTTCTCACTTGCCGGTGCATACAATTGTTTGTTTATCAATTTCATGTGTTTTCCTATCCATACAATGCATACACTACATTTAATCAACCTTTTTCATATAACACAAATATGCTGTTTATCAAACTAAAATCTAATATAGCCTGGCTGTTGTCATGGAATCATTGCCTATCCACACGTCATCAGCTGTCCACAAGAAGACCGTTACTGCCTAGTATGGCTTTCTTGCAGGCAGTCAACCATGTAGCACACCTACCAAACCATAACTGCTAGGTTTATGGAATTAAATGAAATAATGTCAATGTCAGGAGGCCTGTATATGTCTCCTACAAAAGAAAGTTCTTACAGTGTAGTTCACGCTTCAAACAGCACACATCGATGTACAGTATGGTAAACAGTATCATGTTCAACTTGAATTCAACTTGAATATCATATCCAAGCAGACAAACACTGAAAACACATTACTCCACCCACCCACAGTCCCTTTAATCTCTATCCCTCTAGCTGTTTGCAGCCTGAAATTGGCTTTCCGTCACGTCATGCAAGCAAAACAAGACGTCTTCTCTAATGGCCCGCTAGGGTTGGATGACGGTGGTGATGTTAGCATGAAGCAGACTCCAACATCACATCCTACACATCACATCCTAAAAAGATAAAAGCTAGAGTCATGTCGGGGAACCTTCGTCACCCCCATACCATAATTACACACGTCCATCATCTTGATGTACGCATGTACATCTCATAAAAGCATCTTCAAGCCATCTCTGGTTCCAAACTCCAATTTCATCTGAAGGTCAAAGGTCAAATGATTATCTGTGGGATGTGTTCATTCACTCCTACTTGTCTCTCATAATCAATCAGGGATTCCCCCTTTGTGAGGGAAAATGATTTTAGATATGGGTAGGTGATATTTTGTATGTCAAAAGGATTGAATATATTGTTTCAGTATTTTCCTGTAAATGTCACGTGCTGATGGGAATCCAAGGTTCATTAAAGCCTGTGTTCCAGATTTGTTTCTACTTTTAACCCTAAACCATACTTCTTCTTTACAGTTTATCTTCTCTCTTATCTCTGTCCTCCTTCCCTTATTTTTATTTGTTCCACCTCCATGTACAATTAATCTGTTCTTCATAAGTTTTGTTAATCCAAAATCTGCTCCCTTCTCTTCCTCTGTGTACCCCCTTTCCCCATCTCAAATACAACTGCAATAATTTTTCACTTGGCTTTAAAAGCATCACTTGTTTCATGATAAATCATAATCCAAACATCAGGGTAGGCAAAATGTAAGATAAAGAATCAATACTCATAATACTGATTAGCTCCTCTTCCTTGAAAAAAAAACCCTTGAGATGTATCTACCTGAGCTGTAATTGTTTCTAATTTCAGGATGAGTAATGCAAATAAAATTGTTCCATGTAGCATGCAAAGCACATGAGGCATGCACGGCAGACAACCCTTTACTGTCTAAAAGCAGATAGATCTGCCGTTGCTACGTAACCTCATCAACTTATCGCACTCGGCAATCAACCATGACTGCATTGTCCGTTTCCTGTCCCATGTTGCAGACGAGGTCATTACCCATTGCAGGTGTAATTGTGATACGAGACTGATACAATTGTACCGCTTCGGAACATGAGACAGACGGCATATGAGAGACGATGTGAAAGAGTATAGGTCATACAGGACGGGGAGAATGATAGGTATGTGGACAGAGATGGATGGAAGGAGGAGAGGACTAATAAAGAATTCACAAGTGTAGTTTACACAAATCATGGTAATGAGATTGAAAGAATAGAGAGTGGAAGAGAAGGGTAAAGGATAGATGGATAAATGGGATCGGCAAGATGAAAGATGGTGGGGGAGGAAAAAGGGAAGAGGTGAATAGAGAAGAGCAAGGATAGAGAGGTTTGTGAGAAAGGAGGGAGGAGTTCAATGGGAGGAGGAGGGTACTGAGATACATGTAGGAGAGAAGAGAAGGAGATATGAGTGGAGAAAACAGAGTGGGGGTACAGAAGGGTTCAAAGAAAAGAAAGTAGAGAGAGTTGTGAGAAAGATTGGGGAGAGGGGGACTGGTGAGAGGGGCTGGTGAGAGGAGGTGAGAGGAGGAAAGAGAGAGAGAGAGAGAGAGAGAGAGAGAGAGAGAGATCGATAGCAGAGAGAATGTGATGAAGGGAAATGTAAGGGAAAAGAGAAAGTGAAGGAAAGACAGCGCAAAATGCGCAAACATACAGTGAGCAGAGAGAAGGAAGAATGTATAGACGAAGAAAGGGGGTGAGAGAGACAAGTGAAGAACATACTTCTTCCATAAAGACAACAATAGAATTCAGTCTAGAAATGTAAAATGCACATTTCATATCTGATTGACTTTCAATGAATGCTGATATTATGCAACATAACAACTAGGACAGAATGGGAAGAGCACGGGAATGAATCATAATAGTTTGACAATAAAATGATCCATCATCACAGACCACTGTAATATCAATCAAGAGAGAGTGATTTTACAAGGATAGACAAAACACATGATAAGATTATTTGTTAATGTCTTTACAGAGGCTCAACCCATTAGAGAAATGACAAACACAAGTCTGTTAATGATTTCTGATATCTCAGTCTCTGACCCCGTTCTCACTCACTTTGAAAGTGGTCTTAGTTAGACCGCTCCAGAGGAACGGGTCTTGAGGAACGGTTTGCGAGGGTTCACACTCCGAGCAGTTTTTTATGGCTCAAACCGCTCCACGAGTCAAAGTGGTCTTGTTGCTATGGCAGCTCAGGTCAGCGGGTAAATTTTTCGCTGAATACTAAGCGTATGTACCGTACTACATGTTTCGCACGGAACGTCACTAGCTCACTTCCGTTCAAAGTACGCTTCCGTTCACACTCGCACGTTAGAGCGCTCCAAACCGCTCTTAATAAGACCCGTTCCTCAAGACCACCTCCCGAGGTGGTCTTCTGAGCGGTCCAGAAGTCCACTTCCTGGACCACTTTGACCGTTCTCACTCACCTAAGAACCGCTCCTGAGGAACGGGTCTTAGTTAGACCGCTCCAACGAAGTGAATGAGAACGGGGTCTCTGTCGCATTGAGTATAGATACATTCCCTCCAGCAAGGCTAACTCTAGAAAGAAAATCTCAAACTCTGTGGAATGATTTATACAGAAAACAAAATGTGAGGGCTCTTTATTCAAAGTAAGTTGTGGATAAATTATAGATGAGGCAGTGACAAGTCAGTTTTTCTCTGCATTTCTTTTTATAAATAATTGAGTTTAAAAGGAAGATAAGTTCATACAGAACTATTTTCTAACATTTAAGCAGATGATATTTCACGATCGTCCATTCAATCTCTACTAAATTATATAAAAGTTTCCTGTACCCGGAGCTTTCATTCTGTGAATGCACCTGCCTGTGAATGACTACTCTACTCAGAAGTCATTTTATCTTCAATTAGAGTGTAATTTCATTACTAAAACTTGCAACATCTCTTTATCAAAATAATATTTATATTTTAATAAACATCCTGGCTTGGACTCCCAGATGTACAGATCAAAATATTTGTACATGATTGACCCCCTGTAAGGGGATCAGCTCTTGACTTTAACAGAGATAATAACTGTCAATCAAATCATCCTTAGACCTCACTGCTGGCAAACCTAGCAAAGAGCCTCAAGTAGAATTGACGTAGGCACGGCTAAAGTCTGCGGTTTAATTCCGACCAGTGTAAGATCACCCTGGAGAGGAGAGCAGGTGAAGATGGTCGTGAGGGCAAACGCTTTAACCACTCATCAACTATGGATGACTTTCGTGTCCAAGTCCCATACATGTTTTATGAGCATCTTGGGACTGACGCAGATGTCTTTGCTCAGGGTTGGTGTAGACTTCTTGTTGCCAATAAATTGAAGCAATCAGTTAGAGGGGAAGCTTGAAGAAGGTCCCAGGGAGATGGGAGTACGGTTGTGTTACTATCACAAAATACTTAACTGTATCATAAGGACTTATGCCTGCGTAAGATACAATAGAGGTTAAATTTATAAAATGCAAAACATTTCTTTTAATCTGTTGGACAGGATACAAACTTTCTCTATACACTTCGAAATGTGTAATTGAATTTCTAAAAAGTTTTGGGGTAACTTCTTTTTTGTCAAAAATTTGAACATTCATTTTCTCTTTTGAATACAAAATAATATATTATCCTATCAATACCAAAATTCAGTATACCTTTAATGTCCTTGAGATCAATAGAAGACATAAATGTTTGTCATTTGCTCTTCAAAATGTCAGTTTGTTAATATTTGGCAAGAGATTGAAAGTCACATGTAGGTATACAACACTTCAAGCCAGTTTGAAGTATGGTATGTTTGTGTTCAGCTCAAGGAGTGTTTCATTGTGGATTCTGTCTGGTCTGTCTGGTCTGTGTGATTACTCAACATAACAGAGTACTTGGACAGGACAATGAAAGGAATCTTATCTCAAATGCCAATTTCTCCACAATTTTAACAACTTTAAATTCTACTGTATTCTATGAGGATTTATACAATATACAGATATTGGAATGAAATTGTCTCATATCATTATAAGGACATAAACATTATGTACATTTAATAGGCTAAATATTTCACACTTTCCCTGAAGAATCTTCATGTAAACAACTGGAATCAAGCTATTAATCTACTCTGTCAACACCCAAGCACACCCACATAGAATATTATGTTAAGTTACAATTAGGATGTGTCTTAATTAATTATAAAATATTTATAAGGAATTCATTAGCTTGTCCATTCATCTTCAATTGATCATCAAACTGTATTAAGGAACTTCACATTCCATTTAAACTGGGCCAATAAACAAACAACAGGACAAAGTAGGTTGAAGAAAAAAAAGTATGTTTCATGAATTTCACCCAGAATCATGTTCACGACACACATCCTAAGACCTGTTTTTCAAGACGTTTGAAGAGAGGTACCCGACTAACGATTCCAAAATGTCAAAGCGAAGATTAGGAGTCGTCTTGACAATACTTGAAGATGTCTCATTCTAAATCTTTCCTCCTCCAAGCTTGTATACTTGACCGCAATACCTCTAATACAGTTGGTTACAATCAACTCAAATATACCTGACTTAAAGTTAAAAAGTTAAAGGGAGATCCAACCTTGATAGCAAACTTGTCTGGATAAAGTGGAAAAATCAAAGAAGCATACGGATGAAACTTGAATGAAATCAGAAGAAAAAAATTAGAAAGTTACAAATTTTTGAAACTTGCAATCACTATAGGTATGGGCCCGTCAAATTGGCTGACTTGATAATGTCTATGTGATGTAGTGGCGGACAACTTTCCCATTTGCTCTAATACACAAAAGGACTAAAATTTCAACTTTTCATAAATGTATGACTCGGGATGGTCTTTTCTTGTTAGAGGACCTGTAATAACGTACTCTCCATGATATATTTTGAGTAGTGCCCCGAGGGTGAAGGAACTTGGGAGAAAAACAGAATATTTTTGTATGCGACAAACGGGAGAGTAATCCGTCCCTCCGTCAGAATCCACCGACAAAATTGCAGATTTGAGATTCGCATAGCTATAGTGATCTCAAATTTCAAACACTCATAACTTTCTTAATAGTGGTCCGATTATTTCAAACTTTCGCCATTCTGTTTCTCTGATTTTTCTGCTTTCATTTAAATGAACTTATTAGAAGGGTTGGTTGGATTGCCCTTTAAAAACATTGATTAAATGACTGAAATTATCTTTTGAAAGTTGTGTTGAAAATAACCGAAATGCCTTTAAAGGCTGAATTACGGAGGTTCCCTAACAAGTCATAAGAAATACTTTGTGGGTTCTGTTTTGTTAGCGACTTAGATAGAAAAATTTGTCCAAATGAAGACAGGCCTTAATTTCGTAGGCTTGTTCACAAAACTTCCTTTTTTAAACATTTTCAAAAGAATAATTAATCGGCTGCCTACAAGAAAACCGTAACAGCAATGTATTGTCGATGGCAGTAACTATGTTCTTGTAAGCAGCCAATGAATTGCATGTTACTTGTCTACATGTACATATTATAGTATATTTTTAATAGTTTGTCACTTTCTATATTTCTTTTGTCTATCTTTTGACATTTAAAGTTCCCAAGAGCTAAATTGTTCTCTTAGTTCCTGATGCATCTTTTTTTGACTGGCCTGTATTGATGGACTGTATTGATGGACTGTATTGATGGACTGCATGACTATACAAGCAATTACTGTCTTGTCTGATCAAGTACATAGGACAATCAGAGATGGTGACATATTGTTGCATCAATGTCATTCACACCATCGACAACAGGCATTCCGATCGATTGAAACCTCAATGAATAAAACGTTCAGGGTGTCAGCTGTCCGCAAGAAAGCCATTACCGCCATTGACAATATAAGCTCTTACAGCCTTCTCACGCGCAGCCGACGTAGGATTGTTGTCAGTAACGGTACACATGCTGATCATGTAGGCCAGCCTTCCCATGACGCAAACGGTGATCAGATACAGTTCCAAGTTGCTTGCACCATGTTTCAAGAGAGACACAGGGGGACAAGGTTCCTTCAAGAACACAGGAGGCAAGGGTTGTTTTCCAATTGAAAAATTGCATCTATGGTATTCATGGTACGATAGTCTCAATCTTAAATAGGGGGATATCAAATGCATTTCATTCGGTTTTAAAATTCTTTTATCACATCCAAAAGGAAAAATTACCTGTAACAGTTTCAATGTCTAGAGTTCAGACATCTTCCTCAGTGGCGAATTGGCAGACTGAAGACATTTCATTTGTATATGATGGAAAATGCAGATGTCTATTACGGTAAACATAAATGCCAAGAATAATCTTGAAATAGAGGTTTTCTACAGCTAACCTCAAGTCAGAAGGAACCATGCATCCCTATAGCCTCTACAGAAAAACCTGCACGTAAGTGGCACAAGTGGGGGGTCGGCAAACAGCATCCTCACACAATGAAGGAACAAAAATCCAGTTTATGAAGATTTGTCCAATGTAGCCTACAGCTGTATATGATTAAGAGGCATGTATGAGAAAAAAAGGAGAAAAAAAGGAGAAAAAAAGGAGAAAAAAAGGGGGGAAAAAGGAGAAAAAAAGGAGAAAAAAAGGGGGAAAAAAGGGGAAATAAAGAAGTAATAGAAAAAGTACTGAAGATATTTCAAAGAAAATGAGGAGAAATTAATGAAGGCAGTCTATCACACTGAACGATGGTATTGCTGAGAAGGGAGAGAGACAGAAAGAAAGGAGGGTGAGATAGAGCAGAAAAGACATTTGGACTCATTAGAGAAGGAGACAGCACCTGTCTGTTAGCAAGCCCTTTAGAATGCCTTCGGTGCACTTGACCCACATACCATCACATATCATCCTCCTTGAAACTTTCATCTCCACCCCTCTTTAATGGCCAGCTAGTCAAACCCTTCACAAACTCACAAATGTGAAACCAGAGAAATGAGGCATCCAAATCTTGACTTTCATTTCCCTTAAATACTGGACTAGATGGGGGGGGTGGAATTATTTCTCAAAAAACATCCTTTAAATTTTAAAAACTTTTCTCCTGCATCAAATTAGTCAGGATGAGAACTTCTATAAAAATTTGATAAATAACCTGCTTAAAAAGGATATTTGGAAACAACAGAATCAAATACATCAATAACAACTAACAATTAAATTAAAGCCTGTCTGTACTAGTTTGGCCAGGAGGGATTAGACCTCACAGCGTGGTCACTGACACGTGGTTAACTCATCAACTCAGCTCTCAATTAACATTAAAAAAAGAGGATCATGGGGGACCAACGGGCACCGCTTAGGCATTGTTTTGTATATAGAGGGAGCAAGTAGCTACAAGTAGTGCAGTGGGGCTTTAAAACACATTGCCAGGCAATATCAGACACAAATAATAGTTTTTAGATACCTTTATTCCTTGATTAACCTAAAAGGTGATTCCTCTATCTTGCTGTACCACTATTCAAACTACAGCTTATCAACAGCAGTTCGGAAGTGTAATAATTTGAGAAGGTCCATCATTCTGATCACGAGGTGCCCCTTGAGTCCTGTCTCTTTCATACGTGGTCATGCATTCATTTGTTTGTTCTGACATTACTGAAGCACTTCCTTTGAAATCAAATCATGATTTTATTCAAGTCATGGACTGTTAGATGGTTCAGTTCTATGAATAGCATTGATAAAGAACTATCTTCTAATGAGTTTGGGTTCTGTCCAGTCGCACGGATGATTTTAAAGACCATAGGGATTTACATTTCTTAGGTCAGATAATTATTATAATAATGATGAAACTATTTTGGATAAATTAATATAGCTCTTAATGCCATCTATGTCCATGCGCTTTACACACACTTTAGGAACTTGGAGAAGAGGTCTTATCTCTACCTAGAATCAGCCTTTAACATGTTCTCTTTATCATACAGTATTATCAGTGTTTGCTGTGTTCACATCTAATGAAGAGAGCCTTATCTTAATCCTGTTCACACCTAGGCAAAAAACCTACACCTTCTTTTCATCAAATGTACAAGTATTTCCAATTGCTTTGTTCACATCTACTTTAGAGGAGTGTTAAAGAGGTCTATCTACCCCATTCACATTTAAAAATAAATTTAAATCAGTTTCGCCATCATACTGTAGTTTCTCTATTTGCTGTGTTCACATCTACTGTAGAGGCGTGTTAAAGAGGTCTTTCTACCCCGTTCACACTTAGAAATCAATTTAAATCAGTTTTGCTATCATACTGTAGTATCTGTATATGCTGTGTTCACATCTACTTTAGAGAAGTGTTAAAGAGATCTTTCTTACCCATTTACACTGAGAAATCAATTTTAGTTGCAGTTTCGCCATCATACTGTAGTTTCTGTATATGATGTGTTCACATCTACTAAAGAGTAGAGCTGCAGAAAGTAAAATGGGGGTATACTTGCTGAATTATTCACACTTAAAATTAACTCGTATCACTTTCTCTTCATCATAATATTTATTCTCTACCCTGCTCACATCTAAAACAAGCTAATACACATCACTTTTTCTCATTTTTGTTGTTTCATCCAGATTCTAACACGCATTGAGAACAAACAATATTTGCTTTCATGGGCAAAAATGTCCCCTTTCTGATGAGCATGCATCCCTTTTAGATACCAGAGATAACACATCAAGGAAATGTCCCTTCAGGATATGCCCCATTAATAAATCAATTGCCCTATTAAACTACATCCCACTTATATGGGGTCAAACTATGTACTTCTACTTGTATAAACTGTTCTTTTAGTTTCAAGCTCACCTTTATCTACATGTCCCTGTTTAAAGCCCTCTAAAGTGTTGGGAGCCCCAAAAATTTGATGCCAAAATTTCACTTAAATTGTATCATAATGTGAAAGAGGATGTCATTTCTGCAAGGATTTTCAAAACAAATGTGTTTGAAGTCGAATATTGATGAAAGAATACCAAATTTAGGTTTTCCGCGTACAACAGAAAAACTAAATTGTGTATTTTTTTATCAATATTTGTCTTCAAACACATTTTGGGGGGAAAACCTTTGCAGAAGTGTGTCTTAAATGACATTCTCTTTCACATTATGATACAATTTAAGTGACATTTTGCCATCAAATCTTTGACGAATTTGGGGCTCCCAACACTTTAGAGTGGCTTTTAACAAGGGCACCTACAGTATGTACCTACATGTATTCTGAGGCAATTATGAGCCTGAATGTAAATGCTAAGGTACTAGTACTAACTTTCATTTTAACCACACAAAAAAGTGGTTATGCATCGTAGGCAAAATGAATGTCAGGTAATTCATTAAAAAGAAATTTCTTTCTTCAGATTTCCTTTGTTTTCTAAGTGCATTTAAAAAGGCAAATGGACAAAAATTGTTTAAATTATCAACAAATTTCAGACTTAAAGAAACATTCCGCATTCCACTCATTAACTTCTTTTCTTGATTATCGCCTTGCCAGTGATGATAATCTGAACCAATTTAACATCGAAGAACAAAGAAAGTTAACTAACATCTGTAACTTAGAATATACAATGTACATGTAAACTTGCATCTCACGCCATTCTATATGCATCCAGGCTTCCTGAATTATGACCAAGTGTCAAGATTCCGCCAAGGGCAATTCATCACAAAAATTAATGATACACCCCATGACATCACACCCATACATTACCATGGCGACAAAGTGTAATGGTGTCTCAAGTGACACTAGATCGATGAACCATCATTAGATAAAATGCTCTGAATAAAAATTCCATCAAAAAAGAATAGCATAGATGTATCAATAGAAATGAACGTTTTACTCCTACTAAAAAGTCATTTGACAGAGGTTAGACAAAAAAAAAAGACTTTTAGAAATTCTGAAAAACATCTGAACTCATCTTAAGATTAAACTTAATGGGGCATAAAAAAAAACATACTGAAAATGAGGTTAGGTGAGATGGTATTGGAAATATAGGTCCCTACTCTAACTTCTCTCTGACGTGAATGTCTTTTTTGTTTTTTGTTTTTCTACTTCCATGCCATGGGGGCCTGTTTACGCTTGAAATGCCAGTATTGGACCAATCTCTTCTAACATGCCATGTTCACAATTTATTCCCTCCTCCAACCTTATTCCTTTGACGTACATGATATCTAGGTCACAAGTCATGCGTTACATCCGAATGTTGTGCTTGAATACAATTTAATTTTATAGGACCATGTTCACAGTTTATTCCCTCCTCAAACCTTATTCCTTTGACATACAAAATATTTAGGTCACGAGTCATGCGGTACATCCAAATGTTGTGCTTGAATACAAATTAATTTTGCAAGACTATGTTCACAATATATTCCATAAACCTTATTCCTTTGACGTACATGATATGTAGGTCACAAGTCATGCGGTACATCCAAATGTTGTGCGTGAATACACTTTAATTTTACAAGACCATGTTTATACTTTATTCCCTCCTTAAGACTTATTCCTTTGACATACAAAATATCTAGGTCACAAGTCATGCGGTACATCCAAATGTTGTGCGTGAATACACTTTAATTTTACAAGACAGGTCTCTCTGGAATCAGTACCTCTCCTTCATCTTCCAAGCCACTGCTTACATGTATGTCTGTCTTAATCTGAGCTCTTCTTGTTACATTCACCTATCTATCATCTGTTAAGAGCCAAAAGGGTATTAACTCTGTTTTAATATACATAAGTTAATGCCCTTCTGGCTCCAAACTGACTTTATGACCTGTTAAATTCAGAAGGGCATTAAATCTGTTTACATGGATATACCATTTGGTTGGAGTCACAAGGTATGAACTCTGTGTTAACAGCATATGAATGAATGCCCCTGCAGCTCCAAGCAGATAATATTCATACCCTTATGACTCAGCAGATGCCATGGTAAGATGTCAGTTTCACTGAATAGGTAGAGATGTTATTCAGCATATATTTCTCAATTAAAAGGAAAATCCATCGCAAATGAAGCAAATCTCTTCCTTTTGAATCTCAATATTTACATTACAGTCAAGGGTAATTTAGCCTGTTGTTGGTAATATAATTGACAGAGCTTTGCCTTGAGCAGTGCATGATTTCATACACTATAAACATGGTGGTAACAAAGTTTGAGTTCATGAAATGTACACGCACAATGCCTCAGAATTCTTTTATACACAAGATTATTCAAGGAATGAGAAAAGAGTGGCCTGCTGTGGTGTATTACCCTATGTACTAGATGTTAATACAGTCAAACCTGTCTACTATTGTCAACCAAGGAAACAGAAAATGTGGCCACAGTACACAGGTGGCCTTTCTAGACAGGTTCTGCAATGCAGGTTTCTTTCTCAAGGGTATATGCAGCCACTGTACACAGGTAGCTTGTATAGAGAGATGGCCACTAAGACCAGTTTGACTGTAGCTTATGCCTGGATTACATTTGGCCTGCGATTAGTCTACGGAGCCCGTATCCTGCCCGTATCCCCTTTTCCGTGCGGCCTCCATACGGAGGCAGGAGGCGGCCCTGAGATTTTCGTACCAATTCATGGGCTCCACGGCCTCTACGATTTTGTATCGTGAGAAGTTAAACAAATTTGAAAAATCGTAAGCCCGTAGTCCGTAAACATGTCGTAGGGGTCATTGCACAATCCCCGCACAGCATCGCGGAGGACTGCGCTGATCGTGCAGCAAAATCGTGCAGCAAAACCAACAAAAAAACGCTTAAAAACGGGACGGCGGCTGCACGGTCACCGCACCTTCTCTGCGCAACCTTTGCACGGAAGCTGTATGGGCTCCGTACGATTTCCGTGCGGAGGCTGCGGAGACTGCACGGCTACTCCATTGAAATTGCACGATTACCGTACAATCTCCGATCAGCCTCTGTCGGATTTGTCCCGGCCTGCCCCCAAGGGCCAATACAAGAAATGGCACGATGCTCGTAGATAATGTAAACACAAGCATCGTAGCTCGTAGCCTCCTACGATGCCCCTAAAATCGCACGAAAAATCTTAGATTAATTTATTGACGGCGCCCGGGGCAAATATAATCCAGGCATAACCAGCTGTTGGAAAATGATATCAATACAGCAATGGGAACAGCATAACATCTTTACATGGAAGAATATGATATCCTGCAAAACACGATTGGAACAAGATTATATCATCTATTGAGACTGAGAGCCAAAAATTATTAACTCTGTATTAAAAAGTTCACACCTTCCTGGCTCTGAGCAGGTGATAAAGCAGTATTTTATGTCAACACATTTTCTACATGCGAGTATCACTGCTACATGCATACAACATAGACATGCGTATTGAGGCAGTGGGGACAAGATTTTCAGCGTCATCTATAAGGCTGTTGCTGGGATGTTTTGTCTCAAAGCAGTAATTCCTATGCTTTGGGCTCGTGATAAATGACCATACTATTGTATCCTACAGAGTACCTTAGCTACATACCTCGATGAGTTGTATAAAAAAGAGTTCGGGCACCTGAGGTTGTACAAGTATGCAGAGATACCTGATTTTCTATGGCTGTGAGTTTACTTTGAAAACAAGAGAAAAGTATCCATGTAAACTGTAATGGCATGAAGTACTTTAAACTTTAATCAAATGGTGTTTGTAGGACTACAGTAATCTGTATCAAAACAAATATGCCTACATGTTAGTATATCAATCTCTTTCTCTTTCTCTCCCTTCACTCCCTCTTCCTCTCTCTCTCTCTCTCTGTCTCTCCCTGTCTCTGTCTACCCCTCTCTCCCTCTCCCCCACTCTCTCTATATATATACATTTATCTATCTTCAATCCTCTTTCTTCCATACACCTTCCAAAGTCTCAGTGCCACTAATCAGGCAAATTGCTTGCTCTCAAATCAACGTCTCCTGGCAACTCCTTACAATTCAGTTCTAATCCCCTATAGAGATATATACATGTAATATACATATATATGTATCATCAAGGTTTTCTTTCCCACCATACACATACACGTCTTCCTTTGGGTCCTCATTAACCAAACACCTATTCCTCATTAAACTCAAGGCCTCCTTACAAACTAATGACAATTCTGTATCAATTTTGTCAGTTCCAATGATCACAAAATTTGATTCATCTTCCATTGTCTCAGCTCCCTAAAGCCCAGGTTATATCACTTCTGCATAAACCAGACCTTGACATAATGTTTCTTGCACTCGGCAGACAATATACATGTACACTGCTGATTTTCAAGCCTCTATTCATGTGGTTGTGACAATATGAATTATTCTTGATAGATTAAGTTCATATCTTCTCATTACTATATTGATACTCTATCTAAAGAGTCATAGAATTGATCAATAAAGTTCTGAATAGATATATACCATGACCATCCAGTATAAAAAAATATTGTCACAATCATGTCTAGAAAAGAGGTAATAAAAATTATCTAACCATTATGGAAAACAGTGTATCATTGGAAAGAAAATAGACAGGGACTGGGGTTGGGGTGCCTTGCTCCTGAAATGCTGTAAAGAGCCCCAATGAGCCTAAATCACAAAATAATAATAATCACTTGAAACACAATTTTGTTTCAGCAGATTGTAAAATAGACTGAACACTGCCCAGGTCCAGAGTGTAAGACCCCGTTCTCACTCACTTTGAAAGTGGTCTTAGTTAGACCGCTCCAGAGGAACGGGTCTTGAGGAACGGTTTGCGAGGGTTCACACTCTGAGCAGTTTTTTATGGCTCAAACCGCTCCACGAGTCAAAGTGGTCTTGTTGCTATGGCAGCTCAGGTCAGCGGGTAAATTTTTTCGCGCGCGGAATACTAAGCGTATATACCGTACTACGTTTTGCACGGAACGTCACTAGCTCACTTCCGTTCAAAGTACGCTTCCGTTCACACTCGCACGTTAGAGCGCTCCAAACCGCTCTTAATAAGACCCGTTCCTCAAGACCACCTCCCGAAGTGGTCTTCTGGAGCGGTCCAGAAGTCCACTTCCTGGACCACTTTGACCGTTCTCACTCACCTAAGAACCGCTCCTGAGGAACGGGTCTTAGACCGCTCCAACGAAGTGAATGAGAACGGGGTCTAAGACTCATTAGCTGTCCGCAAGAAGGCAATTACTGCCATTGGAAATAAGACAAAGTCAAAAGTCAAAGTCCAGAGTCCTATGCATGTATGTATAGTCCATAGCTAAGTCCCAAGCCCTAGTTCAAAGTCCAAACTCAAGAGTCCGGGTCCAGACTAATTTATACACCATTACATATTAAAAATAGGCCTTTTTTGTATCTCTTGAAGAACAATTTCTCAAACTAATTACAGTTGTAGCTGACTAGCTATAGATCAAAACGAGCTTACATAATTCTCGAGGCCAACGTTAAGCTTCACGCCAACTCCTCATTTATCCGTGTGCCTCCTAGAAGATTAACGACAATCTTTAAATTCAAACAGTCTCCTGTTCATAACTCATACTTTCCCCATCGCTTTTATCAACACTTGTCCCAAGCTCTTCCTTAGTTTTCCTTCCTGCTCCACATTCATGTTGTATACAAAAACACCGACATAAATTGAACATTGTGTATACAACCATGGCATACAAGACCAAATAAACATGTAATTATTCTTAGAGTAATTTAAAAATAGAGAAGGTAATGAGGCACCAGGAAATCAGACATTTGTCCATTTGTCTTCTAGGAGCCAGAATGATACTCTATAGATGTCAACATGTATGAAATATCACCCTCTTGGCTCTTAGCAGATGATTTGATGAGTTTCAGGTTTGTTGTTGTTGCTACATGGATGTGATGGATGAATATTGCTCATGACAGCTTCAATCATTTTCCAAGTTTGCCTAACCTAACCAAATAATAAAGGCCAACTAAAATATATTCAGTATAGTTTTGAACAGGTGAATAAATCTAGATATAGATACATGTACTGTAGGTAGAAAAAAAGGACAAACCGGGGACAGAGAGAATCTATAATAATCCAATATAGTTTTAATACTTAATTATTGCCTGTTATCTGGTGGCCTTGCGGTTTGAGCTGACTTAGTTTTCATTTACATTAAAAATATATTACAATACTAATGTTAATATAAAATAATTATTAGAAATAGAATGGAAAATATGCTGTATATTTGTGAGTTAGATAAAAGAGGACTACATCATAAAAGTTAATATGCTTGCAGCCCTCAAATTAGTTTCTAAGAATCAAGACAGAAAATGCAACAAGTGATTTGCAAACAAAGGGAATGACAAAGCGCTGGTTTTCTTTCAACCCAATAATAATCACACCTACACAATATTTCGCTGATGGAACTAGAGTACATGCCATGTAAGGTTCTGAAAAAGTTTTCTTTTCTTCTTCTATACCACAGAGCTTAATTATCTTTTGCCGCTCATGTACACAGCCTCTAGAAATACCTTCCACGCTTGATGAAAAGAAATAATAACCAGGTATGTCCTCTCCCCCGCAAGGTCTCGTTATGCACTCTCCTCATGGTGCATTAATGTTCTCCTTTTGTTTACATTCCTGAGGGTTTCACAAGTTGCCTAGCAACAGCACTGACTTGCGACCATGTCATACTAGTTAAAATCCCCATCAGGAGCAGGTTTTCTTTGTGGATACTCTTTTTTTTTTAATTGTCTACATAAAAAATGGGATTTCCTCTAGGTGATTTTCATAGGTTTTTTTCCCCCAAGAGGTCTTTACAAGCTTTCCAGAGGTTAATTACTTTCTGAGCCATTATGACAGTGATAACTAGTATGCAAGCTTTTCGTTATGAAGTCACCCCCCCCCCCTCACCTATTAAAGAAATTCAAACCATATGTGAGGCGTAGGAGCTGATCAGACATACATGTGAAACAAAATTCAGTGGTATGGTCTTCACAGGAACCTCAAATTTTTCACTCTGTACCATCAAATATTTGAAATTTAAAAACAGAGGCCCCATGCACACAGACACTAAAAATATCAATCTGGATCCTGTGTGATATAATACAGTGGGGAGCTATCACAATGTTCTATCCCAGCCTCCCAGCTCCCCCCCCCCACCCCCACTCCCCTCCATCGTGCTTACATCCATATTTTGATGACATAGATGCACATACACGTACCTTGATAGATTATTTGTTGACTCTGTATTACATGCGATTCTAGTTCACAGTACTTATTAATTACAGATTTGATGGTTGCAATTCCAATAAGTTTGAGAATTTTAAGTCCCTGCAATGCCTTGTATAGAGTTTTTCATACAATAAACTGAAATTAAATGAAATGGAACAATGACTTGCTTTAGACTGTGAGCCAATGGGGAAAATGGGGAAAAAGGGGAGGGATTTGATCTAGTCTTTACAACTGTGGGGCATGAACTTCACAAAATAAATGCACTATCATCAAAAAACTTGGCAGGGTTTCAAAGAAAAATTAATTCATAAACTGGAACAGCACCTGTTGAAGGTCAGGTAAAATTCACCAAATTAAAGTTAGAATTCTGTACTGGGGAGACATGCGAATACTTCCCTGTAAATTCATGAAATGAAATAAAAGGTTCCTACACCCTGTGCATCTGTTATTGCACCTGACATGACTAAGTACAAACTACTGTATATTTTAAGAATATATCTTTTATTAGGGTGGGATACCTAAAAGAATAGATTATTAAACCTGTATTAACATCTGAGCAACTTTATTTTCTAATAAAGGAGAGTCTTTGACTAACAATCCAGTGATGAAGTTCTAGTCAATTTCTGTCCATTTCCCAACCATGCCATTTATCTGTAGTGAAACACCATAGGAACCTACATTAGATGTCCACTTGTAAATCCCAATATCCATGAGCCAATTTTGGCAATTTGCGACAGGAAAGTGTTACCCGAGTCTCTTTATTCTTGCAAGTAGCTCAAAGCAGGATGCTATTGAATCTGCGACCATTTACGGTAATGCGCAGCAAGGTAATTTGTGCAGGACTAAGCAACGGTGCTCGGTGATACTGGGAACGATGGCCAAATCATGTCGGTTGAAAAAGAAAGACATGGCCGAGGGGAAATTGGATGGCATTAGATGAGTCAGGAAGCTTCATCGTAAAACAGTCTTACCCACCCTGGTTACATCACTGTGTTCACACACGCAACACTACATGTTTCGCATGATATAAACAAATTTACTTGAACTTAACAATCAAGTAAAATGACATGGAGCAATATACGTGTGTAGTCATATCAGCAAATATTTAGATGTCAAGACTCATGCCATTTTTTTAAAACTTTGCTTGTTGGAAAAAATTTCTTTACCTTTTAGACAAACTTTTCTTATCAGTTATCATAATGTTAAAACATGACGAGGTTTTACAGACAGGATTTTTCTGAATCAGATGAAAAATAAAACAATTTATTTTGACATGACTGTACTAGCAATATCTATAGTTGAGTTTCATCCAGAAGATACATGCACTAGCCATCCAGATGCTAAACATGTTCATGTTACCAGGGATAGAATTGAATTAATTATCACATCAGTAAATCTAATATCCTCGCATTGCGGTTTTAGTGGTGAGATAAGAAATGACATGCATGAATTCACTGCCAGACATGAAGCCTACAGATACACAACTTTCAGCTGCCAAAATGATATGTGGAATCAAAACTATCAGAAACTTATTTGTTTTGAAAGAAGAAAATGTGCTGTTGGCTAAAAATTAGAAGGGCGTTTAAGTCACATTTGGACAACATTAAAAAACAAACACAAGCATGTACTTCGATAGCAGAAGAGCATTAAGAATATTGAGGAAAAGGTGCCCTCCTTTTTCAAAATTAATTGATTTCACGCCTTTTGGTTGATCCATTGTAGGTACATGAAGCCTAATGGAAAAGCATTGTAACTATGGACAGTAAGGTCTTTATCATGTACATGGATGAAATCAACAAAATAACTGTGTAATTGTTCTCATCCTTCAGTTTATACAATTCAATAAGGGAACAAAGGTTTTTCTTTACTAGTAAAGAGGCTAGCTAGCAAAACCCATAAGGTCTGCATCACAATTATTCATGCTTTGGATGATCTCCCATTTGGTTCATAGAAGACAATGAACAACTTCTTCTTCTTCTTCTTCTTCTTCTTCTTCTTCTTCTTCTTCTTCTTCTTCTTCTTCTTCTTCTTCTTCTTCTTCTTCTTCTTCTTCTTCTTCTTCTTCTTCTTCTTCTTCTTCTTCTTCTTCTTCTTCTTCTTCTTCTTCTTCTTCTTCTTCTTCTTCTTCTTCTTCTTCTTCTTCTTCTTCTTCTTCTTCTTCTTCTTCTTCTTCTTCTTCTTCTTCTTCTTCTTCTTCTTCTTCTTCTTCTTCTTCTTCTTCTTCTTCTTCTTCTTCTTCTTCTTCTTCTTCTTCTTCTTCTTCTTCTTCTTCTTCTTCTTCTTCTTCTTCTTCTTCTTCTTCTTCTTCTTCTTCTTCTTCTTCTTCTTCTTCTTCTTCTTCTTCTTCTTCTTCTTCTTCTTCTTCTTCTTCTTCTTCTTCTTCTTCTTCTTCTTCTTCTTCTTCTTCTTCTTCTTCTTCTTCTTCTTCTTCTTCTTCTTCTTCTTCTTCTTCTTCTTCTTCTTCTTCTTCTTCTTCTTCTTCTTCTTCTTCTTCTTCTTCTTCTTCTTCTTCTTCTTCTTCTTCTTCTTCTTCTTCTTCTTCTTCTTCTTCTTCTTCTTCTTCTTCTTCTTCTTCTTCTTCTTCTTCTTCTTCTTCTTCTTCTTCTTCTTCTTCTTCTTCTTCTTCTTCTTCTTCTTCTTCTTCTTCTTCTTCTTCTTCTTCTTCTTCTTCTTCTTCTTCTTCTTCTTCTTTTCTTCTTCTTTTCTTCTTCTTCTTCTTCTTCTTCTTCTTCTTCTTCTACTTCTTCTTCTTCTTCAAGATAATCTGCCTCCTTCAATACTGAAGATTCTTGCAGTGTCTACTCAGCCTGATTGGGGGTGTGTTTCACATCATACAACAAACATATTCAAGTTAAACATATTAATAATAGATAAGTTTGTAAGATGCTAAATCCACTTGAAAGTAAATGCTTTCAAGTGGAAGTGAAAGTAAAAGGTGCATTAGAGTGCAAAAGATAAAACAAAATACATACACAAATATAAGTACTAGTTAATAGGATACAACATATGAAAGAGAAAATGCAACAAAAAGTACAAATAATTTTTACTTAAGCCAAATCAAAGAGATCTTCTTTAGAATATTTTTTAAAATTTTGACTGATTTGCTATGTTAATTAGTAACATAGGAAGCAGGAAGACTGCTTACTTGACATTTAAAGGGGAAAGGAACAGTAGATTTCAGACTTTAGACTTCACTTGTCTTAGGTAGGTCAATTCCTGACAAGGAAGACTCATCCAACAACCTTTAATTTCCCATCAAAAACACAAACTTTGAGTGACAGAGTCCTATTTATAGAGCAGACAGCCGATTTGTTTGGAATTTCCTACATTTCCTGCAGACATGATAATAATCCTGAAATCCTACGCTGAAGATGATCAAAGGGTATCATGGAAGTAACTACAAGCTAAATATGCATGTTTTTAGGTTCATTAACTTGTGATTACCCTTAGACATTGGGGGCATATGAGATTAATGATTACTGGGGTGTTTCATAAAGCTGTGCGTAAAGTTACGAACGACTTTACAAATGATTTGAATATGAAGAGCCAAATGGGATGCCCAAAGTTTTCCAGACATTTTAACAAATTGTGACGGTATTTCCCATAATCTCAATTAAATTGTAGCCCAAAATACACTTTGCATTAAAATGTTTTGTTATTAATGATATACTGTAGTTAATCTACATCTGCATATTTCAACTTTAGCTTATGCAATTAAAAGGATTTGAGAATCCCATTTAGCTCTTCATATTCAAGTCATTTGTAAAGTCATGCGTAACTTTACGCACAGCATTATGAAACACCCCCCTGGAACCACATTCCATTCCTTTTATCATACTTTCTCCTACACAGTACATTTACACTGTGGGAAACATTTTGCAAAAAGAGAAATATCAAAATAAGATAATAATACACAATCACTTACATGTACATGTACAGACATTGGTGATTACTTCACTTCAAATATTAGATGTTTCACATCACTTGATTTTCTTGTGAATTCCTCCTTTTTTTTCCTCATCAATAAAACTAATTTACAAAAAACTCTGCATTAATTGTGCCACTAGAGGCCAATAATTCATGCTGCATATCTGGTAATAATTTTATTACGAAAACTGGTCCAATAATTCCATTTGAACACTGATTTCTTTTTACATGTAGGTATGCTTCATAAGACTCTCTGTGTGTACACCTTCCCTTTAAATATCATCCCTCAAATGAACTCATGATTCAGTTCACATTCCTCATGTAGATGTAGTATAGGGAGGCAATGTGAGTCACTTGATGGGGTTTGAATCGAATGGTTTCACTTGTCAACCTGTGGCTTGTGAGGTGTTCAACCATCATATCAAAATCATTTATGTTCTATGACAGGAGCTCACTTTGAAATTACATCAAGATGATTTCATAATGTGTGATAAAACATGATTTAACTGGAGAGAGAGGGAGACAGACAGACAGAAAGCGAGAGAGAGAGAGAGAGAGAGAGAGAGAGAGAGAGAGAGGGAGGAAGTGAGAGAGAGGGGGTAATGGTATACATGTAGTTGTGACAGCAGTAAAGAAACAAAGTTAATGAGCTAACATGCAGATTTTAACTCTAAAAAGACTAGTAACAAATCCTGAAATGAAAGAAACCATGAAAGAAACAATGGAAAATGCCTTTTGGCTTTCTCAAAGGAAAAGACTTGAAGACCCATGAACGAAATTAAAAAGGGAAACAAATTTACCTAAACATTAGTGTAACACTGACGCAAATTCCAGCCGATCACTCAGCTTATATAAATTGCTGCATCAATATTTCCATTCAATTGCACTCCCACATGACAACAATGTGCTACTTTTTAATTTCTCTATGACCATGAATGCAAACAATTATTTGGGTATGCTGACTCTCTAGACACATTCCATTGTACTTCACTCAAGCGTAATTCATCTATAATAACACACCCTGTCTGTCACGTCATATCAAAGAAAGCAATAAACAGTAGCAACAATTAAACTTGGCCACAGCATGGGTTTTCCCATTCAATACAGAATCAATACCATTTGTGCCAAGAAATGCATCATTTTGAATGGCATGGAATGCCAAAAGAATGCACCATGATCTTTGTACGATATATTGTGTGCATTTCAGATTAGTAAGCTTACTTTTCTCACATTAATCACAAAACACGAATAAAACGGAAGTGTTCTGTCTGCAATAAAAGTAATATGATCAACTTTAAGTCCCTATTACCTTAAGGACATTTTAATTTCATACTATGTAAATAATTCATGAAATATATGTAAGTTGTCAAAAAAATTGCATTATTTTGAAGTTTTTTTACAGAATCATAGATTCAATTTAATATTACAATATTTCTTTCTTCTCTTTTGCGTGAATAATTAGGAATGTTTAACAAGTGCAAAATTGGATATTCAATTCAGTATTCTAAGTTTCATATATATGTTTCTATGTTACAATACCGAGCAAATAAGTAAAATATGCCTTTTTCACTTAATAAATTATAACTCTTTGCTTGCCATCTGTTTCTCTCACTTTTCTGCCTCTCATTCTTTTCCAGTTCTCTTGAAATTAAATTCTACTACAAGGTTTAATGCCCTCCCATGTAGGCCCATGTGAACTTTATACATGAGTAATGTTTCCTTTTTATGCAAACAATGAAAGTTTTTCTTTGAGATCATGTGACTTGACATAGATTAAAGAGATTATGTTTTCTCTCTTTTCTTACCGATTACAATTCTTACATAGTGAGTGATATGATTATAAAAGTGCTATATATAAATTCTAGGGATTTAATACTCTACGGTACTTGAACTTCAACCCAGCCCCTTACGGTACTCTCAGCAGCCCAATATCTGCACAGGCAGTGTGCAATCGTAAGATCTGTCCATGGCATAAAGAGTTTCTGTTATGAGGTAAAAGTTGTTCCCCTTTGAAGCCCCAACCCCTGTGCATTCACTTCCTTCCTTGTTCCTCCCATGATATAAACCTAGAGTGTAAGTAAAATCTAGGTGAAATAGAAACCATAATTTGATCTATGTTCACTGAATCCCAGGTCATTTCTCACTTCATAGTTGTTCTGATTTCTTACACTGTTTAAAGGGAAATCTTTCAAACATAAGTGTACCCTATACTGTACATGTATGTGTAGCTGTGCAAAGTTTCACTACAGAAAATAACTTTTACTACAGTACATGTACACTACTATAACAGTCACAAAAAAGACAAATTGGATTAAACAAATTATCTGAAAATGTGTAAGTAAATTGTTTGAAATAATCATATGAAAGATTTTATCCATATCTTTTCATAATTTGAAAGCCTTGAAAAATAATAAATCTACTGCAATTAAACAAATCTATTGAAATGGAATACAAAGCAAAATAATGAAAGAACATCCCCCACCCCCATTAACATTACGCTCATGTGACATCAATCATTATTGAAATTGAATTATTTTGTGTTCCATACTTCACGGTTAAGATTACCAGCAAACAAATGAAATAGAAGAAGAGTTAGATGGATGGAGGGAGAGAGAAAGATAGAGAATGATAAAACATGAGGAAGAGGATATGATGAGTGAGGGGAAAATAGTGCTAAAGAATACATACACATGTGTACATGTAGTCGCCTTTGGATAAAATGTTGCTGGCATTAATATGATTTTTTTTTTACAGAAGCCATGGGAATCATGCATTGGTTTCTCCTCTCCTCGATATCAATCTAATAATAACTTGTTATGACCACTAGAATACACAGCCCCTAAATCCAGGAGTCCTTTATTGACATTATCAAGTTCCTTTTGTGAAGGCTATTAACCCAATACAAATCTCAAAATATTGCAGTGTCAATATAACAGGTTTGCCATACCATCCCCTGTTTACATTAGATTTCAACTTCAGTAGTACTTTACTGACTGATGTACAGGTATAAATTGATGCTGTCAGTATGTGTATTAGTTCAGAGTTCAAGTATTGCATAATTTTCACTTTGGACTCCAGATCAAAACACACAAGTGAAGCCTTTAAAAGTAAGTAGTTCTTGTAAAACGATGTATCTTCTTTTCAATCTTCAGTCAAATAACACATTTACATGCCCTTAAATAAGAGCAGTTTACAGGTGCATTAAACAAAATAGATGATAAAGTACATTGATTTGTAGTTCGAGAACGGCTTTCTAATTTCAATCTTTAGATCAAAGTCTTTCAGAGCATGTTTTAATATTCTGACATTTACAATCCAGATGAAAATATTAAAATAATGTATCCTCTTGTAATAATTGTAGTATATTACATTCACTGGTGACATTGATGGTGAAGGAGTTTGATTTACAGAACTTTCAAGAATTGCCTTGTCAAAGTACTCGTGTGTTTCAAACATGGCCAATTTTCAAATTTTAGTTGTCTAAATATTTATAGAAAATGCATGAAATTTTATGCTAAATCAACACAACAGATAGTCAGAAACATTACATTTACGTTTGCTGTCAAGATCTAGTTGTGACAAAGAAGGTATTGCCTATACTATTCTATATCAAGGATTCAGGAAAGAGGCATTTCCTTGGTACTTGGTAGACCCTGGATGTTTATGAGACGTAAGCTATAAACAATACACCGTGTTCATTATTCCTGACGAAAGTATACCGGTACTTTTTTTATTTGTTTTGGGGTATTACAAAGAAAAGACTTTGATTCCCCCTCCTCCTAACAAAAACAAAATAAAAGAGTCTGTGGGCATTTTTCAAAGAATGTATTCATATACATCTATACATTACAAACAATACAGGGGTGAATGCTGCCATAACAAGAATCCTGAAAGAGAGGGGGAATGATTCATTCAAGAACACTGATGTGAAAGGACAAAATATGATTGATAAACTGGTAGCTGAGATAATATGCATTCTTCATTCATTCTGTGTTTCAGTGAACAAGCAATAAAGGCCTACATGGCATCAGAGCATACACATGTAGGTTGTCTCTACTGATTGGGTTTTAAAGATGCATTATATTCTGATAATACTCTGTAAGGCATATGGAGTAGGAGGGGATTGAATTCACAGAGCAATGCCTTCAAGGCAAGAAAACAGAGGATTGTTGAAGGGTAAGGGCGGAAATGAGGCTTACCGCAAGCTAGGTTCAATGCAATTACACCTAACGTCTAGATACTTGGTTGGTAAGGTTCGTGAACTTGTTAACGTCAGTGGAACTCGCTTAATTTAATAAGCACATGGATTTCCTCGCCTGTGCAAGATCAAACTTAAAGAAAAGATTTCCTCCTACGTTCCTTTTCTTCAAGATTGGGTACATGTATAATTAGGCAGTCTAAATTTGCTATTTCTTCCAAATTACTGCATTTACAGTATTTATGCTGGGTAATCCTTCTCCTATTCAAGACTTAATCTAACGTCTGTTTCCTCAAGTAACACACTAATATAAACTTATTATATATGTAAGATTAATATAAAAATAAAGCTGTTGATCTTACATCATATTTTAATTTATCGTGGGGTTCCGAATGGTAAATGATATAAAGAACTAATACACAGTTCCCGAAGGTGCATGGAAGTAGGGCAAAATTTCTTGCCTGCTTAGAGTATAACTGATTACTTTAGACAGTTTAATATCAACAGGATTCCTTCAATTACAAACATAAAAAATAGACGCCTTCCTGCGTGCTACAAGTGAATGAAAGTTTGACATGAATGTGCATTATACCTTTATGGGTATGTGAAATTAGATTAGGTTCCACCCGTCTGGTGTTTTTTGGGTGTGCCTCCGGTCTAGGAATTTCTGCTTATACTGTAATCTTAAACTTGAGCTGTAGGTCGGGTACCGTACTAGAAGAAATGTGGTCGTTTCAGATACTCTCTATCAGACCCTCATCACTTTCTTCCCAAATCATGAACATTGTGGTTTCATTGACTACCTTGTTTGCTGACCAATTTCTTGATCCACAATAAACTTGGGATTATTAGGTCCTCATTGCAGAGGCAATTTTCAACACTCCCAAATTTCTGTTCTAGACATTCTTATATTTGTCATATTCAAACCCTGAGATTTTCATGTTATGGCTTATCTAGACTGTTTCAACTTTCTAACTTGAAATTGCATTACCAGCCACTTGAAAAATCACATAGGATGACAAAGTAAATTCTAGTGTACATTTAATATGAGCTCCATAAAACTTTAGCTTGAAAATATCTTGACATTTATTTTGGGAGATTTGTCAAATTTCACCTCTTCCAGAAAAGGTGGAAATTTGATGTTGCCTAAGAGTAATATCATGGGTGATCGTTGCAACAGCATTGTGGTATTTCACTCATTTCCAGTCCTGCTATATTTCTTTCTCTATAGCTTGTACCTTCACCCTTTCCATACCATTTGCAGCAGGTCATACTTTACTTAGCAAAGAGATTGAATCATTACAATGAGCCATTATTACAGACTTACTGAAGAACAGCCATCAGACCCAAGTGGGTTTCACCATGATAAAATAAATCAAATTAACTATTCTCTTACCTTGTACTCCTGTTCAGCACTGCGTGGATTCACTTCATACTCGGGTAAGAACATAGCTTCACTCTGAGGCACCGGCCAGGTGGTCCTTGATGCTAAGTAAGGGTCTGTGAGCGAGACTACACTCCTTCTCCTCCTGGATGTCCGAGACCATATCCTCTGAAAGCTGTGGTCACTAGAACTCCTGCTTGGGATCTGGACAATAGAGGAAACAACAAAGAGCTCACATTTCTGACATTTTAATGCAAACATTTGGTGTCAATTACCTTTTGTTTACATCGAAACCTATCTACATGTACATGCAGTTTTTACCAAGTGACAGAAAATGACCTGGAAATAGGTGTAGTATTTATTTTAAATTAATATTTTAAAGAAATTATCATTAAAAGATGTAAGATTCAATAATTCTTAATTCTAAGTCATTTGAATGAAAATGCACAGAACATATTACATTGAACCATCCGTCGGACACCTATTAATGTACATTCCAAAACGATTCATATAATTAACAGTATTCAGAATGGTATTGAACTCTGTGATCTGTTTAACATGAATGCTGTTGTGAAACCTGTGCTTCCCGTTACAACACAAAACTTACTACTGTGAAAATATGACTCATTTGCAAATGAATCATATCTAAAATACATAATTTGCTTTTGACAGCCCAGAGCATAAAGCTTGAATAATCCTTCCCTGACATAGCAACAACTAAATTGAAGGAAAATCTCATCTGTGCTTGTAGAGATTAATACCAAGTGGACTTTAAAAAGTATAAGTAATCAGGAGTTCTGGGATTTTGAAACATTGACGAGTGTGAATACATTGGTAAATGGATCTCTTCTTTTGCTTGAAATTTTAAAATATTAAAACAGCAGGTACTGTATGCTTGTACACCTGCACCGTCCTCACAATAACAAGTAATTTACAGTACATAGAATGCATTAGATATACATGCACATATATTTGCCATCTAATTCATTCTAGCTAGGAAGATTTGTCTAGTAGACACTCTTTTCAATTGATCTAGCAATGGTCCATCCAACTCAATGCGTCAATTCCGGCTTTTCAATTTAAATCAATGAGGCAGGTAGGGAAATTGATTCTACATGTGCAGTGGATCAGTCAACTGTATAAATGGTTTGGTCATATGGAAAGAAAAGAATACAGCATCATCAATAAGAATGGGTGGAGAGGGCAGAGGCAAATGGACTTGTAATTTTGTTTAAAGTCAATATTGGAATTTATAGCAAAAGTGAAGGGTTTCATTAAAACAGAGAGTTGGTGAGAGGTAAAGGGAGGAGAATTATAAATACTGACAATTATTATTTAGGGGGAAATATAAAAGAAGAGATTTAAGTATATTTGATAGTGAGAATGATATCAATTGAGACATACTGTAGAAGTAAAACTCTGGATAAGGCAGTAGTTACATGTACATAAGCAATAAAAGCAAAGTTAGAAGAAGTAATGGTAGAAATATTAGAGGAAGAGGGTTAGTAGTAGAAGTAGTAGTAGTAGCAGCAGTCGCCTTAGTAGAGTAGACTGTCATGTTAAATTTGTATCCAAAATTCCAAATTACTATGTAATCAAGTGTATTTGTTTAGTTTTACTTCAAAAAATGTAATTCTGATGGAAGTAGAACTGTGAGTGATTTTGCCTTACAGAAGGATATCCAGTCTGGAAGTCGACACTTATTCTTGTTTCCTACATCCACGCTCAGGAGAAATCTATCAAGTTTGTCGCACTAGACACAGCAAGACAGCTCTAGTAACTCTCTCCCTAATTATAGCATGCACCTGATTTGACTGAATGAAAATTAGTGGGGAAATAGTACCAGATGTTATTGTTTCTTACATGTGACTGCATTTGGGTGCAACTATCAGAAGGAATTAACTACATGTACATTATATACATAGTCTCATTAATATAGTACACAGGCCAGGCCACAGAGAACTTGGAGTCGCAAAATTATAAAAGATATGTACTGCAAAAGAGGCATCTTAATGAAAACATACTTTGTTAGCAAAATATTCTCTTTTCTCAACATACCAAGTCTGCAAAAAATCATAATTTCAGGTATTGCATTTCAATAGTTATGAATGAAATTTGTCATTTTTTAATCAAATTAAAGACATACACGTATTACACATTTTCTGTAGGTCTATTTTAGATTGACTGAAGATACACTATTGGTGATGAATAGCATATCTACATCAAATGCTTTGTTTGGCTAATCACGTCTCACAAACCCCCATCATTATTGATAAACTTCAAATTGATCAAATAGGAAATGTACCCAATGAACCGTGGAAGTGAACCAACTTTAATGGTCAAAAGGAAGTATATACAGATTACTTGATTTCTCATGCATGATTTAATCATTATCCGGATGTGTCTATTATTAAAATCACAAAAGAGTGATACAAACAAGTTTACTGTTCGGCTTTTCAAGCTTTATTCTGATATTTACAATGCCATCATCCTAAACAAACAGATAGTGGGGAGAGGCCGAGAGGGGTTTTAAAAAAATTATTAAAAAAAAAAAAAAATACTTTTTTGGATTATGTACTTGACCTCGTAAGTCCTAACCCCATTTAAAAGTCGGTGAAACATTGAGACTCATTTTTTTATACAAACATATGTCTGACACACAGTACTGTTAAAATGTATGCTGTTTATATTTAACTAGACACTGCATGAAACTCTTTAATGTACACTGCTAATGAAAGGTGGATTTACATTTTCCCAGGATTGAAAAAAATGTAGGGCACCACTCATAAATATGCTCAATTCTTCTCTTATCCGTGTCTCTTATCAATAAGATCACAGTTGTATGCCCTAAAGCCGATTCGCTTATTCATAAGCCTTTATATTATAATGCATATTGACATCGAACACAAATAATTGTAAGAGGTATAGAAAATTGAACAAATTCTGCACTCCCCTGTCAATTGTAGCAAAGATGTCAGGTGAAATTTCAGCCCTACGAATGAACTCGTTTTTCAAATAGAGAGAAAGAGCTTTTCCATTAAAGTGTAGTATTGCATGGCACGTGCTACAGATTACAGGCATACAATATGCAGTGGTACTTCCAGGTACTTCCACTCTCTATATAATTGACAATTAAAATTCAATTCCAGTCACCTGTAGTCCTCATATTTCATTCAATATTCAGGAGTTCTTGGGAAATGTAAATGTTTCTTTCTGAAAAATATGAAAATGGACTGATTAAGAGGAAAACCTGAGAGATTAAATGGGAAATCAATCTCTCAAGAAGAAAGGTAATTGTTATTTTAGAGTAATATGGCACATGGGGGAGAAAACAGTAGCTTCATGCAAGAAAGGCCCTACACATAAGTTTACTTTAATATCTGTGTGAATGACACTACATACATGTACATGTACTGTATATGTCATTTTGTTTTACTGCTCCATTCATCTTTACTTTTATTTTTAAAGGTTGTTAAGAACCTCAGATCAAGCATGAAAAAGGCTTACATTAATCTTACACATTTAGAGATATGCACACATGATGGACAAATGAGAAGATCTTCAAGAGCTACTCTTGTATTATTGTATAGAGAAGGTTGAATCATCTGGATTAGCACGTAATGATAAGGCTTACCAGCATGAAGCCATGAAACATCTTAAGGTGGTATTTTTTATCCAGACTTTAATTTGTATACGTCTGTATGTTTAGAAAAATCCCGTCTTTGAATATGAGTAATTGAAATGCAAATGAGTGACACTTAAGTACATGTACTGTATACATGTATACTTTAACATCAATTTCTCACCATGCAGACCATCGCATTGCTATTTGGCAATAGTAAACCAATACATGTGGGGGCACACACATTCATTTAACCCATTAACCATTGAATTATCTGATTCCCATAGGCTTAATACAGGAACCACAGGTCTGGTTCCAGGAGGTAATGGGTTACATGTAATGCATGACACAGGCGGACAGATTAGAGGGGTTATAAATATAGAAACTTGCTAGTTGCTCATTTCATGGAGCTAAAAGACAAGGAGAGAAAACTGGATTAGGGTCCTTTGAACTATCCCTGGTGCCGCGGTCCCCAAGCGATCATTCCACTAAGCTGGATTAATGCCGCCTGGTCGCATCGGTGGTAAATAAGATCACATAGCGCATGCGCAAGGTCGGTTGATCAACCGAACCGCTTGCATGTGCGGTGCATTGTAGGATATGTTTACATCCCGTAACATGGCAGCTTTTGAACCCGGGGTACTCAGAATTGGTTTGGACGGGTGTGCCGCTCAAGCCTCGAAACCCCTACCAGGTCTCATCTCCCTGCCCCTACCCATTTTTTTCAGGTATCACAGGCCATATGCAAGCCCTCTTCTCTATGTCATTAAAGGTTCAAAGACTCAATTAAACTGCCATTGGATATTCGATTTGAATTGTTAGACCAACTTGGATGTGAAGTGTGGAGATATGAAGATTTGAGTCAAATTGAAATATTTCACAGAACATTTCTCAGGTCAGCGTTGTGTGTAAATAAATTTACACCAGATTGTATGGTATATGGAGAAACTGGGAATTAAGGCATGTTTAGCTAACGGTATCAAACATCGAATGGTTATAGTTTCTGGTTAAGAATAGTAAAAGGTTCCCCCTATAAATATTCAGTCAAATTTTTTTTTTTGCAAAGGTTAATTAGTCAGAATGTAGATATGTCTAATTATTTCAAGTGGTTATCTTGTATTGAAAAATATTGAACCACGCTGTTCCTCTTGTCTGGCTAAAGCACGGGGAAGGATTTAGCAATAGTTGGATACTGAGCACTCTGAAGTTGAGATTAAACGATCATTTTCAAAACAAGATGACTGTGATGGCAACAGTGCATGCCAAAATTATAGGATCTTTAAAAATGATTCTCTTTGAAAGGTATTTAGAGAATAACATTGCTCATCAGCCGTTTTAAATGTAGGTCACACCGTTTACCAATTAATAATAACAGATTCAAAGAAGCTTTTAATGAAATTAGTATAGAATGCCCATGTTGTGATATGCATTAGTCTGGTGATGAATACCATTATGTTTTTGTTTGCCCTTTTTCAGAAAAGAAAGAGAGTTATATATTTAGGTCGTAAAGTAATAGTTAAACGCCCTTGCACATTAATAGACATGTTGAATTTATTTTTATATTCCGGTACAGGACAGCTGAAGAAATTAGTACTCTTCTTAAGGATAATAATGTCATATTTTGCTGGTCTAAATAAATCTGAACATGCAATCCAATCATAATCATGTCACCCATAAAAAGGAATGTTGTAGTACAGTCTTGCTGTACGTCAAGTATAGTTTTGTTTGATTGTTTGTTTTATCTTATTGCATTATATTCCATTATGTTTTTTGTTTGTCCTTTGGAAAGCAAAGAGTGATTTAGGTTTTTCTTTCTAGGGACAATATTATGCAGTATTTTTTTAGTCTGCATGCACCCAATCACAATAACATGCAATCCAGTCACATCTCACTTTTTTTAACTGATAATTTGTTTAAATAGTTAGCAGTGTTTTGTTGTTTGTATTTATATTGCTCATGTGGAATTCTCCACTTTTCATGTATACTTGCCATATTTGTTTAATATTGTATTTTTGTGTAGCATATAGCCTAGGTTTAGATCATTCCTATTTATCGTTATACATTTGTATTGTTGTTTTTTTGTATTCTGTATTCTTTGTATTATTATGCTACGTTTGTATTCTTTATTATGTATCATTACCATGACATGTAAATGTGTTGTACTCTCATACCCCAGAAGGGGGTCGCAAGAGTCAATAAATTCTATTCTATGCATAATGTAGTCTTCTTTCAACGGTTGATCTCATTTCATGTAATGGACCAAAATGTACTGTTTTCAATGGGTCATCACAATAGAACGAACGGGAGCGAACGGTGGAGTCATACATCAAAATAAAGAAGAAAATCTAATTTGTCTGCCTAAAAAATGATTTTCACCCGGGCTAGACAGGGTCTACAACTAATATTACGTTGAAATATGAATATAAATGGAACGAAATATGGACAATTTTCAACAATAATCATGTCAAAACTCGCCTTGTCGTTGGCCGATTTTCGAGATTTTTACACCCATTGAGAGCTGAATTCCTAGACTATCACAACATCAGAGTGTATGTCGCATGTGATGACGCTAACGACATGCAGGGACATGTGTATAGAGCTAGCTATATGAACACGCGATTCCTTATGACTGGACTGTCGATGTTCCCACATAGAGAGGGCCAGTTCAGAGCGGCATCGCGCATGGGACATCAAAGTCCGGAGATAGCGACCAGGGTGACCTCGTTGCGTAAGAGGTCGTTTTGTTTTTCGTTGGACCCCTAATCCCGCATAATCCCGCTCTGAGTGATAGGAAAAGCCCTAGGGGCAGAGTGCCCACTCCTTGTTTTCTAGCTCCATGCTCATTTGAACAGAAATGCGAGAATTGTTGGGTTTGTATTTCAACAAGGTGCACAAGATTTTGTGTTAAAACAATCACAATGATATCACAGACATTATGGTCTCTTTGGAGCCAAACGGGCATTAAAGATAAAGTTGAGTTCTGGTCATGCCATTGCATTGTGAAAGAAACGTTGTGGAATCGATCAGAAAAGGTTGATCATCTAGCATATAAGTATTGGTGTGTACTGCAAGGTTCTGGAATCATCAAAATGATAAGAAATTGGGCCCAGTCTTGGTAAAGTTACAAGCACTGTACACAGAAAGATGTATATGGGACTACACGAGCATGTGGCATAAAAATCTGTCCCGATTTTTATGACGTTTCATGCCATATTTTAGAATATTCAGGCATTTGAAGAGCCATGCTTTTCAGGGAACATTTTTTCTCTGATGTTCTTCCACACTTGCATAATACAATGATAACGCTCACAAATTATTTTTCACCTCTTCCTAGAACTCAACCTTCTCTTTAACTCTGTGTTCAACTATATAAGTTAACGCCCTTCTGGCTCCAAACACGCGTTATTCTGTTCAAACTAAGCTGTCAGACTCTCAAACATCAAGTCATTCTCCAATTTTCTAATTGAAATAAATAAATAAATAAACCTCATTAATTTAATAATAGTATGATGCCACCGTCATATTAATTTTATAAACAATATTGTGTTCACTCACATTTTCACTTTGGAATCATACACTGCAGTATGCATTTCCATCATAATGACTAGTTAAATATGAAAACACCATGCAACTCTGGTTATCTCATCAACTCAGCTCTCAATTAACATAAGGAATTATGGAAAAGAGGATCATGGGGGACCAACGGGCACCGCTTGGGCATTGTTTTCTATATTAAATAGAGGGAGCAAGTAGCTACAAGTAGTGCAGTGGGGCTTTAAACAAAGATGGATCTATATTTGTAAACAAATATGAATTGGATATCTGGGACAAATTTCATGGCCATTTCTATCCTTTAAAAGGCTTTATCTCCTCTTCCTCGATCCTCCATCTCACCCCTTCGGCTCCTCCCACTTTATTTTTCTTCTTCTCTCGACTCAGTCTCACGACATTTGATCTGAGAGTCTCAGATCAAATGTTAATCATGTACTATGTAGACCTAGACTAGACCTCTAGACCTACTTCTTGAAAAAGGGAAAGTGTATCGTGATAAATATCACATGCTGGGCCATAGGAATAGCTAAAGCCTAGTTGAGCACTAGAAGTGGACTTTGCTGAGGACCAGAGTAGATGTAGGTCTAGAGATGTATGTTGATGTCAGCTCAACGGCGCGGCGCTTCGAGCTGTACGAGCCGGAGCCTCCCTGGCTCGGGTAAGGCGACGTAACGTCAACCGCACCACCGGGGGTGGCCTAGCGAGGGCGAGGTTACAAAACTCGCTTCGGTGCCCGTGCTCGATTCAAGCATGAGTGACAAAAAAAATGAACATAAATAAAATACATACCGAACGTTGAGATTGTGAAGCAGACGATTGCCTACGTTGGTTCCGAGAATTTTTACCTCCCATTTTGGGTATTTAATTATATGTTGTTCTACATGATCCCAACGAATAAAGTTCACAACAGAATTGTGCCAGACATCAACAAGCAGCTGTAACGTGGATAAACAATCCAACGGCGGGCCGCTCCGATATTTGATTGCGTGCGCGTGCTATATAGGATCTCTATGTATGAGTGCAGTACCGAGTAGTACAGTCGGAAAGCGCGCGCTATTGTCCTGAAAAGCGCGTTCACATAACTAAAAACTACAACATATACTGGGTGTATTGTGGGAAACGAGGGAGCCCCTGCTCCACTCCCTCCTTCTCCCCCCCCCCTCCGCTTCATGATGTAGAGGTGTCGTGGTCGAGTGGATACGTCGCCGGACTGTCGATCACAAGGTCCGCGGTTTGAGTCCCGCCGCGGCACTAATGTCCTTTGGCAAGACCGCCGATCTACATTTGCCACACTCAACCCAGGTGATGTAAGTGGGTACCTGGCAGGAATTAATTCCTTGAAATGCTGGAGCGCTGTAATCAGGCAGCTAGGCTATAGCCGGGGTAATAATAAATGCGCCTCGGAATAGAATTTCTAGATAGACGGCGCCAGAGAAATGCCCATTATTATTATTATTATGATAAAACAAAGTGATGGGTGGCAGGAGCGTCAAGCTAGAGGGAGTTTTGAGAGATTCAACAGCAAATTCTCATTATTCTATAGCAAACAATTCTCACCTTTTGGAGCTTTGTGCCCTTAAAAAATGCTCGGATAGTTGAAGAAGAAAAAAATCCATGTAAACTTCCATGAATCAAAAGCGTTTAATTCTATTTAGTTCAAATTTCATTTGATTGGTAATTAAATTGAATAAAAAAGGATCATATCTTCCCTATTTGTTATTAAATTTTGCTTTGTCAAAAGTCAAAAACGAAGTAGCCCAAAAGTGTCCCTTTAACATGGAAAAAGTACCCTCTTATTTTTAACAACTGCCCCTTTTCCGTTAAAGAAGTACCCCTTCCCCCTTCCATTAAGTGCCCCTTTTATTTTGACGCATGCCCCTTTTCCTTGTGATAAGTGCCCACAATTTCTTTATTAAGAACCCCTTCACCTCTGATAAATGCCCCTATTAACATCTGGTAGATGCCCCTTTTCCTTTGCAAGAAGTGTCCCTTTCCAATTTGGCCTTTTTTCATATCTTGTAAGTGCCCCTTTTCGGGTACGAGAGGTGCCCTTTTCCTTCGTAATAATTGCCCCTTCCCCTTCTGAAAAGTGCTCCTTTTCACTTCTGCTAAGTACCCCTTTGACAAGTGCACCTTTTCATTTCTTATAAGTGCCCTTTTTAATTTTAACCGTGTCCCCTTTGGATAATCTTTATTGGAGACCCTTAACTCCACAAGGGCCAGGGCAAGCTAACTAATTCCGGGTTGCCCGGATCGACCCGTTCGGACAGCTGCTTGCCCCGGTAATGCCGCCAGGCCATTGAATCATGAATGTCATTTATATATCCCATGAACTTTGAATATGAATGTCGAACAGTAACAGACCGGGGGAGGGGTATTAAACAGGGTGTATTTATGCCCCCCCCCCAATGTAACAATATCCTACCATTCTGGCATACCTTACAACAGATCATTATACACATAGAGAAATGTGTCACCTGATTGTGCCCCTCCCCTCCCCTTGCTATATAGGCACTTTCTAGAAAAAGGGGCGCCTACAAAGGGAGATCTCAAAGCGAAGATATACCAATTTGTTTAGAAATTGGTATATACCCCTACATTGTAATTACATTATCAGGGATTATTTTAATATTTGTTTCTCTTTATTAATCATACAAGATATTGCTTAAGCATCATACTTTGCAGTTGGGTGTGACGGTCTGAATATTCTTTTGCGAGCGAGCGAAGCAAGCGAGGAAAACATTTAAGATTTGTGAGGTCGCAGTGCGAAAAATTACATCTTATACAGAGGGGAAAAAAACAAGCCTGATGGGGTTATAAGCACATTCTCATAACGGAAGACTGAAAAGGCCTTTCATAAGTAACATAATTATATCATCTGTAAATGCGAGCGAGCGTAGGAAAAAGGGACATTTATCGAAAGGGATAAAGACACTTATTAGAAAGATAAGGAGCACGTGTCAAAGTACAAAGGGAAATTATCAGAGGTGAAAAGGGGCAATTATGAAAAGGGGATAGGTCACTTATTAGAAAGGAAAAGAGGCACGTATCATTGTTAAAAGGAAAATTATCAGAGGTGAAAAGGGGCACTGACCAGATATGAAAAGGGGCACTTGTGAGAATGAAAAAGGGTCACTTATAATAAAGGAAAATTATCATTTGTTGAAAGAAAAGGGAGACCGATCATATTTTAATAGGGGCATTTATCAGAGGTGAAAGGGGTTTCCATGAGAAGAGGAAAGTGGCTCTTATTAAAAATAAAAAGAGGCACATCATGTTAAAATAAACGGGGCACTTATCAGAGATGAAAAGTGATAATTATGAGAAGGGGAAGGAGCATTTATAAGAAGGAAAAATAGCATTCATTAGAAAGAAAAAGGGGCACGTGTCAAAATAAAAGAGGCATTAATTAGAGTTGAAAAGGAGCACTCATCAGAGATGAAAAGAGCACTTATCAGGAGGGGAAGGGGCACTTGTCAAAGTAAAACGAGCATCTCTCAGATTTGAATAGGGGCAATTATCGGAGGTGAAGGGGGCACTTATCTGAAGTGAAAAGGAGTAACTTAACGTACCTGAAAAGGGTAATTTACCAGAGATCAAAAGGGGCACTTATTGCAAAGGAAAATGGGAGCTTGTCGAAGGAAAAGGGGCACATGTTAAAATAAAAGGGGCACTTACCAGAGGTGAAAAGGGGAAGGGGCACTTTAATAAAGTAATAGGGGCACTAGTCAAAGTAGAAGGGGCACTTTTCCAATGTAAAAAGGGGCACTTTGGGGGTACTTGAAAAAGGGGGGGCACTGTGCCCCCTGGCCTTACCCCCCCTGGTCCCCTGGTGGGGATCAGAGGGCAGAGCCCCCGGAAACTCAGGGGTTTTAGACAGTTAATTACGGTCAGATGAGCATATTTTGATACCTTATTTGTGACACTGGCAGGTCACTAATTGGAGTGAGGTCCAGAGGGCAGAGCCCCCAGAAGCTCAGGGGTTTTAGGCATTAAACAACGATCAGATGATTATCCAGGGGCTCGCCTTAGGGCCCTTGGTGGGGTCCAGGGGACAGAGCCCCCGGAAGCTCAAGGGTTTAAGGCAGTTAACTACAGTCAGATGAGCAACCAGGGGCCTGCCTTAGGGCCCTTGGTGGGGTCCAGGAAGAGCCCCGGAAGCTCAGGGAAAAATCATGCCATTTCAGCAAAATTTGTAAATCACTGGTATCGAATTAGAAATAAACCACGTTTGATTGCCCCAAGCACCCCCATCAGAAGGCCAGTGGTGGTAGCGAATAGCTGCCCCTATCTCCTTTGCTTTTGATAAATGATAATGTCAATCGACAGCTCGGGGAGGGGGGACATTTCTCCGTTCAAAGACCCCCCTCTTCCTGCCCACACCAATCAGCTTGTTTAGTTATGAGTTGATGTGAATGTAATGAGCAGTGGCGTAATGAGCAGAAACTTTGGGGGCTAGAACAAAATCCTTATCACCACCAAATAGCATTATGCAGGGGCGGCGGAGCGTCTTCCAAAATAGGGAGGGGGCACCAAAAAGGGTACACAGGTGCCCTTGTTAAAGATAATATGTCCCTTTTGCAGCCAACATCAAATTCTGTAGAACTTTGCAGGAATTATGAATATGTCATGTATGTCCTATCTGTGAAATTTAAACGTTAGCAGTGTCCTAATATTCAAATTATGCAATGAAACCCGTTTACTTGCTAGACTTCACTGTCAGACACTATTGAGTGACTGACTGGCTTTTTTCATCTTTGGTAATAACATATGTAAAATGAGCTGTAAAGGGTACATGAGCATTTGTCTACATCAATAAACCCACTTCTTGTAATGGCCAAAATTAAACTGATTGAATCTTTGCGCAGCATAAAACGTACGACCATTCGGTACAATGGTCTGAAAAATCAGACTATTACTTACTGGCTCTATAGCTCCTAAGTCGATTCGACAACTAATAGTCGTTATTTTCCCACTTAAAGACATTTTCAAGCCCCCTTTTTTTTAGGAAGTTCTAAATTAGTATTGTCTTTCAAATGCCGTTGGAATTTAACCTTTTCATTTTTTTGGCCTGCAAATGGGACAATCTAATGAAGAAAGACTGACTGAAAAGTCCTTTTATAAGTAACATGATTATAACATCTATAAATGGGGCTCTAAGTCGCCTTGAATTAGGGGTGCATGTTATGGAGAAAGGAAAAGTAGGCACTTATCAAAAGGAAAAATGACTGTAATTAAAAAAGAAAAGGTGCTCGTGTCAAAGTCAAAAGGGCAATTATCAGAGCCATCAGAGGTGAAAATAGCACTTCTTGCACCTGAAAAGGGACACTCAACAGAAATGAAAAAAGGCACTTGTGAGAATGGAAATGGGGAATCTGTTGAAGGAGAAGGGCACCTATTAGTGGCATTTATCAGATGTTAAAAGGGAGAGGGGTTCCATATTTAAAAAAGGCAAAGGGGCATTTATCCGAAGGAAATATGGTACTTATTAGAAAGGAAAAGGGGCACGTTTCAAAATAAAAGAGGCACTTATATATCAGAGGTGAAAAGTGGCATTTAAGAGAAAGTGAAGGGGGTTCTTATTAAGAAGGAAAAAGTACACTTATTAAAAAGGAAAAGGGTCACGAGTCAAAGTTTAAAAAGGGCAAAAATATCAGAGGTGAAAAGAGAAGAAAAGGACAGTTATTAGAAAACAAAAGGGGCACCTGTCCAAGTAATGAAAAAAAGGGGGGGGGGCTTTTGGGGGTACCTGAAAAAGTGGGGGCACAGTGCCCCCCCCCCCACCGGGAATGCCGCCTCTGGCATAATGGGCAAAAATGAAGGGGAAAAAACCCGGAAAATCATGTCATTTCAGCAACATTTGTATATCACTGGTTATATGGTATCGAAATAAACCACGTTTGGTACTAATGAGTGAGTCTCCTAACTAGTGCTAGTTATGATGATGATGATGAATTGAGCGCCGTAGCCAGAGTTTGATGTTTGGGGGCACTTACATGTAATTGATCGACGTCCTGGGGAGGGGTCTATGAGGAGGGGTGTCTGATCTTGGAAATTTAGGGGGGCACGTGCCCCCCTGGCTACGTGCCTGTTGATGATGATGATGCATATGGTAGTTGTGATGATGATTATGATTATAACGAGGATGAGGCCTGACAATAATTAGTGTCATCTTGATGAAAATAGTGTGGTACACACGACTAGACACAGTTGTTAGTTGGACGCACCTAAACTTGAAGATACAAACCGGCGTCCTCACTTACAGTTACTGGTTAATTGCAGTGAGGGCGCAGTTGACTTCCAAGTTTTCCCAGCTTGAAGTTACGATTGACCTCTTCACATACACACTGTAAGGCTCATCTTACTCTAACTTCTATAGAATAGGCCAATCAAATCTCCCTTTGCTGACAATAACGATTGGAAAATGCTAATTCTGAAGTCCGACATATGTTTACAAGTTATTGTCTCAAAGTAAGTGATGGAGATATATCAAAGGTACTAAATCACTTTAACATAGGAACAAGGGTGTCGATTTGTATCCGTGGTTGGGGATGATAGGTGCCAAAATATTTTCGGCAATGGATCAAAGCAACCAAGAGGTAGAAGCGTGTGGCAGGTTGCACCCTCCCTTCCAAGTTATTAACTTTTTCAAGTCACCCTCAATAAAGATAACATTTCAGAGAATATAAGAGTGGTAATAAAATTAATAACATGCTAAATGTTAGTCCTGACTCTTGCCTGCAGTGTAGGCCTACCAGACTGATATCATCTATTTTTAAACGAAATTTAGACATTACCAAAAAAATCCAATGGTGAGGGATATCAACTTGTGAAAGTATTATGTTACCAGTGGGCAAATGCATTAATAAGCAACCAGGAAAGGTTCATGTAGACAGAAAATTCTTTATTTCCTGGTGATAGAAACATACATTTTATGAATATTGATGTCTCCAAACAACATTCATCGTGAAAACCCATTCCAATATTCTGTGTAAGGAGATCTCAAAAAACATAGTTCTCATTAGTAAATGAAAAACATATTGCTTTTGGTTCTTCATTTGACTCTCTTCCTTCTTTAATTAAACCAACTGAATCCTCTCTGCGGGAAACTCAATTCAATGAAACAGAATATCACTGATGCAAAATTTGGTTCTCAAAATGACAGAAAATTTCCACTCCTGATCTCATACAAACTGTCTGTTTCTTAAAAACATAATATAAAACTTACGTTCCAACTACCAAACAACAAACTTCCATTATCTCCTTCTTCACCCAGATATACTTATCATACCAGATACGCTCTAAAATATAAGCATAATATTCCCTAAGGCCCTGACCAGAGCACTATTTTTTCTCAAAAACTATAACCAGTCTTAAAAGGTGCATTATTATTGGAAGGGTGTTATAAACAAAACTTCAAACTTAATAACATTCTAACCTTCAAAAACACCTTCTTATGCCTGTTACGTTTGAATACAATACATAGGCCTACATCAGCTTTTCAATAAAACAAAAATAAGTTGTGACATAATAATCTTTCTCCAAAATATCGAACTGGAGTATTCTGTTGTATTGCTTGTTTATGTACATACAAAGAGCTTATTTTCAAGAGGCACATTCTGCGCAAATGCCTGAGCTTGTAAACTTCGCGTATTGAAATTCACAATCAGTCCCAAATTTCATTCAATCTAGTTTTGTTTCTTGTTTTCTTTTCACATTCCTTTTAAGCCCTGTCAATAATGTGGCATTGATTATTTACTCGTTTTTAATTAGTTTTTGAAGAACTCCTAGGTGAAAGAAATCATAACTATTCTTGAATATTATTACTTGTTTTAGAACATGTTGGGCCTGTCTCACATTGCCTTCCATCATTCCATGGCAATTTTCCATGTTTCTTTCAGCTTATTTCTCACTTCTTTTCCATCCACTCAACTAATTCCTGATCATGCATTAACCTCATACCTACCATCACCCATGCCTAAGCTTTTTAGGGAGGGGATCCCGTAAAGTAATTTTGACATTGTAAGAAATAAACATGAGCAATATTTCATTGTAGGTTACTTTAAAGTCAACCTCTTTTTCATCGCCCATTCACATCAGTTCCCTGAAGGAAATGCTGGAATATATATGTCCCTCTTTCTCTTGTCTTTCTTCCTTTTCTCTTCCCCTTCCTTTTTCTTCTGCCCGTTTCTTCCCCTTTTCCCAGGTAGCAAGCCCATATGGGGCCCATATGGGGATGATCTGGGTCACTTGTGCCATCTGGGCTATTAAATGGAACCCATATATGTATCCCATATGGGGCCAATATTTAGTAACCCATATGGGATCTATCTGGGCCAGCCCTTATGGGTCCCAGATGGGAATGAGCTGGGCGTACACATATGGGTAGAATATGAATATGCCCATATGGGTAACACATGGGGAAAATCTGGGTTAACCCACATGGGATATATCTGGGTTAACCAATATGGGTACCAGATGGGATTAAGCTGGGCATACCCATTTGGGCCCAGTTTGGTATGGGTCCCATCTGGGTCCCATCTGTCTTATATGGGTTTACCCATATGGGTCCCATATGCTTCTTGGGTGCAGATGCCTTAGGGCCCCAGATGGTTTTCCATATGGGGCCCATGTTTCAGAGAATATGGGACCCATGTGGGTCCCACATGGGCTTGCTACCTGGGTTATTATCCTCTCTGTCTCTCATTATCTCTCTCTCCCACTCTCTACTTTTTTTTGCACTTTTGCGCTTCGCGCTTAACATTTAGCTCGTTGCTTTTTAACGCTGCGGCTTTGCATTTGGCGCACTGCATTTCTATGATGCTGTTGATTGAATAAATTGAATAAATTCATCAATTCCTGATGAAGCCGTATGAGCGAGAATTCAATTTATTCTTGTCTCATATACGGTTGTCTCATTTACTTCGTTTTCTATTTATATATGTATGTATTATGAAAATGAGATAGCAAAATGTGTATATTGATGGTCATCTTGCGAGTAATAACCATTAACTACTCTCATCGCGCTCTCATCATAAATTTTTCTCTTCATTCTTTTTTTTTTGTTGATGGTGAATTATTGGGGGGATATCCCCATCCCCGTGATCGACACCCATGCATAGTTATTTGTTTTAGTACTTTAGCGCCTTTGACGAACATTTCTTGTATTAATCTATTATATAACAGGCTGTTTTTTTGTTGTTGATGGTGTCTAATGTTATCGTTTTGAGGGACCTGACCTTTACAAGCTTAGCTTTAATTAGGTCTCCTCGTCTTTTTCTTTCTTTTTTTACTCACTTAAATGCGTTATATGAACTTATGCATTATATGAACTTGATCCTTATAAGTGTTCCTTTTATATACTCTACATGTTATAAATATGTTAAATTGTATTGCATTCATGTTGGAAGAAAGACGAATAAACTTAAACTTGAACTTGAACTTGAAACATTAACAATCCCTTGTAAAATTAATCTAACGAAAAATATACCATATCTTCAAATATTGGATAAACTGATGACGGTGCACCGTGCATGTGCCCTCTATAGTATAGATCTGCCCAATGGTTTTTACCTGGCTCTTTCTAGATCTCATCGATCTCACACATTGGTACACCTCTACTAGATTACTTTATCAAGGAGTACCGGATACGTTGTACTGCTCGAGAATCCTGCCAAAATGTTGAAATTAATGCAATACAGGCACTACTGTAGTTCATACCACGTTGTTAATTTCATTTTAACAGTCTCATTCGTAGTTTTGAGAACTGTGAGACCATTTTGTACCATATTCCCGGTGACCGAGTATGATATCAAAGAATGCACTTTCAACTGGGTAAGCAAGTTAACTATTGCCCCACGTGTAGCAATCTGTGTAATTTTTTGTTCGCTCTTTGTGCCATGTTAAAGCGCCTAAGTTAACTTGGACATGTTGCCAGGAATGAAGATAGAATCTCGGTGGGCAGTTGAAATTGTGTTTGTCCTGAGTGAATTTCTAGTGGTGTGGGGTTTGTTAATTCATAAGAATTGAAAAATTGGCTTGATTTAGTGCACACATAGCTGCATCGCTATCCTGGCTGTGTATTAAAACCTGTTTTATTGATCTCAACATTTCAAACACCACTGTACAAAATTAAACTGATTTCACTCAAAATCAGTACTTTAGTGACAATTGATGACACCTAAATAGCAGTAAAATACAATTTTTTTCAACTCACCGATGTTTGAAAGAATAATAATTTAAAAATTAAAATCGTAAGTCCACTGTCAAACTTGCTTACAGTTTTATCGGCATGATTGTGTCATTTGTGTGCATTTGTGTGTTGTACGTCTATTGACTGTTCACATGTGAAATTGCTGCCTATTAGCACATGGTACAGCACTAGAGGTCCATACGCAGTATTGGCTCTCTATGCTTTGCTGGAGTGGATTTAGTGTAGTCTAGACTCTAGTAGGGTGTCTGATCGCGCACCCGATGTTGTGTGCTAAAAATAAAATCCTTCCCATCTGATTGCACGCATCCCTATGCAGTCTACGTCACGTGCATTGCGCGATCATGCAAAATTGGTCTATGTTTTTATTACAAAATTGAGATTGAAACCTTTATCGCTCGTGATCCTGAAGGTGAAACTCAATAAATGAGGTGTCATATGAAAGAGCAGGTTTTTCTCCATATTTCCCAAAGGGGCTCACTTCGGAATTCTAAAAATATCTTGATCAAAACAGTGATTTAAACATCGTTTCCATCGTAGATCCGATCTTTGCCACTTTCCTGAAGTGATCCACCGAGGCTTATGTAGGGCTAGACGTAAGGATAATATCTATGCTCTTATTTTTTGCTAGCCCCAAGGGATCGCAAGCGATAACGGTTTGAAAATACCCTTCCCCCATTTTTGGATCAGCTAAATAGGGAGGCGTGAGCTCCGTTCAGCCCAAACTATGGTGACCACGCGTAAAATCTGCACATGCATATGCATTCGGACCGCGTATGTGTGTTAGGCGAACAGACCCGGAAGTGGATGCACGTTGAAGGCAATGGTGGTAGAGCTTGCGATCGCGCAAGTTGCGCATGCAGCTAAGCATATGCATAGGCTTGCACACGTACGCATACGCTTGCATATTGCGCAATGCATATGTTTAGCTATAATTAACAAAACAAAATAACTCTGCGTGTACGTCTTTTTTCGTCAATTCTGACATAAAATCATTGAATATTACTGGGATTTGGGGGGGCTATATCTTTTGATAAAAACATCGATGAGTCTTCAAATTCATAATGTATTATTCTGAGTGAATTATTCTTTCAATTATCCAACCATAATGCTGAAAAACAAACCAAAAGGGAAAATTGAAACATCGTTCAGACACCCTAACTCTAGTCTAGGCTAGGGCACACATACTACATAGCTGCATTACTATCCTGGCTGTGTATTAAAAGCTGTGCTATTGATTCTCAACATTTCAAACACCACTGTACAAAACTCAACTGATTTCACTCAAAATCGGTACTTTAGTGAAAATTGATGACACCTAAATAACTTACCGATGTTAGAAAGAATAATTTAAAAATTCAAATTGTAAGTCTACTGTCAAACTTGCCGATCAGCCACATCAGCATGATTGTGTGCATTTGTGTATTATAAGTGTATTAACTATTCATGTGTGCAAATGCTGCTTATTAACACGTAGTGCAGCGCTAGAGGTCAATACGCATTAGCATTGACTCTATGCTTTGCTGGAGTGGTCTAGGGACACACATAGCTGCATTACTATCCTGGCTGTGTATTAAAAGCTGTGCTATTGATTCTCAACATTTCAAACACCACTGTATAAAACTCAACTGATTTCACTCAAAATCGGTACTTTATTGACAACTGATGACACCTAAATATCAGTAAAATACAATTTTTTCAACTTACCGATGTTAGAAAGAATAATTTTAAAATTCAAATTGTGAGTCTACTGTCAAACTTGCCCATCAGCCACATCGTATTCATTGTGTGCATTTGTGTATAATGTGTGTATTGACTATTCATGTGTGCAATTGCTGCCTATTAGCACGTAGTACAGCGCTAGAGGTCAATACACATTAGCATTGACTCTCTATGCTTTGCTGGAGTGTCTAGGGACAAGATTGAAGCTGAAGCGTGAAGCCGAAGGATACTGAATTACGTTTGCTTAGTGTTGATAATAATAGCATAAAATGTGCTGATTCAGGGAAAAAAGTGGCATAATTTGGGGGGTAAATTCATCTCTGCTGAAAATACGTCACTTTTTATTCTCTTGTTCTGAAGTAAATAACTGATATTTTGAAAGGAAATGAGCAGTAGCATAGCCACTGCACTAGCCAGTAGGTAAAATTAGCAATAACTATGACTAGGTCTATTTTGTTTTGACAGCTTTTAAATGGACATCTCTAAAAAGAAAATATAAATGCCATGATCAGATCTCCTCTAACTTAGGGGAAGATTCATTTCATGCATCTAAATTCATCTCATGCTGGGCCAAAATGATTCTTGAACTACTTTTCTTGTGCGATTGTCTCTTACAGAACGAGTCAAACATTCTCCTCTTCCTTGCCTGTACCATCGCTATCAAGAACCGGAAGAGACCACCCCTAAAGGAGCTCGTAGTCAAGGTTTTTATGTTCTTCAAGGTCGCCAACACCATTCTCTTCTGCATGACTGACCCTCGGCTTGCTATCCTCTATGCTGCTGCCTGCATTGGTGAGGAATCTCGGTGTTCATGGTGGCGCTCAGGTTGAAAGAAGGGGAAGGCAGGGTGGGACTTTATAGTGGAATAGTTCGGAATTTGTTGTGGGGTAGTCAGGTTGGGTTACTTTTAAAGCAATAGGAAAATTTTGTTAACTCATGTTATTTAATCCATTCAGAACAAATATACTTGTAGTTTTTAGAATCGATATTATGAGTGGATAAAACTGAATTTTAAACTGAATGTGTATTTGTTGAAATTGATTTCGAGCACCATCATGAGGTTTTAGCAAGTGACTTCAGGCAAATTATTGCAAATATTTTGGGGGAAGGTGGGGCCATGGGGATAGGAGAAGAATATCATCTCATTCTGAAATTGGAAATGTTCCTATATTTTGTTGTAAAGTCTAATTTAATAGTTGAACGGAACAACCATGAAGTCATTGAATGTTATTTTATACACATACGAATGGCCATAACTGGACGTGATTAAGAAAATCAATGTGAAAATCTTCTTAATCGGAAAATCCAATCCTTTTATTAAATTTGATAAATTTAACTAATAAATAAACAGAAGAATAATACTCTATTGTTTAGAGCTTAATATACATATAGCCATTCAGTTATTCTGCGAAGTTGGCATTACATGTATATTTATATCTATTTGCACCGTAACGAAGAGGAAACCTAGCACCAGTAACAAAGAGGAAGTCATTACTATCCTTTGATGTTATTTTCTTAATTCTCTTTTTGTAGGATGTATGGTTGTTTTCCCAGAGCCAGCCTATATCGGACCACAGGATATTGTTTACTTCAAAGGAGATGCATTAGAGGTAATTCCTAATTTCCTCTCTTCCTGTTAGGCAATAAAACAGTCTTTGTTAACACTTTAGATTCAGACCCATTCTCACCCTGCCACTTAGTCAAGCTTCCAAGCTGGTTTGGGTCATTCTTGTCAAAGAATGCAGAAGGCAGCCAACTTTATCAAATTTTAAAGATATTGAACTTTGAAATAGAGTTTTTTCAGTGAAAATTAAAATATCATTTAAGAAAGAAAAAAATATGCTAACCCAAGGTTTTACAACTATTCATACTTTTAAAGTCTGGAAACAGTTTTAAATGTTATATTCATGAAGGGTAAACAAATTTTATTTCAAAAAAAAAATGTTACCGGTACTAGAGAATTTCATTTCAAGCTGTAGCTATAAGGAACTCAAAAAATTAGATGTTAAAAAAGCAATATAACATTTAATTATTCATGTGATGATTATTGAAATCAATATTATGTTCACTCTTTTCCAATACTTAAAGTGCCGGTTCAAAGAAAATCACAAATATGGCAAATATCGTATCAGTAGAAACTGGTAAGCTAACAGATGGCCATCGTACAAGTTTTCGGTCAACTACATATCGGGTGATTTATAAAAATACAAATAAAACCACCTCCATAGCATCTGGGATATGCCAGAGATTCGCCAGAAAAATAACGATGTTTTAATGCCGTCACAATATGAACCAATCCTGCCCAAGCAGACGACATCCCATAAAGAATGAACATAATTGCAATGCTATTATTTCTCAAATTATAATGAGTTTAGTGTATATAAATGTGATGGAATTTTACACCATTCAAAAATGGATATGAAACCGATTCTGATAACTAAATTATTTTGTTTGTAAATACACAGGATAGGGGTTAATGAACAATCAAAAAAACACACTTTCAAATTTAAAAACCCCGGAATGATAGCATGGACAGCATTTGTTCCTTCTTGAAACGCCGAACATACCGCGGTGTATGCAGCTGAAAATACAATGGCGTCTTATTTTGTTTACAAGCGACGGATTCCTTTATATTTGTTATCCTTGCATTTTTCATCAAAATAATACCATGCGCGGGATTTAGAGTGAGGCAATAGATTAAACATTTAGCCTGAGGGTAGTGAAGTAAGAGAAATAACTGAAGAGAAGATCAAAAAACAGGCCCTGAAAATGTGTGACATGTCATGGGACATCGTCTGCTTGTGCAAATCATGTTCAACATGTGACGTCACACATCTCAGCAGTGATCGGAGAGCTTTTCGGGTGCTATGCTGGGGCTGTATTTAATCTTTTTGTTATTGATAGTAATCATTACTTCGAATGTTTTCAAGCATTGAATTTTGATAACCTTGTCCAATCAAAGTTTCACCTTTGCAATAATGACAATAAAGTTAGTTTTTAATATCAATAAACCTTCTCTTTAAAATCACTCGTCTTGAACTTGATTGTTTTATTTGTCTATGTTCCAAAGACAAAAATGTCTACAACTAAATTCATGGATGATTTAATCATTATAGACCTTAAATATGACCAGTTTTTAATAAAAAATTCCCGACTCATAAGAGATATTGCATTTTTAACAGGATGAGTTGAAGAACAACCCTAGGACAACCTGGATTGTAGAGTTTATGGCCACATGGTCAAGTAGCTGCCATAATGTTGCACCAACCTTTGCAGGACTCTCAACAACATATGCACACAATCATCTCAAATTTGGAAAGCTGGATGTAGGCAGGTATCCTGAAATAGCTGAAATGTAAGTATTTCAATGGAGATATAATTGTTATTCTTCTTTTATTCCTGTGATGTAAAATGAGTGCAACATGTTCTTTAATTTTGGGATGACCAACTTTCTGATTTATTTTATTTATTCTGAAATAAATTTTGTTACAACTACTCCCAGGATGACTCACATTCAAAGCTAACTTTCTGATTGTTCCAAAATATGAAAAGTAAGAAATTAAACATTTAAAGGGCAACGAATGTTCCACAAATATGCCAATCAGTCACTTCTTTTTCTCATGAATCCTTGGGCTAAAATGAAAAACATTGTTACTGAAATCAGTAAAAAGAAAAGAAACATAAATCTTTTAAGATTAAAAGATGATTTTATTAATTTGTATTACTTGTTGGACTGATGATGTAGTAATGCTTACCAGTTTTTTTGTTTTTGTTTTTTTGTTTAGATGTTTCAAGACAAATTAATATCTAATACAAGTTTTCACTTCCCCCCTCTCTCTCTCTCTCTCTCTCTCCCATTGTAGATTCCAAGTCGATAGTTCATCTCTCTCAAAGCAACTTCCAACGATGGTCTTGTTCCAAGGAGGCAAGGAGGTGATGAGAAAACCAGGCAGGAACAAGAACGGTCAGACTGTCAGATATGAATTCAAGAAGGTAAAGATAATTGTAGATTTACTTACTGTACATTTCTGTTATTTATATCATAGGATTTTGCTGTCCATATGCTATAATTAGAAACACAATTGTCATTGATCACTTTATAGAAAGCTAAAGTAAATGTTTAAAAGACATTTCACTTTCACTTCTCACAAGCTTTGCTTATCTTGGGGTACTTCCGATTTTGCTGTTCATTTTTAATGTATTGTTTACTTTGAATTTTAATGGAAAATAAATAAATGAATTGAATTGAATTTTTGTATCAGCAAATTTCTGTGAATTAAATAGAAAGCAGTAAAAGGTCTGAGATTTATTTCACAATTTATGGATCAAATGCCCTGAAAGTCACACTTGTCATTGTAATCATGTTCTTTTATTTAGTTGTGTTGAAAATGATTAGATTTTGAGTGGCCTAGTGTGAAATATCATAGGGTTTTATGATAAAGTTCTTGATCCCCAATTTTCGGTTACACTATTTGATCTACTATCAAATGAGAATATGCCGTAAAAAAAGTTGGCTTAGCATTTTTTTAATACTAATTTTGAGTTCTAATTATTTGAGCATTCTTCTAATTGCTTTCATATTTCTTGACCTATGATTGTCTTTTAATATTTGTGCAGTGTATGTATATTTGAGCATTTGTTGTAAATTGTTGTTACATGTATTGTACGGCCCCATTGTAAACCAGCCAAGTAGCTGAACTGGGCTTTTACCGTGCTTAAATAAATGAATCAAATCAAATCTTATTGTGTTTTTTTTCCCCTTTGTTTGTCACCAATAGGATGACATTATCCGGGACTTTGACCTAGACAGACTGTATGCGAGCACAAAGAGTAAATCACAGAAGAAAGCAGACAAACAAGAAGCTAAGGCTCAAGAACAGGAGAAGAAAGAGAATTAATCTGTTGAATACGAACGAGGCTCAAGATATGTTGGCCGGTGTATTCGGACACCTACCCCCTGGACATCCAACCAGGGGGTAGGTGTCCTAGAACCGTTGGCTGGAGTCTACAGAACATCCTTGTTATTTCAAACTCAAGTCATATATATCCAACGGGTTAAAGGTTGTCCATGTCTCACAGTGGAGGAGTTCACATTTGTATTCACAAACTTCTGGGAACCAATAAGCTTCTCTTAAAAGTGCAGGAGTAGACTTTCCCAAGCAAATTCCTGGAAGAACTGTTTATCAGAAGGAGAAGATGGCATTGCTTGCAAGTGGGTAATAACTCTTTGATAGCTTAATGTAATGCCATCAACAGTCTTTTTGGAAAGGTTACCACTGGTTAATGCCAAAAGTCTACAGTTGTGAATAGTGCTACATGTATTTGCTGCAGGGGTTATTGTTTGGGGGATACTTACAAGTTAAGTATGTACTTATGAGAACATTGGGTAACCAGGAGTTGATGTGCTGGAGATTATATGCAGGGGAATGAAATGTATATGGGTTTTTTAACAGATTTTAGTGTGTACCATAAAATTGGTTAAATAGAAATTAAAATATATAAGTGTTATCGCGTAATCCAGAAATGATGCTGACCCTTTTCATTTTTTGAATGAAAAGGTCTTCTTCCTTGCTTTAAAAAAAGACATGTCTTTAACTTTCACAGATTTATTGTAACATGAGAACAAAGGGGGGAAAAAAGCTTTTTGGAAGTAATTTGGGGTATTTTAATTTAGTAATATGTAAATATAGTGAACAAAGAAATGATTGTTATTTGAATTTAATTTGAATTCCCTGAACCATTCCAAAAGGTTTAAGGAATAGTATATCACAATTAAAGTAATTTATTGTATGTTTGCCAAATAATATATTATATCAGCATTATTGAGGTACAGTGTATTATTTTATTATCTGTTTTTGATCACTTATCATCTACATTTATTTGTAAATCTGGTAAGAAAGTGAACGAGGAATATTATAGCATTTCAAGTTCCTATCATGTTTCATCTTTGAAATCTGTAATATTATCTACTTTGATATCCAGAAGTGGAAAATGGTCCTAGTCTAATCAAATAATCATCTTTGGTAAATTGTTAAGCAATGGACCTGTATAAAATCCACTTTGGCCCATTTGTTCAATCAAGAGGGTTTTAAACCAAAAGATATTACTAAGAATATACTTGGCTCTAATTTCTTTCTAAGTGCACCAGGATAGGTGCAATACTTTTGATTAAGAATTCAGTTTAGTCATATGAGATTTTCTGCCATTGACCACTTCAGCAAATCCCTTTGTAAACTATCTGCAGAGGCTAAAATATTTTGATATATTTATTTCTGGACCGGGATTAGGAATAGGAGGATAACTTTAACATTTGACATTGGGATGTTGGAAGGATGCTGGGAGAGGTTTTATTTTACTTGGGTCTGTTTGCTGAAGTATGTTTTTCTTCTTGCCAATCATATCAGAAAGAATTTCAGCTGTGCTCTCATAGACCAGAAAATGGCTTACTGATAAACAAAAAGTTGCACGCTCTAATCCCTCCTGTTTGATGTTTATTTTTGGTTTATTTTTTGTCTTTCTCGTTTCCCATTCTTCTGCACATCTCAAAGCACATCCTACCACTGGGGGAATACAGCCAATATTCTTGGAACAAATCCCTCCCACCATTCAAATATTTCATAGAAATCATTGTCATCATTACAATGTACATTTTTCATGTTACTTTTTTTCTTCATAATAGTGGTCACTTGTACCTACAGTGTAAATACAGCATGGTGTAAAAGATGAGTCAATTTATGTGGAAGCTGTAAATGTTTTTAAAAATATTTAAATAGGAATAAGTTTTGTACTTGTCCACACAGAAATAATTCTTTGGAATGGTCAGAAAAACTTTCAACTCCTCTGGACAGGGTTTGATAAATTTGTTGAACAGTGTATTAATATTGTTATGGTCGGGGTCCGGTTTAATGAAACCCTAAAATGGCACAGTTCAATAAAACACATGTATATTTTCTTGTAGCCAATCAAGTGCAGAAATTTAAGTATCTTATATCACTTATTGTAACCTGTTTCATGAGAAAAAAAATTATGAAATAGGGCCCAGGGGTTTATTTTGGTGCTTGTTCTCTATGTATATTTGAGACTTTGAAATCAATGGTATTACATGTATTATGCTGTGTTTATTGAAACTGTATTTATATGGAGCAATAAAACACCTTAACACAACTTCTCCTCTTACTTGATCTTCCTTTATGGTTTGTACATGTACTAATAAATGAACTACACTGGCTTCCAGCTACTGACACAATTCAATTCCAGATACTTGTTCAAACTTTCAAAGCTATATCAACCATTCTTTTAGCACCATAGAACATCACATTCACTTCAATTTTCAATTCAATTTATTTATGTTTCCAACAAAACAATTAAAAAAAAAAATTAAAAAAAAAAAAAAAAAAAAATCAATTTTAAACATTTACAACAATTTAAGAATACATATTGGAAACAGAGGGGTCCACTAAAATTCAATGCTTGTAGAAGTGTGGACACCCTAAATGATACTTAAGAATAATGATTAATTAAATTAACAAGTTCTTAACTACAAAAGGAACTACAAAATAGAGAAAAAATGGGGGGATGCCAACAGAGACGAGAACGGGACAAGAGAGTACTTTACATGACAAACTTCAATCTACATCGGCTCCTTCCCTTCTCATTCTCAAATCTAGAAAACAGGCCGACTTCAAATTCTTTCAATTAGTTGCCCAACGCCTAAAGAATAAACTCCCTACATTTCTAAGAAATAATACTTTACTTGATTTCTTCAAAAAACATCTGAAAATTTACTTCTATGATTCTCCTTAATTTGTTGATTGATTATAACAGCCCCTTGTATCTTCTGGAAAAGGCGCTATATAAATCCAAATAATATTATTACTACAACCAATAAAATCTCATTTCACGACATGTTGAAAAAGAATTTGAATCATGGGCAAGTCCAAAGTGCTTCTTAATTTTGTGTCTACACATTATTAAGTGTAATAAAGAATTCAAATATCATTGAAGTATCATTTTACAGGTTTTTGGTCTGATCCAAACTCTAATGGCATTGTTGACCAAGTACAATTAATGTCATTGGAACTCGCAGACAACACTGCCCACAACAACAATAAATCAAGGAGAAAAAACACTGCCTTGAACTTCATTATCATTATTTAGGTCAGCATTTTCCCTTATGATGGGTTACTGACTTTCGCGCCATGATTACACTCTCCCTCCACTTCTTGTCTCGAGCATCCTCCTCATTTAGACCAACCTTACTGCTTTCTTTCTTCACCTTATCTTTTCCATTAATTCTTTGGTCTTCCTTTCTCTCCTGTGCCATCCACTTCCAGATCCCAAGCTCTTTTCACAGATTCATCATCTTCCCCCCTCAACACCTGACCCATCCATCTCAATCCACTTCTCTTTACCACTTCCACCAGTTTCTTTCAGACCCACGATTCCATAAGCTTCTTCTATCTGACAGTTTCACACTAAATATAAATTTTCTATGTATGGTATAGATTTTATAGAACTGTAAATGACATGCACAACTAAAATTTATTTCATTTTATATTTACTAATTAACAGTTATCAAACAGTATTCTTCTTACAGTCCGGGCATCACTATAATGACCAAAGATTTTGCACATTAACAATAACACTTTGCCAAGACGTTCAAAAACAAAAAGCAAACAAACATTTCAAAAATATAAATATTTCTGCATTTTATTTATTTGATCAAATATGATATCAATATAGGAGCATATATAGTTTTAGTCCATACATAAATGAAAAGCAACTTGATAACTTTACAATAATTCACATTACTGAAAAGAAGGTTGAAATATACATTGCAAAGAAGAGCAGATTCACATATGCTATTACATTCACATTTAAACATAAACAGACATAAACCTTCATAAGCAATTAAAGCTAGAATAAGGCAACAATGAACGTTTGCTATTATGCAAATTATACAAAGGTGTGAGTGCATTATGGCGATGCGGCACATGAGGGTATTCACAATAGTGCAATAAAATGAACAAAGCGCAGCAGAGTGCATTTTGTGCCATTGTGAATACCCTAATAGCGCCACATCGCCATAACGTCACTAACGAAAACCTGTGTATTATTTGTTTTATGAAATGGGTCGTTGCACCGTTTTTGCATGGTTGTTATCACCAAAGTGCATATGGTAAAAATTAATGCACGCACACATGATCCAACTGAAGGAACTTGTGAAAGGATTTTCCTTGTTGGGTAGCGATGCTGCATGCTATGATGCACAGACTGCTTTAGATGACAGATATGGTGATCAGTGTAGCGGCATCAAGTAAATTGAAAACGCCATACGGCAAACTGTCAACATTGAGTCGTTGGGTCAAAGGACCAGAATTCCTACTGAGGGACAAGGACTCCTGGCCAACGAACCCAGTTGTGTCACAGGGGCACACCGCGCAAGAAGAATTCAGGGATGATCCAGAGGTAAAGAAGTCACACAAGTCTATGTGACCATGTCCAGCAACAGTTTTGACAATCTCATGAAGAGATACTCCACTTGGACCCGTCTGAGAAGAGCAGTGTCTTGGATTTCGAGATTCAAAATGTACCTGCCATCAAAGGGGACTGGTGATGTCATTTCCAAAAGAGACTTGACTGTCGACAAGCTGCAGAGTGCAGAGAAGGAAGTGATTCGTTGCGTGCAAAGGCAATAATTCCCTGAAGAGTTCCAGCAAAGGGACAACCTCCCTCAACAGGCGGAATCCCATCATAGCCAATGGACTCCTATGAGTAGGAGAATGATTAGACCCAGCTCCTGTTGACAACAATTTGAAGCATCCATTGAACCTACCAAGTCATCACCATGTTACCGAGCTGATAGTTGTGGATCACCAGCAGAAGGTTGGGCATAGTGGAAAGGGCACGACATGGTCATCTTTGAGAGACAGATTCTGGATCATCAAGGGAGCTTTCTTTTAGAGTGGTTGTCTATTTGGGTTGAATTTCCTTTTAATGCCCTACTGGCTCTCAGCAGACAATACTCATTATGGATAGGTCATTTCACTTTGATAAAATTTGCTAAGACCCAGAAGAGCTTTGATTGATATCATTTCATAATGACTTTCACCCTTTGAACAGTCAGTAGGAGATATTCAAGTCAACCATTTCATGACATATTATCATTCATTTCAAAGTAATTTCAAACTACACATACATGCAATTGTCTTCTGAGAGCCAAGTAGTCAATAATTCATATAATTTCTGGCTCTCATTGGGCAATATCTCTTTACCATCTCAACAAAGTATATTTCTTGCTAGAAACTTATTTATTTTTCAAACCAAGGAAGACCATCTTGATGTACATTATTGATTTGGCTACAAGAATTGCACTTACATATTCAACCATTGCATATCAACATCAACACCAAATCAACTGTCAAAGTGATCAGAGCTGTTATACATAAAAAAACCACCTCTGAACAAACATCTCATAGTGCAGCGGGTCATCTGGCCTTGCTGTTTTTAAGATTTAGTCCCACCCCATTCTTTCTGTGTTCCTTCTTCCGTCTACTTGTATGGACGTACTGTATGATACTCCACACACCTCTGCACATGTTAATCAGGCGCTGGTCCGTGTTGTCACCAAGGGATATGGCAAAACGGTATTGTGCCCTGTGTGATAAAGCATACGGATCACAGTTCTTATGAAAATATGAAGGTTATATTATAGGTTGTTGGAAAAACAGAGTACTTTTGAACACACAATACAAAGGCAAGTGAAGGTGGGGAGAATGCCTCATGGGAGAGAGAACTGGGAGCACACATTTCACAATCTGCCAGTTCTCAAAATACACAGTGACACGTACTTGGGAAATTTGCCCCCATGACCTTTATGAAACTGTTTCCTATTTGGGTCAAGAACTTTGCTTCTTGTGCACAATTGCTTTATTCAAAATTGGAATGGAGCACCAAAAGAGAGAGAGAAAGAGAGAAAGAGAGAAAGAGAGAAAGAGAGAGAGTGAAAGAGAGAGACAGAGAGAGAGAGACAGAGAGAGAAAGAGACAGAGAGACAGAGACAGAGAGAGAGAGACAGAGAGAGAGAGAGAGAGCAAGAGAGCGAGAGAGAAATGTTTCGAACATTAAAAGTTGCACTTGGATTTTTAAAAGATTAACTTGTAACTAGATTCATCACAGTTCTTACCTGACAATAAACATGGCATGTTGAATGAAACCCTTTTGCATGAGACTCTGAGCCATATAGACCCTGCAGCGAGCTAGTAAGATGGGATCACCAATCTGACAGGCTAGCTTCATCTGATGAATAGAAACTCTGCCTGCATCCTCTGCCTGAATGAATGAAATATGAAAGGTTGCTCAACAGAGATATTCTTTAGATCTATTTTCACATTTCATTACATTTGTCATTTATCAGATCATTTGTCTGTCCTTTACAAAAGTTAAACTTACAATGTTAAAGGAGAAGCATTATAAAAAAACAGAGAAATGGACTAAAAAGGGTTTCAGCGAGAATTTAGACAACTACTGATGTTATAATCTTGTTAAAATACAGAGAAATCTCTATACAAAGACCACTCAAAGGAAACAAACAGTCTTTATGAGCACATGGTCTTTCTGTACAGGCTATCTTTATTACAGGCCTCAATGAGAAACCCTGCAAGATGGAAACAAACAAATTAGGTCTTTAAAGACAGGTGGTTTCTCTATGCAATTGGTTGCTAACAGTTTCCCCGTATATAACACTTATGAATAATAAAGAGATGAAGCAAACTTACAAAATTTTGGAAGTCATCTCCAAGGGCAGAGTAAGCTCCTCCTAGAGTGGACAACCAGGAGAAGGAATCTTCCATGGCAATACGGGCGAGCCACAGGGTAACATCTTCACACTCCTAAAAAGAAAGATCAAGGAAAGATGACAACAGGAATATGGTAACGACAGGGTAAATGACCTAATGGCAATGACCACAGATTCTTGAAAAATGCCATAAGACTAAGAGTGCTAGAAACCATTATTCTCACTTCCCTAAAAGTTAGAGCAAGCTCTGCTAAAGGGTGACATTTTGTAATTTGACTACATTTTTTCGTCGGCTTATGTATTAAAATAAGAGAATCGTTACGTAAGACAATATTACAGTCTAGAAAATTAAAAAATTACTAATAAAACTGATTCAAGATTTTAAAGATTTTCATTTATCTTTCCTTTCATATTGTCGTTGACTTACCATCGAATGTCTGGCTCCATTTTGAATAAATTTGACTGTCTCAAATGCAAAGCCAACCGGATACCAGTTGACCTCTTCTGTCCTTTTGGAGTTCTCTTGGAGGAACAGCACCATGCACAAAGATTCTTCATAAAGAGTTGTCTGTAGACATGGGAATGCCTCAATTCACACATAAAACATGATGCAAGGATTGGATCTATGTCTGTTCCGAGCTGTATGAATTTAACGTTGGTGGATATAGTACTGTCATGCTGTGTTCTTCCCTGTATCTGTTCATTGTTCTGATCGGGGGATGCGTCTCTTGTGACTGGCACAATGTTCCTTTGGTTTGCTGACTCCTGTGCCAAAATACATTTCTCCTCTACAAAGTCTTTTGGTTTCCATCTTCACTGCATGATGACAGTCAAAGGGTGCTGATTTCGGAATTTCGTTGGTCTTGTAGTTGAGACAATCTTGGGTCAGGGCAAACGAGACGGAAGAATCTGTTGCGCTAACATCACCAGGAGTTGGCTTTTGAAACAAAATGCAGTCAATCACAGAAGTTCCCTGATTCACTGTGAAAGCTATCACATTGTGTGGCTCCATCTGCGAAGAGAGAGAGAGAGGGGGAGAAATTAGACAACTTGTACAACTTGTACGTGCAGAAACGGCTTATCTAAACCATATGTACCATGAAATACGAAATCAGTCCTTTATTGTGATGAACGTGCACATACCTGCATGAAGGTAAAAAAAAAAGGATCAATCATCAATGTGTTTGACAAAACAAATAATTTAATTTCAATAGTCAGTATGTTAATTGCATACATTCCATGTAGTTTTAGTAGGACAAGCCATAATGTTTGTCCTACCTATTAACAATTAATGAATGTAATTCAGTCATTAACTTAACAAAGATTTATGCATTAAATTTTATTACATTACCAAAATGGTCTATTTATGCATGTTTTGCTCTTGAACCCCTGATTACAACCCATTTCATTCACCTGCTATCCATACTGGCATCTCTACGGATTGGAATCTACTTTGCATGCAGTCATTGTTGCTATGTCTGGAAAGCCTCTGACAAGCTTTAAAGCTGTCAACAGAATTTTTTACTCAAAAGGTATGCATAAAATAAGTAAACAGGTCTATTTCATGTGCGACCAAACTTGTAGACAGTCAAAAATTAAGCATGTCAAAAATCTGGTGAGGTCTATCACCTTGGGGAAGACAGAACCTCAGAGCCTATTAAATGATCTTGCAATGGTACTTTCTTTGTAATTGGATAAGATACTTGTGACCATACTTGCAATAGATTGGCAAAAACTATTGCCTTTCTTTTGGTGTTAAAGGACATGTGGTATATTTAATCCCTTCACTAAGTTAACTGAAAAGGGAGTCTCCCGCAACGAGCTGGTGGGACGACGGGAGAATGAGCGTGGTGGCATGAGACTCCCTCCAAATGCAGGAGGGTTGACAGCCCTGTTTCACTTTTTCCCAAACAGTCAACTTCTCTTTCAAATTCATTCAATTTCAACCCAACTCTTTTCTCTGCATGCACTTAAAAATTCAACCTGCAATGATATGAGTGAATAAAACTTGCGGAAATTAAGCCACGCCCACATATCGCCACCCAATTTGGAGTGCCTGCATGCTGCATGACCGCCAAGTGCAGCAAAACAATTTGCCATGCAGCCCCAGTGGCAATACCAGGACAGGGTTAGGGTTAGGGTTAGGGTTAGAGTTATACACAGCAATGAATATACGTCTGCCAGTGCCGTGCCAGCGCCAGTCGGGGCCTGCCACGCGCACGCCACGGCACTGGCACCATGGCACTGCACAGCACAAGTGAAGCCACTTACATGATGTACATACATGTGCACTGACACTGTATCAAACAATCATCAATCCATCATCGACATCATTCATGGACATGGACAATGCCAGTGCAAGATGAATATACAGAATAATATTAGACCACTATGTGTTGCTGGTGTGATTTCTCTATGGCCAAGGCTAGGGCCCACGATCTGACGTGATGATGGCTGTGCTTGAAATGAATTGAAAATGAAATGTTGCAAGTTCCATTCCCTAATAGACAAATAGTGAAATTAATTTCGCACATCACTTATTTATCACTGGAATCTTAGATGCATCTGAGCGATATTTACTATTTCACATCAATTCACTTACGTTTGCTGACGTGACTCCAGAACTGAAGATCAGAACAAATTCCGGCTTGCTCTCTCTGATCTGCTCGCAGGAAGTTTCTGCTCTTCTTTTTTAATTCGTCTGTACTGGTTTTGAAGACACCATAGCAACAAAAATCTACACAATCGGTTGGAAATAACATCTTCCCTCGTATCGTACGCGTAACCGTCTAATCAAGAATTTGAACTGGTAATATGTTTATGTTTTGTTTAATATTTAAATCTTGAGATTTTGTTCATATTTTCATTGAGATATCATTTTATGTTTGACGATGATTGGTATACTGGCACGTTGTTGTGAGAGTAGAGTGTCATGTCATGCATGTTTCTGTATGATGTGTTGATGCAGCTGGGGGCGCGACCGCGCCCTGCCTGCGCCCGGCCCGCGCCCCGGAGGCGACTTTGCGTTTTACACCCTGGCCTGGACATTTTCCCGGTAAATAGCAATGAAACTGCTTGAATGAGTCTAGTCTACGCTCCTCGATCGGGCGCGCCAGTTCCAAATCGAATCGTACATGCACAGACGTACGTCGATGCAGCATTTATACACACCGCACGCAGCTGCAATACTGAAGATTAAGGGAGAAGATATAGGATTTCAAGTTATGCATACACATACTCCTGTATCTTTTGTATTACTTCTCTGACATTGAAGGATTAGATTACCTTCACGAAAAAAAAAGTATATGAATGTAAAGCAGTAAATAAAGTGCAAATGAATTCATGTAAAACTGGTGTATAATTTCCTTTATATGTTATGTGTCTGTACATTACACTAGACCATGACTAGACAAAGTGATGAATGGAAAAAGAGAGAAAGAGAGGTCTTATAAACAAATATCATGAATTTAAAATGAGAAAGAGAGAAAGGGAGAGAGAGACAGAGGTCTTAGAAACAAATATGAATTCAAGAAGTGAGAAAGAGAGGGGTCTTAGAAACAAATATCATGAATTGAGAGCTAGAGAGAGAGAGGTCTTAGAAACAAATATCAAGAAATGAGAAAGAGAGGGGGGTCTTAGAAACAAATATGAAGAGAGAGAGAGAGGCCTTAGAAACAAATATGAAGAGGGGGTTAATGAGAGAGAAAGAAAGAGGGGTCTGAGAAATACATACGAGAGAGAGAGGTCTTAGAAAACAAATATGAATAGAGATGGGGGCGGGGAGAAATGGGTCTTAGAAAACAAATATGAAGAGAGATGAGGGGGAGGTCTTAGAAAACAAATATGAAGGGAGAGGGGTCAAGAGAATTAGAGAAATTAGGTCTTAGAAACAAATGACATGAATTTAAAAATGAAAGACGTGATCCCACAATAATAGAAAATGGTACGAGTGCAATATTTAAATCACAGTTTATGTATTACATTACCATTACACATATTATGTCGAGTGTAGTCTGTGTATGTGTCGATATGTGTACACGTGTGTTAGGGGGTCCGAATCAGCAAATGGTTTGAAAGTAGGCTACACGTCAAAAATTGAAACCCTGAAGAAGGCGGAATTAAACCACAAAAACCATAATATTATTTGGTTTCTCTCTTTCCTTACTTTGATTAATTCCTTCTCTAATTTCTCTCTTTCTTTCAAGTTAGTTTTTGTTTTCTCTCTGCTTATGACATTCTTTGTTTCCTCTCTGTTCTTTAATTATTTATTGTTTTCTCTATTTCCTTCTGTTGTTATTCGTTGTTTTTCTCTCACTCGTACGTCTCGATACAAAAGTACATGTACCGCGTACCGCGACACTGGACATATAGGACGACGTTGAGCATTGCAGAAGAGCTACGTGCGCGCGCAATATCTTGTCATGGATAGACTTTTCCCAGTCGGTTCCTTGAAATTTATTGGGAAAAGGTCCAGGCCAGGGTGTAAAACGCAAAGTCGCGCCCCGGAGGATCTCATCAGGTATTGGCCAGAGCATGATAGAGTACTAAAATCCATGGCTAGACCTCTAGAGCAGCTAGCAGTAGAGGGACACCTGCACCTGATGCATATTTGCATGGAGTCAAGAGAAGATCGAGGAGTTACCTGCTAATGCCCATCATAATGCCCATCATATATTGCATAATGCCCATCATATTGATGTTTAAAGAGTGCTCGGGAAGTCAGGAACCATTTCCTTGGTTTACTTTACAATTTAGTTCAATTCAATTCAAAATCAAATCAATTAAAGATATAGACTGAAAATTTCTGTCTCTTTCGTTCGTTAGCCTCTGATTTGGGTAGGGTCGGCTACTCTCTTTAGAGACAGAAGCCGACCATAGGCGCTCCTGTGCAAACTCGGTGGTACGGATCTGGCCACCAAAGTCCGGCCAAACTTTTGGACTAAAATTTCACTTTAGCGGATTCATATCTGATGCATTTATTTTTGAAAATTAGGTCTAGGCTAATATACATCAGTTCCACTTACCAGATTGACTTTATGATGCGTTAAAGGGTCTTTTTTTCCCGGTTTTCTTTGTCGAAATTGAACTCCGCAGTAACAATTTCAACACAGAGCGGAGTTCAATTTCGACGAAGAAAACCAGGGAAAAAAGACCCTTAAATTTTCCGTCTATTAAAGATATAGCCAAAAATATTGTAAATTCGTACAATAAATCTGTTGGCGTTGTGGCTGAAAGCTGAATTGCAGAAATTGTCACAAATGAAAAGATTGAAAACTATTAACTAAAAGTACAAGAAAATAAGAATGTAAACAAGAAGAGAAAATCAAGTGTTACTCTAACCATGGACCATGCTCTTACCATATACTACCTGTACCTACTACGTTCTGAAGTTAATTTCTGGGCAGCGTCTCACAAAACCGTCATAAGTACAAGTTCACCGACATCCCATTGAAATGCATGTATTAAGTTTTTCACACGTTTCAATGAGATGTCGGTGAACTTGTACTTATGACGGTTTCATGAAACGCTCCCCTGATTCTCATATCCCCTGTTTTATTTGATGTTATTGATATTTTTTTAAATATGAAATAAAAAGATAGAGTAATCTTTGAACACTCTAAATGTACATTCAAATTTCAAATTGTGTCTGCATATTTCAATCACAATTTTGCAAATCAAAATATCTTTTGCAGAAAACAGAGCCCCATAGAGAAGGGAATAGACCACCATCATGGCACATGTATCTGCTAATCTGTGGTTGAAATTTGATACTTTCAATATCGGCATCCTACCTGTGTCACCTCACCCTAAGCTCAGTCTACATGTAAGTCAACTTTTAATGGGCTGATCGATGCTCATTTAGGCCAGTCCTGTCAAGATTAAAAATTCTTTACGTATAGAGACTGGTCTTTTAAAAAGTTTATATCATCACCTCCTCTTTGAAATTCTGTTCTTTTAACAATTAGGAATATATCTTGTATTGATACTAAAAACAAAGCTCTGAAGACCTAACTTTTCTTGAAGGGTTTATTTTTCTTATATTTATGTTAGCCTATTGTATATAAAGTGCATAGATAATTAAATTAACTAGGCGTTGTGGCGTGCGCCTGTAATCCAGCTAACAGTGGAAGTTACAAACTGATTCAGCCGAGGACGCGGGTTCGAAACTGAGTCACGTCTTTCGGATGGTGACGTTAAAGGTCGGTCCCCAGACGTAAATAATCATATCTGATTGATACACGTCTGTAAAAACCCAATACACACACACACAGATTGTAATTATTACCGGTATGTGCCATTTCAATTTATAACATTATATGTTAAGGTCTAGTTAAACCTATTTAGGGCAATTATCCAAATCACTTACTTCGTGTTTGATACTGCTCTTGAAATTGGGACTTGTTATAAGGGTATAAATGTTGATGAATATTTGCTCTTCAAAAATGGTAATTAAGTAACATTTCTTGAATCAATGAGTTGTATAGAACTAGAAGGTACGGAATTTAGTTTGTATATTAAATGAGCATAATTTGGTAGAAGACATATACTTTTTCCATTTTTTCTTTCTAATCTTGTTATGATTTTGTTGTATTTAGGTTTTCAGAATACATGCTTGTCTTAATTGTCCTCTTTGTCTCTTACACACAGTACCTAAAGAAGATAGCTCTATATGCTAAAAACAAAGGAAAGGCTGGCTATCCAAGACTAGCCTACTCAACATGGAAGCACATTGCCTGCAACAAACTAGGCATGTTAGAGGATCTGGCATGGATGTAAGTCAGTCTAGAATTTTGTCAATTGTGTTGTTTATTCTTGCAAGCCATCCCAATTTTGTAAAGTTGACAAATGGTATAATATGGCATGCCTTTATTGAGAGAATTGAGGGATGTCGGAATTGGGTAATATTGTAAAATGCAACAAAAGGGATCCTACATATTTATTGGGAACATATAGGAAAGTTTTATTTCCCTTGAATTCCCTTGAGACACAATTATGTTTTAGATTAAAAATTAGGATTCTTTTGCTAACTACATGTAGCTATGTTGAGATGCTAGGGGTTTATTCTAATTGTAGGCTTTATTCATTTAGCATGTCATTCAACTTATCAAACTGAAAGAAATGCTGGAAAAAAGACAAGAGCCTCATACATTGGATTCTTGGCTGTCTTTTGTTCTTCTTTTCCTAGGTACTTTGAGGGCTTTGATATGCTGTGTGAGTACAGCCCTGAAGAGAGATTACAACTAAGACATGATGCAGTTCACCATGCTAAGAATATAGGTTAGTGAGATTGATCCGCAGTGTTGGCACTTATAGGAACAAAATATAAGAAATTGAAATTCCCGGCTTTCATGCATTTTTTTTACAATGAATTTTGATTATTTTTTATTTCCAGTAAATTTTGTGTTTAACATAAAATACTCCTGTACACAACAAAATATAATGCCTATATTGTTACTTACTAAGGCTTGTCATTTCTCACATGATGTTGATGGTGGTAATGATGATAATGACAGTGATGATGATGTTGGTAGTAATGATGATGATATTGGTGCTGTATAATTATTCCTAGATAACATGGAGAAAATTGCTTTGAAATATCTGATACACTTCAGCTTATCAATGATCACTTAATAGCCTAATATTACTTGAAAACTGTTTCTTTCCTGATGCAGATGTGTGGAAAAATGGTCAAAGCGTTGATACCCTGCAGTTCCTGCTGTATCTGTTCCTCCAACAACTTCACAAGATATCTCTGAGATCATCACTTGTTTCTGGCGAAGAGTATCCTTTACAATCTATCATTTGCATGATGTAAATTCTTTTGTATGATATAACACCTTGCCTCATTACCTGTGGAGCAGCATACCTGATAATGAACTAGAAATGGGCTAGTTGCTAGAGTTGCTACCTGAAATGCAGGAGATTAGACCTTCAGATCCTGGCCCCTTTCCTTGATTTCTTCTTTCACTTGTTTCTCATCTACATGCAACAAAGCTTGCTGATAAATTAGCAGAAGTTTGATGCTATGAAAACAGTCAATGTTCACTATCTGTGAAAGTTTTATATCACTGAAGTGTAAAGTACCCAGAATCTTATTAACATGGAGTAGGTCCATGTACTGTATTTGCTGACAGAGCTATCCTTGAGCTGATTCAGGCTTGACCTAAAGAACAATTAAAGTCTGTTCTTGCGGACTAGTCTTTTTCGGCTTGTGTTTTCAAATCTGTGATCTTGCCCAATTCTCTACATTGTTTGTAGATATAGACAGTAGAATAGAAATGGGAAATAATGTTGAAGGATAATAAACAGAACTGGTAGTTGTCCTTAACAGATGAATCTACCAGATGGCCATCTCGAGCACGATCCCCATCCCCAGACATTGATGGTAGAACATCGCCTGGACTGGGTTCCTCAACAAAGGCAAGTTGTCTTTTACTAAAAATGGAAGAATTTTGAATTGATGCTAATTTTATATTAAGAGCTCTGCAGCTAATGCCTACACTCTTGATCTATATGAATAGGTTTTGTGAAGTTGTACAATTCAGAGCATTCGTTGCCATAAATTTTAAAATTTTGAACCAAATTTATTTCTAGATTCCAGTACATATTTTTGCAACAGCTTTCCAAAGGAATACTATTTTATTACAACTCTTTACCCCAAATTTATATTTTAAATTTATTTTCTCACATCTCCAATGTCATATATTTAAACTTGGTATTAATATGGTTGTGACAGTGTAGTCCTCGGCCTTACCCCCTTCCCAACCACCAACAAATTATGTTCCTTTCTTCACCTAGTCTGTTAATGGAGATCCTTGTATCTTGTCTTTGATTCTTGTATTACAGAGTGTAGATGAAAGCAACCAGCAGGTGTTTGTATTGAATCATCTGAGTGATATCTTAGGACTCTTAGCTGAAGCAGACTCCTACTCAAGTACAGCTAATGATGTTCTTCTCTCTGTCCAATCCGTTGAGGCGCTGGGGCTGCTCTTTGAAGGATCTGTGAACAAAAACAAGTCAGTAGCGCTTTTCATTTTTGCTTTTTTGTTCTTGAATGTAGATCAATTTTAATTCTGGTATTATAAAAAGAAAGCAACTCAATTTAAAGTCGTTTGTTGCGACCTGTTGCTATATTTCTTTGTGTTTGCTGTAGATTCAGTGAATGCCCTGTGATTGTCCCGCTTTTGCCAGTGAACCCCATTACACAGCAGAATAATCATGGTTGTTATAGGAAGAAGTGGCAACATATCTTTGCAAATATTATTTTGAGGCTGAATTTATGTACAGTTGTAAAATGCAGTTAGTGTAGTAACATTGACAGAACCACAAACGGGTTTGATCAGGAAAAGAACACAGAGTACAGCTGGTTTTCTCCCGGAATGAACATAGAAAATCCATAGATTGAATCTTTTCTCATGTTATGATTGGTGCTTTACAGGAGTGTACAGCTTGTCCATCAGATTGCATTGCACCAACAAATACAGGCCAAGAGTGGATATTCTAAGGTGAGATCTCTCTTTCCTTGTTGAAAACATAATATTTTGTATATCTTATGACTGAATTTGTTTGTTTGCCAACAAGTTAATCGATTTTTTTTTTTCACTCATCACTAAAATGGGATCTACATGGAGCAAGGAAGCAAATGTATTTGTGTTGTGTCTTATAAATTATACCTTACATATATATTTTATATTTCCAATGCTATTATAACACAATGCATCATCGAGGGGGGGGGGCAAGCATCCAAGAGTGCAATTTACATGTTAGTTAAATATTGCCTATTTATCAGTCTGCTTATGAATTTACATTTCAAGCTTGTCATTTTGAAATTTGTTCCAGATCACCCAAGCCTTTTCTTTCAAGAACTTTGAGTCTTGGTTGAGGAGTAGTCTTAGTAACAGCCCCTTTGGTGTCACAGGCTGCATAGCAAGTGGACATCGTCTGCAGTGGTCATCAGGTAAGTAAAGCTGGGGGGTTGGGGGGGGTATAATAGTAGTAGTGATTGATGAGACAGAGTTTGAAAATGAGTTTTGCAAACTTTAGTATTAAGATCTGCTCTTGATTTTATGCAATCAGAAGCATAATGTCTTTGGGACAGATTGCTGGTACAAGTTCGTGATTATCTTGATATGGACAAATTCTTTGCCACATTCCTTCTCTTTTTTTTCTTTTTTCTTTTTTGTTAAATTATTTATTCTGTATTTCTGTATGAAGGAAGTCACAGAATGATGTGCTGTCAGATTATAAACTACAAATTAAGTTCTCTTATGTTCACCCTTCCCCCCCCCCTCCCCCCTCCCCACACACACAACAGGTGAAGATGGTGCCAAGAGGGGTAGAGTGGCAACCAACTGCAACAAAGCACCAAAAAGGTATGATTCTGTGGTAGAAGTTAAATGTGTTGGAACTTATGGTGTTCGTATCTTGAAGAAGAAAACTAATCATCAGCAGATTAATCCTGCAGTTAAAATCTTTCATTGAAAATAATACCTTAAGTATTAACAAATTTTTTGGGGGTATTAACTTGCATTTTTATGAAGAAACATCACATCAATTTGATAAATATGGAAAAATGTGGAAAAATAAGACCATGTGGAAAGTTTGAAGAGCAATTAAAATGTCTTTCCAAATACACTTGATTACCCTGAAACATGACAGAACAATGTTATTCATGAATTGTGCCCCTTTTTTAATTATTGCATGTTTTCTGTTATTCAGTTCCCAGTTGGTCATTCTTTCACAAATCTCCAAGCAGACATTAGCAAAGGTAAGACCTATATCTTATTATTTTTATTACTCGCTGAAACCAAGGAAAAAAATGTAATAAACTTGACAGGGAATACTGTAAAGAATGTTTAATGGGTTTTGTAAGACACAGGGAAAGTTTGTATCTAATTAAGATAGATTTTCTCTACTTACATGTACTTGGGTTGTCATTAGACTCTCTATTGTTGAACTCTAGATTGAAATATGAATACCAAATCTTTGTCTGAGTTTACCACTTGATATCAAAGATCATTAAAGGTAAAGACCAGTTTTGGAAACGCCCCTCTCTCAAAAAAAATGAAATGGAAGCTATCATTACCAATCATGTGAAAGAATATGTTTTGACTAATACGTGATGATACAAATTTTGCCGGGAAACCACCTACTAATTGATATATTTGGTAAATTATTATATCTATTGGGACCAAATAGATATCACGCACGTGGTCGCGTAGTCCCATATACATCTTTCTGTGTACATTGCTTGTAACTTTACCGAGACAGGGCCAAATTTCTTTTCATTTTGATGATTCCAGAACCTTCCAGTACACACCAATACTTATATGCTAGATGATCAACCTTTTCTGATCGATTCCACAACATTTCTTTCACAATGCAATCGCATGACCAGAACTGGTCTATACCTTTAATGTCATACGTTAATGGGTGCATAAGAAGTTCCACAAATGATTTGCTCTTAACCCCTGTATGAAAACACAGCTTTATATGAATTCAATTTAATTCTTCTTCATTATGTATGGTGTATATTGTCTTCTGAGAGTTATAGATCATTAACTCACTTACATTTTCCTTTTGAGCTAACACCCACCTGGCTCTCAATAAATAATGATGGTCTTTAGTCTTGTGAAATAATACCTTTGAGATCCTCTAACTCATTTTCGTTTCCTGTCTGGGTGAGACACAACGTTTCTTTCACAATGCAATCGCATGACCAGAACTGGTCTTTATCTTTAAAGTGAATGATAACATGACAGTGTTATTTTTCCATTTCCTCTCGTGCAGAGCTCTCAGATTCTTGTAGACTCTCGGATCAAAATTCATCGCTGTCACTATGCATTCATCTATCTGTTATCTCCAGTCAGGTAAATGTTTTCTCTCCATTTTTCTCTTTTATGTAACGATAACAATCAGTAGTAATGAATTTACCATACAGCAATTCTATGATAATCTGAATATTTTAAAGGTATTAATTTGTCTCAAACTGCATAAAAGGTGTATTTGAAAGTTTCAGGCTAAATCTTGTCACTCAGATGTCAAAGTAGAATTTGTCCTCTAATTTTTTTCCTTTTTTTTCGAAGAGCATTCTGTTGTTAATGCAATTATGGAAAAATACCTACATTTCCTCTGGATAGCAGGACCATAAGACCCCATATTCAACACATTTAATTACAATCTCCTTCTCAGTACTGTAACTAATATATTCTTTCTGCAATCCCTATTTCAGATCTGTGAGTATAGAGAAGTGTCGTCACACGACCATCATAGTTGGTGCAGTAGAAACGGCTGTGCATCTTGTAGGATGTGAGCATGTCACTGTCATAGCAGCAGCTGGGAGATTCTCTGTCAGGTATGAAGATTAAAAATGATTAAGCCATATGCTGAATGCTATATTATTTCTGTATCTAGATTGAAGCTCGCATGGATTGAATTATGACATGATGAGTTCGTCGCCTGGCTGGCAGAAGGGCGTTAGCTCGAATTTCAGGTAAAAAATGAAGCGCTAAGCAGAAGGGCGTTAGCACTAAATCGCCTCAAACTTTTATAAAAGTGACTTATTTCCGAAAGAAATTTGTGGCCGTGTTCTACTAGAACATTTCTATTAGTCTTTTAAGTTTTAAACCAATTTTCGGGACGGAAAGCAGTTTAAATATAAAACAAATCTTTAAATGCGAATACTTTGAAAAGTAGTTTTCGAGTCGCTCGCGCGCTAACGCCCTTCTGCCAGCCGGGCGACGAAACTGGTCTGGAAGAGATGATTACTGTGGGTTTTATTTTACATTCAAGTCAAACAAATAACTTAATTAGTGGATCACATAATTGTTATTAGCTACTGAAATAGTTCCATTTCATTGGCTGTTAGCAAATTTGTTTTAGAAATGTGACAGTTGTTATTGATGATAATTTTTAAGAAACAGGGCCCAGAACTCAAAACTCTTTTTATCCTGTTGATTACTGATCCCCTAATTTGCTTATGCTGGATCCTGTTGAAAATGTGTGAAATCAAAATCAAATTGTATTCAACTTATTAATGGGACAGATCATATTACATCGTCATTTTCATGCCTATGTGATTAGATATAGCTGCTTTATTATTCCACGCAGTCGAAATCTACCCAATATTTCCAGTTAGAGAAAATTCCAATCTTTTTTTTTATCCTAACAGTGGTTCAACGTTATGCACTCTGCACATGCTGACTCCGTCAAGACCCTTGCTTCTTGGAGGCAATGATAGCATCACTCTAGCTCCCTACCATACACACTACGCAATGTTACATCAGCATATGGCTGCAGTGGGACTAGGAGAGAAACCTAACCATTGGAACAGTCCTATTTGTGTTGGTAAGTGGAATCTTATTATCTTTGTCATGACAACACAAGGTGGTAGCAAAATTGTTGATGCTGCTTGGGTCTTCAAGGAAGGTTGCACTACATGTACTTCATCCTGAAGGATTTGGGAGGTTTGAGTTGTGAAGTAAATAGACCCTCCCTCTCCTCACCCCATCATGCTCAGTTTGGAGATATATGTTTCTTGGGAATACTTCTTTACTGGTCCGAGCTTCAGTGAATTTAGAGCCTTGAGCCATTTACATCTAAATACAGTGTACCAAATTCATCTGTGGTTAAAATTTAAATTCCACATGTTCATTGTACACAATGCAGAAATTGTGGAACATTTATTCCAGGTTTCCCCCAAGACCTTGAGATGATGAAGTGCTCTATCTATACGTGAAGTTTCATTCTTGAAACCCTCTACCCCATCTCCCTTGACTGCGAATTAATGAAAGTCACCAACCCTTGATCATACAAGCACCCCAACTCTCTTCCAACCAACATATTGATGTCAGTATTTCATAATTTGTAATTCTTTGTTTCTGGATAGGTCCTGATCACACAGAAGAGCATCCTGTCCACCGGTCCATGTCACCAAAAGAGTTCTTCACGTTTGTTATTCCATTTGATATGGATGGAATTACTGCCGTGAGTAGATATATTATTCTTCTCCATAATGTACACAAGGCTGTTGATGGTTTACCCATTGCATTATCCTGTATAAAGTAGATAGGTCATCTTGAAGAGATACCGGTAATCGTTTTCTCGTCCTGTAGAGAAAAGTTACGTAAAGTTCACATCAAAGCTTGTTTAGCTATCATGTGCCAAGGTATAAGTGATGAAAACCTTTGAGGACAAATGAATGAAGAGATGGTGATTGCTTTTACATATAGCATGGTTTTGTATATCTGAAGTTTAAACTAAGTTAAATCCAACATCCAATACATGTCCCATATATGCATGTCTGTGTTAGTATTCAGCAGTGTGATTTCTAATTATCTGTCATATCATGTAGGAGATTCGGTGGGCTTCCATCTCGGTACGAACGTGCCTTGGTGGACAGAGAGGGTCAGATCAACAACTGGCAACAAGCGGTCAAGGATGCTGGACTGGACGTTGAGCAGAAGAAACAATTCCAAATTTTAGTTGAGAACAAATTCCAGGTATAAATTGCATTTTTTACTTTGTAATGTTCCCTAGTTACTGTCTATTCATGTTTCAATCTCTCTCTCTCTCTCTCTATTTCTTTTTCTCTCTATCAGTTTGTCTTGATTCTATAGTCTCTTCTACAGTCACCACATTTCTCTTTCATTCCAGTACTCTCCACCCCACTTGTACACTTCAATCTCCCTCTTTCCAATGTCACTACAAATTTAGTAATTATTTGTATCTTTCTGTAATTGTGTTGTAAATTCAATTTGGGGGATAGACATGTACAATGTGTACACTTTACCTTTCCACTCCCTGCATCTCACTATCAAATCACAACTCATCACCATAGAGTACCGTGCTAACGTAATATCCGCTCGTCGTCCAGGTTACTGTTTCCAAACAACAGAGCCTGCACATGAGGTTCACCGCGAATCCATTCAAGCAACGGGCTGGAGCAGGCTGAATTCAGTGTTTGGTGCTGGTGTGATCACCACGCCATTGTTTAGCACAAAATTGTTTGGAACCAGCAACCTTGACAACTTGGCAGTATGACGTCACACTTCGTTACTCTATAGCCTGCCAGTCTTACTTTTGTCCTAGTGTGACGTTATTATTTCTCCCTTTCCATATTGTCTTTTGCCACATCTTTTCCCAAATCCATCATTTTTACTATCCGTACACTGTATCGTTATGGATTTTAGTCGCTCTAGATAGATTTCTGAATTATGTTATCTTCACTTTCTTATCTTTATATTTTTCTTTCCTCTCAAACAGATATGGTTAGCAGAAACTGGACACAAGAGGGAGCTAGATGGATTAGTACCCAGTGGTGGTTCTCCTGGAAAATAGATCTCTTGAAGGTTTTTTTCTTTTTTTCTCTGCCATCCAGTTCTATTTGTCATATCTTATGTCAAGTGTCAAGTACTTATGAATACCTTGAAATATCTGCTGCAATATTGAGTGTGTGTTTTTATGAACAGTAGCTGTTTAAAATTCTAAATGTTGAAAGTGTTTTGTGTGTGTTTTTAGTATGGTGTGGATTTTTTTTTACACCCTGTTATGGTGGTCAGCTTGAATAAAACTTATGTTCAGCTAGTTTGCAATCTCTGCTGACTTAACATAGAATATATTGTTTTTTTTCACAAGAGTAAATAAAACTGAGATGAGTTCGTACATATTAGTACTATTTTAAGTCTGTTTCACAAAAACATGTTTCAGGTAAAACTTCACTTTTTTTGCATGACCTTGAACATTTTATTGTGATACAACTCCGCATTTATTCTGCCTAGACACAACCAGGGACCCGTTTCACAAAGCCTTTTTGCAATGAAAAATCTGCTGATAACCAATCAGAAGCAAGGATTTCACTAGCTTATAACAAAAACTGTCATTTGTCACTGATTACAAGTTTTGTGAAATGGGGCCCAGATCTCTTTTAAATCTTGTCAGTTATCACTTATTAGTTTGATTTTTGCGCACTTTCTAGCCTATTTCTTAGAAAGGGTTATAATGAAGATTATTTCCTAAACTACTGGTGATGTAATGCATAAAAGGGACATGTAGGCTACTATTTCTTTGAAGTGATAGATTTTACCGGTACTTTAAAATCGTATGATCTGTTGCAACACTTGAAATACAGCAAATTGGTCATTTTTAAGTTCATTACTCCCGATTTGACGCATGAAAATAATGGATAACATAACCAATGTTTCAAAAATTCACTTTATTCAATCGTGTCCAGGTTACAAAAATTAGCAATATTTATTCCATGAGAACAATTTAACATTTAACATTTATATCTATACATTTTCTCACAAATAGAAAGAAATGGCCATTTGTTCAAGAAATAATTTCCATGAATATGTATAAAATAAAGATTATCAGAAATGTATTATGAAAATTGACTACATGTATACTAGACATGAACAATGATATATAATATGTGACAAGTTCTTTGAGAAATAAAATCAGATTTCTTTACTACTTTTAAACAGACTTTAGACATCTTGCTGAGTGTTTTTGTTTGTTATTGAAAACTCAGAGAGTTGGGGCAAGAAATAGAGAGAGGTACACAGAGATGCAGAGAGAGGGGGGGAAGAGAGATAGATAGAGAGGGGGAGAAGAGAGATAGAGAGAGAGGGGAGAAAGAGAGATAGAGAGAGGGGGAGAAAGAGATAGAGAGAGGGAGGGAAGAGAGATAGAGAGAGAGGGAAGAAAGATAGAGAGAGAGGGGGAAGAGAGACAGAGAGAGAGGGAAGAGAGATAGAGAGAGGGGAGAGATAGAGAGAGAGGGGGAGAAAGAGAGATAGAGAGGGGAGAAAGAGAGACAGAGAGGGGGAGAACGAGAGAGAGAGAGAGAGGGGAGAAAGAGAGATAGAGAGAGGGGAGAAAGAGAGACAGAGAGAGAGAGGGGGAGAAAGAGATAGAGAGAGAGGGGGAGAGAGACAGAGAGAGAGGGGGAGAAAAGAGAGAGAGAGAGAGGGAGAGAGAGGGAGAAGAGAGATAGAGAGAGGGAGAGAGAGAGAGGGAGAGAGGGGAGAAAGAAAGACAGAGGGAGAAAGAGAGATAGAGAGAGGGGAGAAAGAAAGACAGAGAGAGAGGGAGAAAGAGAGAGAGAGGGGAGAAAGAGACAGAGAGAGAGGGGAGAAAGAGATAGAGAGAGAGGGGAGAAAGAGAGACACAGAGAGAGGGGGAGAAAGAGAGAGAGAGAGAGAGAGAGAGAGGGGGAAGAGAGATAGAGAGAAAGAGCAAGATAAAAGAGACCAACAAATGTCAAAGACAAAGGCAGAGAAACTATGGAGAGGAGAGAGAGAGAGAGAGAGACAGAATGAGCATGGAGGAAAAGGGAGAACATAAGTAGAAATAAAATTATTTAGAATTATTGATTTATATCAAGAGATTTATATCGTACAGAAAGAAGAATGTATAGATTGAGAAGCATATTTTCTATGAGATTGCACCTTTTTCTCTTTTTCAATGTGCTTGAACAAATAGCCTCTTAAAATATTCCAAGTAACCTCATAAATTACAATCTCTTTTTTCATTTTATATAAATCCAGATTACATGCATACATAAATTCATTCTTGAGTAATATCACAATTGGTAATCATGTTCTTTCAGAAATCATTTACATTCTATCTACCTGCTCATGGTTAAACCAGGCAATGCTAGGCCAGGCAATGCTTTGGGGATCATAAACGATTGGATTGGAGAAAAATAAAGGTGAATTAATTATAAATTTTTCAAATTTATGACTATAATAATATTTGCAACCTATTTTCCTTCCTGGTTTTTGACATCCTCCAACATAAAATAGTTCCAAGTCTCATTTGAGAGTTGAATGACACACAAGCTGTTGCATAAAACACAAAATAATTTAAACAGTCAAATAGCTCAACATTTCAAAGCTAAAAAAATAAATCTTTTCATTTTTTTTTTGAGGGGGGGGGGGATAACACATGAAATAGGACATAGCTACTAATGTAAGATGAATAATGGAAATACTAAAACTGTCAATTTTGCAGGAATCATTTAAGAAAAAAAGAAGGAATAAACAAACTAAATTTGGACCCTTTAAAATATGAATCACAGCCTCTTTCATGACTGGCATTTCACTCAGCCTACATACAATTCTGGCAAAAACAAAAAGAAAAGAGGGTCTGTCAGCGATAACTAAAATTCAATTCCACCAATGCCCTTTTACAAAATGTTTAATATCCAAACTTTACATACTATTTGCACTTTAACATAAAATATATGGATATGAGTGTGTGAAATGTACATTCAATCAATATTTTCACATGTTCTTTTTAAGCACAATTGTTTGAAATATTTCCAGAAACCAGGAATATTCTGTGTATTCTGGGTTTGCATAATGAATAAAACTAAAGGTAAAGTATTAATTTAAAAAAACTTGGACTAAGGACCACAAAATCAGACATCAAAGTAGTGGTAAGGCATTATTTTTTTTAATCTGTATTTTCAGATCATTCAAAAAGAAAATAAAGAGCATTTTTTAAATAAATGTACAAGCTTTTATCTAGGGGAACATAAAGCATCAGTTTATGTAATGGATAACACTACAAATACAGTATTGAATCAAAATAGCACATTACAACATAATGCATTTATATAGTGTATTTCAGATAATTTCAGAAGTAAAGTGATTTAAAACAAAATCAACATTAGGGGAATATTACTGTTCTTGACGAGCTGAATGAAATCTCCATTTCAAAAAACAAAAACTTGCATACTGCCAAACCATACTGCATTATCATCAATCTTAAATAAACACAAGAGCCCAGGGCAATAAACGACCCAAAGAACTACTTACATGTATATAGTTCCTCTGATTAAAATGAACTACCCACATTTTTTCTTTGGATTAAACTTCTCTGGTTCAAACTTATTTTCAATAAGAACCCTGGAAAGAAAGTATTACATTATCAAAACTTGAATGGGCATCAACACAGAATAGGCATCAACACAGAATAGGCATCAACACAGAATGGGCATATTAGTGTTTTTTCATCATTTGTGAAATGTATTATTTGACACTTTGGGAGCTATAACAATAATAAGTCTCAACTGCTTGAGTCAGCCAGCAAGACAATAGAGGAACTTTAACACAGGGTGCATAATTTCTCTCTCAAAACTGAAGTGCCAGGTACGTACACTTATGGTAATTTTAGATATACATGTATTAAAGATACATATTTATTCTGTTCAGAGTCTAATAGAAATACCTTCCCATCCTCCCCCCCCCCAAAAAAAAAAGGGCAGAAAGGCTTTAAGATAATGAAACTGAAAGTACATCCATACATTTCTCCCTCAACTAATGTACACTGAGGGTCTGTCCCTCAGTATAATGGTAGTTTAATTAACCTATACAATCCTTCTAGACATCTCAGATCATCAAATTCATCTTTATTGGTTGTACCACAAACTCAAAATTCTTGGGGGGATAGGGATTTTTCACATGCCGGTCCATTACTTCGGAACAAACTGCCACAATCTATTCGTAATCTGTCACGTTCAATGTTGCATACTGTCAAGTTATCGCATACTGCCAAGTATTAAGTGTAGTGTATCATATGATTCAATGTTTAATGTTTGAACTCATGTTCATGTTTATGTGACTATTTCTACTCTATTTTCTACTGTGCCATGAGCATCACTATTGTGAAGGATACTGGCGCATTATAAGTGTTCATATTATTATTATTAAATAAACAGATCCCTGCTAGGCAGTGTTAGTATCACATATATATCCATTTTAATCCAGGCAATTATTGAAATAAAAACATACATTAGATCCCATTTCAATCTAGGCAATTATTGAAATTAAGACATACATTAGATCCCATTTAAAGTTAGTTTTGATGGTCTTTAATCATTATCATTTTCTGTATCAAACATGAAGCTATTGGTCATAATAATTAATTCTAGTTTAATATACTTTCGCACATTTCATCAAACATGCACACTATTCTGACGTACAATCTATGGATGTATTCTGAAAGCTTATTTCAATATGTAACTGGGAAAGAAAGTGACATCATGCCAGATTCTAGAAAACATGACCCTAGTTTTCACACTTGTCTTGAAGGAATGACACATCAGGATTTTGAAGAGAGTTAAATGATAAAATCCGTCATGAAAAGGTATGATTAGTATACCTCTAAATCACATCATTCCCACTTTCCAGTTCAATCTTAAACAAATGTGCTTTTCTCATGCAAGTCAAATGAATTTGTACATGTAGCATTTGAATTGAAGACACCACAGTAGACCATATCCCAACTCACATAATTCAATTGGACTGCAACCAAGTTTGAGGAGAGTAAAACCAGGATCCACCTGGTCTTATAAAATTGTAAATTTAGACAACATCCACCACTGTCACTATTTAAAAATTGATTAGACTTCTTTCTTCCTATTTGGTTCATTTGTATTCTACAATTCATTTGCATTTTCTGATCCACAATAAGGAATATTTATCTTCTCATCTAACAATAATTGTAATTCAAAAGTTTGGTCATAATTTTGGAGGCTTTAGTGCGTGGTGAGGTTCAGAGTAAATCTTATTGGTTTGGGAGTTTCACATGATAGGGTGTGGTCCTAATCATAGTAGGGACTTCCCCTGTGATGTAACCTAATATAAATCCTGTTGAATGGGAGCTTTCCAGAGTAGGGCGTCGTCATTCTCACGGTAGGGACTTCCCCTATGATACAACCTCAATTTGCACTTGACTTAGGTTGGCTTTTAATCTTTCATCTGTAGGAAACATGACAAGAAATTAACAAAATAACAACATTATGAAATACTGAAATGAATGTAAAAAGTATGCATCAAAGTCTCTTTAGTTGTACATCAAATATCTCAATTGTAGCGTAGTTGAAAATGTTTATTTGCAGACGTGTACAAGATACACTGTACCTTGGAAATCAATCCCATGCCTTTGTAAGTATACATGTAAATGCATTTCACTCTTGATTATGGATACAAGGTTTTTAACAAGTGGATGCTCTCAGTCCAAAAACTATCAAATTAAAGATACTATGTCCCTTTTGCAGCCAACATCAAATTCTGTAGAACTTTGCAGAAATTATGAATATGTCATGTATGTCCTATCTGTGAAATTTAAACTTTCGCAGTGTCCTAATATTCAAATTATGCAAGGAAACCGGTTTACTTGCTAGACTTCACTGTCAGACACTATTGAGTGACTGACTGGCTTTTTTCATCTTTGGTAATAACATACATAAAATGAGCTGTAAAGGGTACATGAGCATTTGTCTACATCAATAACCCACTTCTTGTTATGGCCAAATTAAACTGATTGAATCTTTGCACAGCATAAAACGTACGACCATTCGGTACAATGGTCTGAAAAATCAGACTATTACTTACTGGCTCTCTAGCTCCTAAGTCGATTCGACAACTAATATTCGTTATTTTCCCACTTAAAGACATTTTCAAGCCCCCCTTTTTTTAGGGAAGTTCTAAAAATTAGTATTGTCTTTCAAATGCTGTTGGAATTTAACCTTTTCATTTTTTTGGCCCATCAAATGGGACATAGTACCTTTAACACATTGAACATTAAACACAGTTACACACAGATTTAAGCAACAAAAAGCCCATTCTCATGACTAAAAGACTAAGAAACGCAAAGCAAACAAGCCCCTGTTATAATGAGGTTATAATGAGGTAAAATAACGGCATTGCAAAGTGCCTTTCCAGTAAGAACTTCTGTTCATAAATAAAGTTACCATGCAGTTTATGTTTATGACATACATGATACCACCTACTTGATCAGACATGTAATCAAATGTACATGTAAGATGTGACCACATATATAGACCAAGAAGTGATATGTGCTGAATAAAAGCGCAATGTATGAATACCATCTCAAGATTAAAGTGCAATCCAACCCTCGTAACAATTTCATTTGCATGAACGCAGATAAATACGAGAAACAGAAGGGTGAAAGTTTGAAATAAATAGGAACAATAATAAAAAAGTTATGAGTGTTTGAAATATGAGATCACTAATTCTATGCAAATACCAATTTGGTCATTGGATTGCGATTGGGACAGCACTCCTGTTTGTCATGTACAGCAAATTTATGTTTTTCTTTTAAGTGCCTTCTCCCTTGAGGCAAGTCACAAAATATATTGTGGGCAGCATATATCTTCTTCTTTTTTCTTTCTTTTTTGCTCTGGTGATCCCCTCTTAACAAGCCCTTGAGGTTTTTTTTGGGACACCCTTTTCTTTTGTTTCTTTGTATTTCTTTGTATTACTAGCTCATATGTATGTAGTACTCTTTTATCAAATATATTGATGTAAACATGAAATAATGCAAGACATACTGTTAACTTGTTTTTGTTTAATTGTACATATTGGAAGAAATAAATGAGAGCTATATGCTCTCTCTAAATCAAAGGTTCTCTAAAAAGAAAAACCCTCCTGAGTTATACATTGTGAAAAATTTACATTTTTAATAGTAATTTTGTGTGTAGGAACAGAGGACACTACCGAGTCAGCCAATTTGAAGTACCCATTGTGTATAGTGATTATAACTTTCACAAATAAATAACACTGTCATTTCTTGTCCGATTTCATTCAAACTTTCACTGATCTGCTTCTCTAATTGTTCTGCTATCAAATGTTTCATTTGCATGACTGAATAGTCAGCTTATAATAGTCATATTCTGGAGGTCATGACCCCCAATGGATTACATTGAGTGGTTTCTGTTTTTGGAGGGGTGGGGGAGGGGATACCAGCAGTAAGCAGTCAGCACTGACCAAGGATTGCATTTTAGGAATACATGTAAGTGCACTGACAAGAAATTCAAATGGGATTGATGGGACAAAATGGTTAAGAACCACTCATCCTGACCATGACAGTGTGAAGACATAAACATTGCTACAGTGATAGGAGGTATGTATGATGCAGCAAAAAATGAATAATTGTACTTTAAAAAATCAATTGCAAATGAAGCATGGCAAGGCATTTACTGATGTTATTCTCAGTCTCTCTGTGAATATGTAAAGACATGAAATCATGATGTATGAATATTGGATCATTAACTACAAATAATGATTCTTTTTTGCAGTCAGAAGTATATTGGAGATACAATTAACAACTAAATTATTCATACCCTTGTAAATTTGATGTCTTTTTTTTTTTTTTGTAACTCAAGGATGAAAGGGGGGGGGGGCAAGTTGAATACTTTTAGATTAAGCTTTAATATGTCACATTCTCAAGAAACATAAATGGGGACAAATCAGTTTTTCATAGTTGTTAACTGCAAGTCAGCATCTGTTGAATGTGAACACCACCTGTCCAAGAAGCAAGGATCCACCCACCACCGTTTCTAGCTGGCATGCATCAAGCAGACTTCAAGAATCAGGATATTTGCATCATGCTTTGTCTAAATTTATATCTTTAAATTTCTCAGAAAATGTATCTTTTTTATTTTAAATGATAAAGCAAGCATGGCATTATACCTGACAGGCTGTCAGGCTTGCATTAAGAATCTACATCAAAATGTTCAAGCTTGAGATTATGAAATTCCTTATATTTTTAAATAAGAATTATGATTGGATGAGCAGTGGACAATTTCTAAAAGATTTTATGAACAAATACAAACCTACATCAACATTACATACTGATGACGCTGTTGTGCCGTTGCCCGATATCATTTCTTTTGATAAATGAATGCAATGTGACAAATAGTAACAAAACATGTGAATAATTCTGATAAAGCAGACACCTTCTCTGATAAAACCTTGCACATGAACAGCATCATACAGTGTATTTATAAGGGACAAAAAACAGAACTGAACATGAAAAGCAAACACAAAATAGGGAAGGAGGAAATTTCATACCATGTATGTAACTTTTTACACTGATGTATATGTCAATTAATGTACAAAACTACAATGGGGTACATATTCACTCACAGTTAGCACAATTTTACTCTACGGGGGAGTAATGATCCAATTCTGCCCAGAGCAACAAAATAAAAATTGCAGCTTCCTACATAAGAAACTTATGCAACTTATGGACAAAACAATAAAAGACCATGGACCAATTTCTTTCACTGACCTCAAACTTCCAAATTTGTCATTTGCATTCCTACATGAATGTAAATTTCATCTGTGAATGTGAATGTGAATATGTAAAACATGATCGGTTACATTAGATTAATGCTAAACACAACTGGCTTGTTATTTGGTAATCTAAATACATGCGCTGGTTGAATATCAGTTGAAAATGGTTCATGATGACAATGCTATAGATTGCTATGGTATACCGGTAAAGTGGTTGCAATTATATTTAATGTATAAAGTGATCATCATTTTTGTTAAACTGTTTGTCATGCAGCTTTAGTTCAACAATCTGCCATGCACTTCTTCCTCATAATAATATTCCTATTTGCAATAATGATCAACTTAGCCATCTAATACACCTTTTCACGGTTACAAAAGTGCGCATGCGCAGACATGGGCGCCATCTTAATTTAAGAACAAATTTAAGAACAAACAAAGATGTTAACCCCACTGACCTCTAGAGGTCAGTGGTTTCGTAATTAAGATAGCGCGCCCATGCAAATATGATGTGGCGCACAGCGCAGGCATCTGAAAACATTGAAGACATCACTGCCTGCATGCGCTGTGCGCTCACATCATATTTGCATGGGCGCTATATACGCGTAAACCCCTGACCTCTAAAATGGCGCCCTTAACCGTGAAAAGGTGTATTACATATCTATTATCTAATGATGATTTATGAGAAGGTAATTTTTCTCACTTCCTCCTTTCTATTATTTATCATCCTAAAGTCCACTTTAGATAAAAATGTACTGATTAAGATAGAGAGTCGTTTATGAAAATGAAAGTTCTCTGTGGAACATTTGAATTGAAATGAATCGCATATATTCTGGGCAGAACTGGACCATTATACATACATAAAATCATTTAAAATTCCTTTCCTGTCATATCGTATTCTACTTTATAGTCAGGATACTCAAACAGTAATTGCAAATTCTGTTTTGCGACTTCAGCCTGAATTTTCTTATTGGCATATATACAGATGTCTCTTGCATTAAATGTGTGATGAAACACAGCTAACAAAATCAAATGCAAGTCGAAATGGAGAGATTGTGTGGATTTATGCATATCTCTACACCTGCTGGTCCCACAGGCAGATTACCCTTTAGAAAATAAACAAGGGCCCTAAACATCTCACTACAACAAAATGAACATGACCCCCTTCCATTTTGACGATTTCTATAGAAATAAAAGTATGGCAAAAGGTCTCTAAACGCTGTTTAATGCAGCTGAAGTATGGCAAAAAGGTCTCTAAAGCGCTGTTTAATGCAGCTGAAGTATGGCAAACAGTCTCTAAAACGCTTTAGAAATAACTCCATGATTTAAACTCAGCAGCTAACATACATGTAAGGCAATTGCATGTTCTATCTAATTTCTTCCTAACCAATAATTCAATACAACCGGATCATTTAATTCCACAAAATCAGATCCCAGATCTTAAACTATGCATGGAGTTAAGGTTCTTTTCTATTTACCATACCAGCAAAAGGTATATCAATCTATTGGCTGGGTTTAAAGATGCAATGATTTTATCCATATAACCTAAAAAGAGACTCCTGCATTATAGATCCCAATACGTTCTTAAAAAATATAGCTTTAAAAAGTCTAACAGGGAAACGCTCTAGGCGGTCTCGCCTGCATTACGCAATTCGATATGATGAAAAATTGAGGTAGGGACAATATTTATAGTTAGGGTGGCCCATTAGCAGGCCCCCCAAAATGAAATCCTCTAAATCTAATCAGCATTTTGAAGTGAATATTGACTTAGAATCATCAGAAGAATTATTTATTATTGTTTATACCAAGATTGATAACTTTCATGAAATATGAAGAAATAAAAAAACTTGATTTATTAATTCTCATATTAAGTTGTGAAAAATATAATTCAAGTTTACTGACCTAAAATGACCTTTGACCTTGACTTTGTGACCTAGAATGTGTGTCATATGATTGGTGATACTTGATAACCCTTATGATCAAGTTTCATGGAATAGGAATGTATACTTTCAAAATTACGATAAAAATTCAAAATCTTAACCCGATGCCTCAACATAGTCTAAGTTTGATGACCAGAAATGACCTTTGTCCTTGACTTAGTGACCTGAAATCCTACTCACATGATTGGGGATACTTGATAACCCTTTAGTCTAAGTTTCATTGAATAATAACTTATACTTTCAAAATTACATCAAAAATTCAAAAATTAACTTTGGTTAAGTTTTTGATGTTGACGCCGCCGCCGCCGCTGCCGCTGCCGCAACTGCCACCAGAAAAGCGGCGCCTATGTCTTGCTTTTTGCTACGCAGGCGAGACAAAAATGGGAGCGTGTCAGAGCAAGAAATTGGGCAATAAACAAGCTTATAAAGAAAATACTCACTTTTAACTATGGTCTCGACCCTCTTTTTGTCAGCGGCATAGTACAATGCAGTCCATAGGAAGAATCCCCCTCCAAGCACGGTTACATAGCAGGTTGTATAGAGGGCAAAGATGAGACTCGTATACTTGGCTTCAGTACTCTCACTGTCTTCATGGCTGTTTCTTATGGAGTCAGAAACCTAGATAGGATTTGTGAAAATAAGTCAATTAATAACGACAAATCAAAGAAAAGTAACATAGCATGTCCTGTAGAGTGCAAATGTGCGATTGGTATGCTGTGTTCCTGTACTGTGGCTATCTTCATGACAATATCTCATGCTTTTCAGAATAGTTGTGGAACCAGCTACATAGCATGGTAAAAACAGCTTCATCTGTTGACTAATTCAAGAAACTTCTGTAGTCCCATTTCTTTTGCTACTGTAGATCATGGATTGTATTGGCTCAGCTGGTCTTCTTAAATCGTTATATTATTGTTTAGGTGGCCCAAACAGGTGGAGCAATGTGAACAGCATTTTAAAATGCAATGAAAATGAGCTAAATGGAAAGCCTTTTGGATTGGACCAACTCAATTGGTTTTTATACCATTAATTAAGCAACCCAAACATGTCAAGCCATGTGTGCAGCACTTTGTAATTAATTGCAAGGAAAGAGTGCTCTCTCTCAAAGGCCCTCATGACGAGTATATTATATTAAAAAGAAGTGAGATAAAGTGAACAAATAATTGAGAGCTAATAACTTATTGAACTTCTCCACTAGCTCTGTCCTTAACGTAACTGAAATCAAATAGAGAAAGTCATATCTAATAGTTTGTTTAAATGCAACTTCCTGATTTCATTACCATCATACATCCATATTTCTCTTAATATCATAATCATGCAATTTTATGACAATTATGAAGGGTTATGCTACCGTCTTCTTGCTCTGTTCTTCTATATTTTCAAATTTTGGATCATAATCTTACCGCACCAACAAGCCATGGACTGAGGGCATCTCCCAGTAAATGTGATATCAACATCTGAATAGCATTGCCTGTTGATCTTCTTGTTGGTATTAACACAGCCTGAGGAGGGATAAAAGATATATTGACAAATTAAATTAAAGCAAAGAAAGGGAGTACGTCCCAATCACATGGACAAATTAGATTGGAACCCTGATTCATTCCTCACTGCTTTTCCATTACCGGTAGTTGAAATGTAGGATATATAGACTCTTTTGGGGGGTTTCACATCCAATAACTTTATTGTAATAAGTATGTAAAGAAATCAGTTTTATTTGGGTTCTTCCATTCTAGATTATATAGAAAGAAAAATGTATAAAACATTCTTTATTCTCAGTGTTTCTTATCTATTCTGTCTTTACATGAAGGCATCTATTTGGTCCCCATTTTTTTAATTATAAATAAATCAGATAAAATTTCAGTTACTGTTATTTTATTCTAATACAACTCATAATGGTTCCTGTAAATCTGACATTTTATGATCAATTTGATCAAGGTCATTTGAGACAACACTATAAATCCTCAGTTTTAAGAAGTGGTATTTGTATATCTTTACAATTACTTTTGATAACAAGTACATTATTCTGCATTATGTGTGTGCTAATGAAATACCATTACAAGATGTCACAACGTATTAATTGTATTGCAATGTATGTAAGCTTGCTTAGATGTAATGCTGGATAGTTAACTGTACTTAAAATTTAATATGAAGTAATACATACCAATAGAATATCCGGAACCAATGCCCAGTTCAAACATATCAGTGTTTCAGCTATGAATACAAAAGTCTAAAAGAAGAAGAAGGAAAAAAATCATAATCATATCAAAGCATTTTGTTATATCTTGATCAAACAAAGAACTGGATTATATCAAAATCTGGAGAAATCTGGGAAGAAAATAGCTAAGGCAAACTACCAATCAAACAATGATGAGATCAGAAACAAAAATATTATATTAACACATTCATTTTAGTATTACACAGGTCAACAATAAACAAATTTGTGCACTTTGTAAATTGCCTTCAGAACAGGAGTTCAACCTCCTGATTTTGTTTTTGTTTAAACTCCAAGCTAACCCCAACATCCCCTCCCTCCCCATTTGTCAAAAAAGGGTAAAAACATTGTACCAAAACAAATCCCACACTCGAAACAAGTATAAAAGAAAAGTTCTCACTTACCCAGGTAATGCCGACCTGTTGATCAGAGACCTCTAGAGCTATGAAGAGGAATGGAGCACTGAGCAGCATTCCTGCAGCACACACCAAGGGATCTGCTCGATCAGTCTTCTTCCTGAGTAACTGAGCTATGGTGGTTCCCAATCCTACACCTAAGAAGCCTGCTACTACTGTCACCACACCAAAGATGATGGGAACACTGGTGGATAGAGAGAAGACAGGGTTATAGTCAATGATGGAATTAGGCCCGAGTCATGTCAGGAATTTTGTAAACTGGGTCCCGACGACCTTGCACCGATCGGGAACCAGTGTCCCGATTTCAGCTAGCAGGATCTGTCACTCGCCTCTATAAAAAGCGCATATCATCAGCGTACAAACAGAGTTACACACATTAGTCTATGTTCAGTCTGTATCTGTTTGCGGTGAGCTAAACTGCTTGGCAGAACTGCTCAGCAAAACTAGGCAACATCAGCCAGGATTTGAAGTTCTGAGGAGGGTCTTGGAAAATGCTTATTGAAGTGTTTAATTGTTATTTACACAACTTTAAAGCAAATGATTTGTGTTCTCAATGATATAAGCTTTCCTTACATGTATAATTTTCCTATTTTGAATTTTTGTGATATTTCTTCGCACAGCTACTTTAAGACTTTTAAGGTGGATGAATTTTTGTGGTGTGCAATACTGCAATTTCTTATATATTTCATTATTTTTATCGGAGCATCGGTTTCCTAAAAAAGGAACAGGGACCCGATGGCGACGGTCGGGATTTGGTGTGACCGACCGTACCGACTCAGGCTTAGATGGAATGTTTCAGTTCAGTCATTTTAAAGGGAGACGGTAGTCAGTTTCCATGTGTCATAGGTCTTAATTCGCTGACACCAGTCTTGGTGGAAATAGTATTAATGGGTGTACAAGTCTTGCACACAGGTGTACACTATCTCTAGGTGCTCTAGGGTATTACCCCAGCTCTACCATAAGTGACCTGATAATGCACTGAAGTATCTAAGGAATTTCTTACTAAGGGTACCCATTTACATCACCTAGATTGAGTATAGCAAATGTACATGTAGATTAATATCATCCCCAATGATGTTAATGCTATGGCAGGGATTTGAACCCTGTACTTTGTAATTCATAGTCTGGTGACTTGTCCACTCAATCAACCAAAACACATCTACATCTACCGGTACATCAAATACAATAATGCTCTTTCATCATGACTGTGCCATGGACCAATGATGGCCTGGTGGTAGAGTCGCTGCCCGGCAAGCAGTAGATGGCAGGTTCAAGTCCCGCTGGTTCCAAGATTTTTCTGACTTGTTTTTTCAATTACAGATCGATCAATCAATCTTATTTACTGGGTGTAAGCCACAAATATGTTTAAACAATTGAAATTTCTCACAGGAAGCATTACATTTATAAAAAATAATGCTCTTATGAAGAACGAAGAGATAGATACCTTGTGGAGTCATTGCCAAGAATCTCATAAGCATCTGTTATAGCAGTCACAGCCCATAGTGCCAGTGCTCCAGTTACCCAACAAACAGTCGTAAGTCCAAAGGTGGAACAAATGTAGCTTTTACTGCAACATGATAAAATTTTAAAAAATGATAAACAATGCACACAAATAAATGCAGTGTTCTAAACTGCTTAAAAAGTTCAAATTGCACATATACATTGACATGTATTTGGTCACACTTTTTCTGAAACCTTAGCTCCTACAACTTTAGATTTATGCAAACAAGCTATTAACTTATTACATCATAAATTCATGCAATATTTTCAAAGTAAAATCAAACATAGCACGTAAAATCTTAGATATTAAAATACGATTTGACTGTACCAATTGTATTAAGTATGATTGAATAATGATTAATTTTCTACCTCAAGTTTTCTGACTTCTTAAGTCTAAACTACAAGTAAATAAGCAATTTCTCACAACTACCAAGAATAATAGGTCAAAGAATGTGCTCACTTTCTGACTAATGCCATGATATCAGTGATGTAGCTAGTGTTGGCCATAGAATGTTCACCAGTCTCTGCTTGACCTCTCTTTGGCTCTTTGACCAGGAAGAGAATAAGGATCACACACACAATGCCCAGTGGAGGTGTGAACTATCAAATAAAAACAAACAAATCAATTTGATTTAAAGCTATGCAATCTTGGTTGTGATATATGCAGCATCATCAGTAATTATATAGATGAAAAAAGAATACTTTAAACGAATAGCACATGGAATGACCAACATGTCTTTACGTCAGTATCCTTTTAAAAAAAATTTTATCTAGCAAAAATGTTCTGCGAATGTGTGTCCAAGTGCGTTTTTGCCTTCTGGTATAACAAAAAATTATCTTGTATCACTCTCTCTTTCTCTCTCTCACACACTACCTCACAACCTATAAAACTGTAAGTACCCCACTGCTTGTAGCATTAATATGACAGAATATTTCCTATTTTCCGGACCTGTACATCAGATACTCTACAGCAGTGGTTTAGCACCATGACCACATTAGACAATATATCTTTTAACGCTCTGTAATGCAACATTAGAATTTTAATTGGCTTTTCATTTACGACATATTAGTAACCAACCCACCCCCCCCCCCTCCCTTAAAACCTACATGACCATATGATGCAGAACCACAGCTACAGTACCAGGACTGTTTCCTATTTTAATCAAGGGTGTCTCTGCATACAAGAAATAAAATTGAGCTCTCTCTCTCTCTCTTGTATGTCTATATTTTCAGGGTCAACTGACCAGCTTCCTACAGGATACTATTACTATTTACTCATTAACAAATTGACTCTCATTTGGTAATAAGGAAGTAATTACTGCCCTTTCCTAATTAATAGATACAATCAACCAACCAACTTCACGCTGAGGCTGTTACACATACCGGTATGTAACATTATTTCAGATAATTGTGAGGGTCTGGTAAGGACAACAAAAGAAAGAAAGTGAAAGAAAACAAATTGCAGAGAACCTAATGAAACCAATCATGGTCTGTATTACAAACAGAGTTGTGTAATCAGCATAGAAAGATTGATAGAAATGAACCAAACATGCAGTCTCTCTATGAGTATAATATTAATCATAAATATATGTACATGTACATTATATACATACACTTTTAAGCTACATTTCTCTTGACATGTAATGCCATGACCAGAACTCAAGTTTAGATTTAATGACTAATTAATTCCATTTGCTTTGCAAACCTTGTGATCAGTAATGGGAATATTTATCAGCTCTACTTTCACTTTCACTAGTCATAGATCTCTTTACTTGACAAGTCACATGAACAAAATTATTTATAATACTATTATAGTAGTAACAACTTTCCATATATTTAGTGCATAATAATCAACACTTAATTCTCTATGCGCTTTACATTAAAAGAGTATGCTTTACAATCTACATCAACATATCTAAGAGGACAAATAACACCACTACATGCATACCCACACATCAAAACAAGAATTATTACACTACTGTAAGAAAAGGTGTGTCTTTAAGGCTCTCTTAAAGTCATAAAGGGAAGATGTATTCCTGATTGTCAAGTACAGAGAATTCTAGAGCTGGAGCTGAAAATCACAAAGGATCGGTCTCCATACATGCAGGTTTGCATACTAACAGGGTGTACTGCAAGGAGGTGTTGTGATGATGATCGAAGTGTACATACTGGATTGTGCTTACAAATTAGATCTGACATACAAGATGGAGCAAGATTATTCTGTGCTTTAAAAATCATGATTAGAATCTTGAATGCAACACGTTTTTCTATGGGCAACAACTTTAGTTTCTTTAGAAGGGGAGTGATGGAAACTCTTATTAATTCATTAACTCTACCAATTCTAAATTCTCTTATTCCCATAGGCTTAATACATGGATCACCCAGTACCTGTACTGTAGGCAAAGATTAATATCTATTCAAGTTTAAAGCAACCAAGATATAAAGATATAGGTGTAGGTATGCTGAAAAATAAGATCTATTCCTGCCCTTTGATGTACAATACTCCTTACGAAAGTGTACAGGAGATGTATGAACGAAGATATTCTTGGCATGATGTCATTCGTTTTAGCATGACATGGGCGCAGCCATTTTCTTGATAATGTGACGTACCCAGGGGTGATAGTGAGCACTGAAAAAAAAATAGGTTTTTTGTTTTTTTCCCAACCACCCACCCTCTTGACTAAAAAAAAAAAAAAAGCATTCGGGAAAAAAAATGGCATCTAACAATATTCCCCCCTTTTTTAGTAAGAAAATTGGGGAAAATTGTGAAAAATCAGGAACAATCGAGAAAATAGGGGTAAAATCGGGACAATTCAGAAGAAAAAATCGGAAGAAAAAAAAAAAAAAAATCTGATTTTTTTTTTTTTTTAAATCGGAAAAAAAAAAATCTGGAAAAAATCAAAAAAATCGGGAAACCGCTTTAAATCGGGTAATTATCAGGCCTGCATACCGTATATATTATCACATCAAGTTTTAAAAAAACAACTACAGTAAACTGCTTGACTTTCCTTGCTGCCTCATATAAAAAAAGATGTATCTCTCATATTAAATCATGCTAAACAGCATCTTATCTTGAACTTACCCTTAAAGCCCATCTCCAATCATCTGCCCACGTTGCAACTAATTTACCAGATATATAGCCTAAACCGCTGGGGAAAGAAGAATAAAGAAACATATAATGATGCAATCATAAAATTCTCCGTTTAGACTGATACCAGGTTTTACTTTGTCTCTTTGGAACCTGCCAGAAGGGTGTTGACCAATATACTTTAATAAATACACAGACTAAATACCCTTACATCAAGAGTATTAGAGTATATTATATTTGAATACATACTTTAATAATACAGACTTAATACCCTTCTGGCTCTCAACAGACCACTTTACACATCTATGTTACAGTCTACCAATCACCAAAACATCTATTGCTCTTAATGTAAGCACTTCCATGTTGCTATACTGCAGTCAAACTATGAGCTTCAAATATTGCCTAGATACAAAGAGATGTTGCAGTTTAAATACATGTACACTCCCAGTGAACAGTAAAACGTCTGGTTGAGCATTCTTACACACTCGCACAGATTAGGGCACACACATAACCATTGGTTCTGTGAATGCCCTATACGCAGGACTTCATGTTATCCTCCATTTTCTTCATACTCCTGAACCATTTACCTATAGAATGCCAGGTTAAAGATAAAGACCAGTTCTGGTCATGCGATTGCATTGTGAAAGAAACGTTGAGGAATCGATCAGAAAAGGTTGATCATCTAGCATATAAGAATTGGTGTGTACTGCAAGGTTCTGAAAAAAGACTGAAATCATCAAAATGATAAGAAATTTGGCCCAGTCTTGGTAAAGTTACAAGCACTGTACACAGAAAGATGTATATGGGACTACGCGACCGCATGCGCGATATCTATTTGGTCCCAATAGATATAATAATTTACCAAATATATCAATTAGTAGGCGATTTCCCGACTTTCCCGGCAAAATTTGTATCATCACGTATTAGTCAAAACATATTCTTTCACATGATTGGTAATGAGAGCTTCCATTTCATTTTTTTGAGAGAGGCGCGTTTCAAAAACTGGTCTTTACCTTTAAGTGTTTTGAGGTTGATTTTATACTTTCTACCTACATGTATACACAATATTATTTTTCCTGGTGATTGGTACTTTTTAAGGTGGCGATAATACAGTGAACCGGTCTATATAGACCACCCAGAGGAGACAAGAAAAAAGTGGTCTTTATAGACAGGTGGTCTTTATGAACAGGTGTCTTTAGTACATGTTTCAATGAGAAACCATTGTCAAGGGAAACAAAAAATGTGGTCGTTGTAGACAGGTGGTCACTAAAGCAGGTTTGACTGTTCTATTTTCAATTCAATCCTCACTCAATGTTTTATCTCAAACCTATTTACTCTGTATGTTTTTAAAACTATGTTTGTGCTTAAAGAATTCAATTAAATATAATTTACCTGCCTACAGGAATAGCAAAATAGAAGACCATGAGCATCCTAGTTCTCCTGTTGCCAACAAAGAGATCTCCGATCAGAGTGGCAGCGATCGTCACGTAACTTGCTTCTCCGATACCTACCAGACCTCGGAGTAGCAGAAAGAGCCAGAACATCTGCAATGGCCCAAGAAAATTCAAATTATATCTTTACAAAGCAAAGGGCATTGGATTTCAAATCATCAAAAAGCATAATGGACTGGATCATAACAAATATAAAATAAGAAAAATAAAGTGAAATAATTCTTTCTTAAAGAGACAATGTGTAGAACTGTAGATTGATTATTAAATTCATTATTGTACAAAAAAAGTTTGGGAATCATTACTAAAGATCTAAAAAGATTAAGCATCATAACTGAGAAATATGAAAAATACTGCTTCTCATTTTTATTCTAGAGTATTCAAATCTATGAATTCATGAATTTTAATGAAATTAATTGTAGAGAATCTGTAAAAAAAAATCTCACATCAGCTGGAACAAATGAACCAGCGAGGGTTAGCCCAGACCAGGCCATAATACCGAAGGCTACGATGAGCTTCCTAGAGTAACGATCGCCAAGATAGCCAAAGATTGGTGATGTCACCATGTAACCCACGATGAAGATAGTTTGCAGGAGACCCGCTGCACTGTTGTTATCCTCAATGAGGAAATATTTCTGTATGGCAGGTAGATTAGCTGTTGAAAGAGAGAGAGAGAGAGAGAGAGAGAGAGAGAGAGAGAGAGAGGATAATATCAATGTACAGGAACAGAAAATGGAGAGGTACATGATTCGTGATATTTACTGCATTGTGGCATCAATCTGATAACAGACTATAAAGAGTCAACAAAACAATCGTTTTTACAGTCAAAGGTTAGAAAGCACATGACCATTTTCACTTTGTATTCATTCATTGTCATTGGAAACATCCACAAAACCCATATCTTTACAACGTACAATGTACATACCAAGTATACATAAAGCAGTCCATATGTTAAACTACTAAAACATTTAAATGTATGTCATAATGAAATACAAGGCGAAGACATCCAGCAGATAATACAAAATGCATGTGTATGCTGAATAGTAATACATTTTTGATTGATTTGCTATTATATGTTACTTGCCGCTTCAACATTCAAGTAATATTTGTCTTTCTTCTTACTGAATATCACTGCTTAAATTGGCAACAACATGTAATAATAATAATATTCCGCTTTTATATAGTGCTTAATACATCTACGATGTCTAAGCGCTTTACAGATATACTATTACCCAGTCATTGGATTCAATGCTTGCCCGCACACACTGTGTGCACAATCTCCACTCCCTGGGGAGTATTCCAGCCAGGCGTTACTTGATGCTCAAAAACTGTTTGACCAACAATGACGGTCGCATCCTACCGGGTAGGCCTACCCATTTAACACCTGGGTGGAGAGTAGCAAGTGCAGGTTAATATCTTGCCAAAGGATATTAGTGCCGTGTCGGGATTCAAACCCTCGACTTTCGCATCTCCAGTCAAGCGCATTAAACCACTTGACCACGACACTCCCATGTATAGGTGTGTATGTGATTACCTCTGCAGTCTAAAAGCTTCTCTCTAGTTCTTTTTGTATACTAGTATTCTTTACACGACCCCGCCTCCCCTTCCCCCATCGATTGTTGATATAAAAGTAAATGTAAACAAGGACATGTAAACATGCACTTTGTGATACCTTGGAAGGCACAAACAGAAAACATTTCAATGAAAAAAATGAGACTTTGACAATTTTCTTATTCAGGATAAGTCAAATGGAGAATTTTTTGTTGGGGGAACTACTATACATCTTTTTTTTTAATCCTTGATAAAACTTGACTCTTATATTCAGTATTCTTATCTGTATTCTATTTAGAAAATATAATTTTGTGGCTCTTCTTCCTTTCTTTTACATGATCTTAAAGCTAATCTTGAGCTCTGGTATGGGAATCGTATGTCAAGAGAACATGGCTATAATTCATTCTGGATTGTTTATCCTGCAGTAGATTTATTGTTTGAACCAGTAAAATAAAAACAAACTCACTGGAATTTTATGGAAATCATCTTCAATAAAAACCACAACTCTCATTTGCACATAGTGACCTGTGTTATGCACATGATGTCGGGCCTACTTACCTTGATTTCCTTATCTTTCTATGCTCAATACTCAGCCCCTATACATTTTCTACCAAAATTGTTTGGCACACGTCATTTATTTGTAATCTTGAACATTCAGTGAAAGTTTTGTTGGATTCTGTGAGAATTTATTTTCTATCATTACCAGAACTCAAGCTTATCTGTAAGTTGTAAACACTCAAATTCAAAGAAAGTAAGATACCAATATCCATGAACACACACACTACTGCACAAATTTGTCCTATCTGCTAGAGAGGGAAATTGTATGATACAGTGATATCATGTTAGTCATATATCAACACCAAGATACACAAACTGGCAACCTGTAACACTAAACAGACATTGACCTGTGAAGGTCTTCTTAAACCTTTAACGTCACAAACTCACAATCCAAAAGACGTGAAAATATTGAAAAAATGTTTTAAAAAAACACAATGATAATGAATAAATCAAACATAAATACCAGCACATATACACTCAACATTATAATACAGGCACAGCAAATTTCCTCTAAAAATCTTACAACTTTGAAGATTGTCTTTTGATCAAAATGATTAATTCTAATATCTTATATCTGAAAAAAAAGTAATAATTATCAAAAAACGGTAACCTAGGGCTAGGCTAGTACAAATTGTCAGATTTCTTTTACAAAGACTTTGGCCCGAATTCACAAAGGAGGTTTGAAGACAAACCAGGTTTGTTCAGACCTAGGTTTGTACAAACCTGGGTTTGTACTCAAACCTGGTTTGTCGACAAGCCCATTCCACCAACGAAGGTTTGTACAAACCTAGGTTTGTAATCCCCAAACCAGGTTGACATTCAGACCAAGGTGTGTAAAACTAGTCTTAGCTGCACTGCTGCAGGGCTCCTTACTTAATTGTCATGGGCCACGGTTTTAAGAATTGAAAACTTTTGAACTACGGGTAAGCATTCTCAGTACGATCCGGACATCTTAATGAGCAGTCTTCAAAAGATGATGCTTAGGAAATCTCTGAAATTAACTTTTGAAGTGTATTTTCATGAATTAAATCGAACAAAGCTAGTGCACCATCGCAGAAAGCCTTACTATGCCCCATGTACTCACATTTGTGTGGTGCCGGTGAAGCACTCAATCTGACCCAGATGAACAAATTGACATCGGCACATTAATACATGAAAACCTTCATTAGATCGATAAATCTAACGTTTTCAAGGGATCTTTTAAATTAACTGTAAGAGTTTTCTTGTGGCGGTGAAAATTTTCTTGACGATATTAATAAATCGAGCGTAAGCTTTCTGCTCGCAAGTCTGCATCCTGATTGATTAATATGTCTCAGAACAATTTTTCAGAAATTACAAACCTGCCCTCAGAGCAATTTGTAAATTTCGGATTTGATGACGCATTTAAACCAAGGTTTGAATATGACAAACCTCCTTCGTGAAATGTAATTTCAGACCAAGGTCTGAACCTAGGTCTGAAAGGCGTCATATGACGCATATAGACCTAATTATAAACTAATTGGTTTGTCTACAAACCTCCTTTGTGAATTCAGGCCAATAATAAGTCTTAGATCTATCATCTAGATCTAAGTCAAAGTAACATAACAATAACATTACGAAAAGAAATTGCGATAGGAATTTATTAGAGATAATTATACATTGATCATTCAAACAAATAAAAGCAATATATTATAAACATGGTCCAGATTTAGAAAAAAAGGCTACATCATGATCTTTTTAATTAAGACGAGTTAAGTCAAGCATGTCAAGGAAATTATGTTGATTTTGTGGCCAAACCTGCAATTGTGTAACGATCCGAATAATTGAGAAGATTCACACAGAAGAGTACAATAACAGTCATATATGCTGTACATGGTGGTTTTTTATCTTGAGGAGCAATAGTCACAGGGTCCTCCCAGTGTCATCAGTTTTAACATTCGAAACATTCCCCTCAATTCCATTCGAATTCACAGGCATTGACAAATTGGAACGCTGTGCGTAATCCATCGCCTCCGTATTCCCATCATCTTCCTCCTCTTCTTCCTCCCGAAGCAACGGGCGCTTGTCGCCTGACCATTCCGAAGTGTCCGCCATTTCCACAGAGTTGCCTCTAGCCGTAGGCTGAATGTCGTCTGTTTCCGTTTCAAAATTCTCCTTTGCTGGCGGTGGTATCATTGATGTTGGTGTTTGTTATTACCGAACAAAGTTCGACCGGATGACCCGATCACGAGATCTCGGTGGTACTCTATTGTTACGAAATATCTAGTCGATCTTCGTTCAGCTCCAGCTTGCGAGAGCCGCGACCATTTTGTGTACATTTCCTAGTATAGAAGGTGCAAAGATGACTTATAACAAGACTGATTACACTGCAAAGTATTGTAGTGTGGTCGCACGGACGGTTTAGTGCGTCCTTCTCAACCTTATTTGAGACCACCGTTCAAGACCTGTGTAAAAAATAAAGAAGAAAAAATATATTAAATAAAGAAACAAAACAACAACAACAACAACATAAAGAATAACGACGACAACAACATTTTGCACTTCCATTGTTAAAAACTAACAATGCAAAGTTTTGGGAAATTTTGAAATTGGATGGATAGTAATTCTTTAAAGTTTTGATATATTTGGATGCCCCTGTGGGTGTATTATAAGCACTAAAAAATTTAGCCTCTAAAACACTTCTGCTTTCGAGCAAATTGAATAATCAAAATTTACCGGTGCTCCCGGTAAATTTCAAATATTTCAAATAGCGCCTAAGGCCATTCCATGGTAGCTGCGACCATGAAAATCTCAGAATATGCAGTTCTGATATATAATTTCCAAATGGGAATAGCAAATCGGTCGATTGTAGTCAAGAAACATTGTTTTAAAGCTAAAATAATATCAGTCTTGAGAGGGCGCTATACAACATAAAGAGTTTATTATTTACAATTTCATCACTTTAGACTCGATTTCAACCGCGACAACGATCATTAAATATTGTAAAATCGCATATTATGCTTCCAATATGTTCATTTGAACCAAATTCATGACTCAATACCAAAACTTTGTAATACCTTTAAGGTTGCATATCATGATGACACCACTGACGGCCCACGGTGACATTCCAACTCCCTGATGACACTTATAACTTTATATTATCATCTCGGCAAAAGAGCGTTAACTCTACTCTCAGGCCCAGGGTACATATAGCCCTCCAGGCTCTCAGCAGACGACTCTTTTCAATTAAACTTTTGTAATCGCTTTTTTTTAAAAATCTGCGCGATGTTCAAATTTTCAGTATAAACAAACAATATCATTGTTTAGTGTCGCAATTAATTAGTTTATCATTTTGCAACCCAATTTGTTGCACACAATGTTCAACCCTTCAATCCTCCAAGTTAATTTGTGCATATCTTTGTTGATTTCTGCAGATGTTGTAGAGCGACTGAGTGGCTACATGTATAAAGATTTAAATAAACATTCAATGTCAAGTCCCTCTTTGAGTCTGTCTCCTAGCTCCCAAGGTTTCGAAACCACTTGTTTTATCCCCATATCATCTACTTTTGCAAGTGATCCACTTCGAATCCATGATGAGAGGAAAGTAAAACAAAATATATAGTGCTCTTAATTGACATTCTGAAAAAGTTGGCTCGGAAAAAACCCTTCCAGAATGACCGCACTCCAGACTCCAACTCTCCCGCTTACTAGCCTATAAGGAGCGATTTACCTCCAAATCTCCCGTTCTCCTGCTTAAAGATTGATTTTCTCCCGCTGAAGCTGGGTGTTCTCCCGAAGTCCATAAAAGTGCACTTAGTTGTGATGTGGCAATGAAGTGTTCACTGATGGAAGATAACCCGTTATACTCTTTTTTTGTGTGTGTATCCGTTTATTTTATACATAGGCCTACTTATATACACAATTTTATGATCGTTCATAACTTAATACTGTACATGGGTAAAGCCATGTATTAACTTACTCACCCGGATTGAATTGTGCATCTTAATTGGGTTTATATACTTACAACAATATCCACAAAGATTTATAAACTGAGAGAATTTGATAGAAATATCAGTCATCAGATCGGGGCCTCTACAAGCTGCCGGGCATTTAAAAGTACATTTGACAATGTTTGATTTTTTTTCTTTCATAAAGAAATGACAAATAGAATTAAAACTGCTTTAAAGGTGCTATGTCCCATTGGCAGGCCAAAAAAAATGAAAAGGTTAAAGTCCAACGGCATTTGAAAGACAATACTAATTTAGAACTTCCCTAAAAAAAAAAGGGGGGGGGCTTGAGGGAAAATAACGCCTATTAGTTGTCGAATCGACTTAGGAGCTATAGAGCCAGTAAGTAATAGCCTGATTTTTCAGACCATTGTACCGAATGGTCGTACGTTTTATGCTGCGCAAAGATTCAATCAGTTTAATTCCTGCAAAGTTCTACAGAATTTGATGTTGGCTGCAAAAGGGATATAGTATCTTTAAAATGAACCTATACAAAAAATGTTTCTAATCACCTTTTAAATAATAATGAAAACTAAATAATACTTATAATGAAACTGAAAGTATGATAGGCCTAACCATTTTTTGTAAATATAATATGACTATTTACCATTAGGCATACGGTCATTATCATCATTATAGATCATTTTGTTAGATGTACCAATTAATTAATTAACTAAGTTTGGGCTATTCACATGTAAATAAATATTCAATAAATACAACTGAATGATACATACAAAACAACAACCGCTACAACCAGGGGCGGATCCAGCCGGCGGCAAGGGAGGGGCCGAAAAAGGGGCCCACTTTGTGCGAAAATTTTGAGAACCGTGCCGGCCGATTTTCCGCTCAGTGGGGGGTGAAGTGAGCAATTTTTTTTTTTTTTGCCTCCGAAAATTGAAAATTGGAAAATCGTGCCGGCCGATTTTCCAATTTTCAATTTTCGTGCCGGCCGATTTTCCACTCAGCGGGGGAGGGGTGGTAGTGAGCACAATTTTCTTTTTTTGCCTTCGAAAATTGAAAACAAAATTTTCACCACCACCCCCACTCCTTGAGCGCCAAGGGAGGGAGGCCCATCTTCTTTTTTTCCCATAAAAGGGTGTTTTTACATGTTTTTTTTCTAGGGGAGGGCCCCCCCCCCCTGGATCCGCCACTGGCTACAACATCTTATTCCGTGTCTATTCATTAGCGTCATTATATACAGTACGTTCTTCAAGTGGTTTTTTTAAATCTCCCCTGGTTTCATATAGAATAATTTGTTCGCATCTGAACGGTCTCCATGTTTGTCAAGGGGGTTCATGCATGTGGATCTGCTCAAGGTCGGAGTCTCGACGGCTCAAAATATTCCGGCAAAGCCCAAGTTCATGGCCAGTTTGAGGTTTTTGCCCCTTTTTTTTTCCTCAAGTGAGTTCATAATTAAGTAGGCCTACTCATTAGTGAAAGCTATCTCTTACTATCTATACTATACAAGAAAGTCATTGAGTGCATAATGATATACAGCCAGGAGCGTACGCAGGATTTTTTCAACAGGGGTTAAAATTTGAAAATTGCGCCGAAAATTTCGCAACGACACAGCCGGCCGCTGAATAAGCGGGGGTAAGAGCACATTTTTTCACCCTTTAGCCCCGGCCCCCTTTTTTTTTACACTTGAAAAAAAAGTGAGGGGGGTTTTCCTCCGAAACACACACATAACAAAAATTTGATGTGGTATAGTGGCGTAGCCAGGAAGTGGGAGCGCAGGGGCCTCCAGTTTTAATATGTTGTATTTTTTCTATTTATTTTTTGTGGAGGAACTTGGGGAGGGCACAATAAACGAGTTGGGAAACCGCTTGTTTATAGTCGAGTGAAAAAAATTGAGGCTAACTCTATATGAGCTGCTAACTTTTGCGTGCGCAAGCGATGCGCTAGGCAGATGTTGATGTATAAGTGGATGCGTAACTAGAAATGAACAATAATCTGGACGGAGTAGCCTCTCTTTGCTAGCTTGATCCCTAAAGATTTATTGTTAATTTTGTGAATATAAAAATACAAATTATGTATTTTTATATCTAAGTAATATTATTTTTGGCCAAAATTATTTTTTCTAAATCTGCAGTAAATCTGTATTTATTTTCTTCAAATGTTTGAAAACAATTTTCCGTACGAGCCTCTATCTCGCTCTCGCGCGAAACTTGTGTGAAAATAAGGATTATTTTTCATGTTCGTAGTTGTCAAATAGTAATAATACAGCTTTTACAATGGAAGAAATAGAATCAAGCCCTGCGGTGGATCTCAAATCCAAGTCAGGAGAGTCTGGGAAGGCCGGAGGAGCTGGAAAATCGACATCGTATGAAATGCCATGGCAAGTATTCTCTATTTTTGGTCCCATTCGTATTTAAATATGTTGGCTATAGCCTATGCAAGTATGAAGATGTGATGCGATGTGGAGCTATCGATTCGACTATTGATTTTATCTAGTTAACCTTGTCCTTGTATATGTACATAGACTACTACAAGTACAAGTCTAATTTGTCTAAACTCTAAGTCTTCTAAGTGGTTTGAATGTCAATTTGTTAACTAGCTTTTCCTCACTCCAGCAAAGCATATAGAGTCTAGAGAGAGTCAATGCAATGCTAATGCGTTTTGACCTCTAGCGCTGCACTAACTCCGGGGAGCTCCGCGCCGACTCCAAAGGCATCGGAGCTCCGGATCCTTAATCGGAACACGAAAAACAGCAGAGAAGGGTCATACTTTATAGAAAAGTTAAACAGTAGTGATTATAATTTTGGCTTACAAGTGTGCTCGACTCCTCTGGGCATCCGCGAAACCACTTGAAATTATAATTTGAAGAAGTCTTCGATGGGAAAAAGGGTGATTCCTCATCCTAAATCGAGCCATCCATGTTGTACCGTCGATTCAACATGGTGGAGAGAAAGTACACATGCGCGGTAGCGGCGCAGCAAATATGAATATTCATGCTATAGAGCGCCGACTTGTTTACATTCACCGCTCTGTTGTTTCGAGTCGTGCATATTCAGCATTTTTATGCCTGGATTACATTTGGCCTGCGATTAGTCTACGGAGCCCGTATCCTGCCCGTATCCCCTTTTCCGTGCGGCCTCCGTACAGAGGCAGGAGGCGGCCGTGAGATTTTCGTACAGATTCATGGGCTCCGCGGTGGTCCGCAGCTCTACGATTTTCTTTCGCAGAAAGTTATACAAATTTGAAAAATTGTAAGCCCGTAGTCCGTAGACATGTCGTAGGTGTCATTGCACAATCCCCGCGCTGATCGTGCAGCAAACGCACGATTTTTCGGTGAAGATGGAGGCAAAAAAACGCTTAAAAAAGGCACAGCGGCTGCACTGTCACCGCGCCTTCTCCGCGCAACCTTTGCACGGAAGCTGCACGGGCTCTGTACGATTTCCGTGCGGAGGCTGCGGAGACTGAACGGCTACTGCATTGAGATTGCACGATTTCCGTACAATCTCTGATCAGCCTCTGTACGGATTTGCCCGGCCTGCCCCCGAGGGCCAATACAAGAAATGGCACGATGCTCGTAGATAATGTAAACACAAACATCGTAGCCCGTAGCCTCCTACGATGCCCCTAAAATCGCAAGAAAAATCGTAGACTAATTTATTGTACGGCGCCCGTGGCAAATGTAATCCAGGCATTAGGTGTCATCAATTGTCACTAAAGTACTGATTTGTAGTGAAATCAGTTGAGTTTTGTACAGTGTTGTTTGAAATGTTGAGAATCAATAGCACAGCTTTTAATACACAGCCAGGATAGTGTAACAGTAATACAGCTATGCACATAGAACTTTTACCATTCCGCGATGTACAATGAGTTTACGCGCTCTGATTGGCCGATACACTAAGTGGCTTCGAATTTAAGTGAGAGAGGGCCTACTTAACTTAAGTGCGACTTAAGTTCAATGGCAAAGTCAATACGAAATATTACGTCACACCACAGAGATTTTGACATGACGTGCTTTAAACAGGTGACGCACTTCACACATAACTGACGCACACACGAAATTGCACACACATAAAATAGAAAAACCAACGAACATTTCAGAATAAATTTCCAGTTTGTACCTTAAATATGACGAAAATGAGAATTTTTCAAACTTAAGACTTAGTTAAGTTAGACTTAAACTTAAGTGAAATACCTAACTTTTCAAGGACGCTGATAAAATTGTAACAAATAGGAGGTTTGACTGAAATATCATAATTTTGGTATCGGTAAAAACGGAAAATCGCAAGCTATCTCCTCGCACTAATATCTTATAACATAGAGCTTATGGGAGCCAGCGATAGCCAATCTAATGGGCCCATGTCGGCTAGGCTTGGCGCTAAATTACGAAAATGAGACCGAGATCGGATGAACGTTCTGCGCATGCGCTGGCTGTAAGCCGATGTAAGCTATTGTTCTAGTGCTATGTGTGGCCAGGTTGTGTGTGGCTTTTCCTTAGAGTTAGCTTAGACATTATACTAATTACTAGAGTAGATCTAGACTACAAAAACAAACACAAGTGCAAGGCTGCAGGCATGAAGCAAAATAAATCAATGAGTCTTGGACCTGATTCCTTGAGTTGAAGTTGAAATGTAAATGAGAAATTGTCACCAGTGCAGTGACCATGGCCATGGGCATGGCATGTTATGATGACGCAATTTTTTCCTTGAATTTTGAAAAGTTGAAATTGAACTGTTAAGAAGTTCTTCTTCTTCTTCCAGTATAGTACAGACCGCTGTTGGCGTATTATCGTACCTTGTGCTTGTCAAATGCCGAGTGTACAGTGCAAGTAAAAAGGCTCTACAAGAATTCTATGTAGTATGTGCAGCTAAAGTTAGATGCTATTTTCATTATTTTTTGTTATTACATAATTGTGATTATTTGTACAGTGTGAAGATTTTGTGCAGTGCGCACTCCATAAATTGTTCCTGTCCTATTGTAATTAATTGATTAGACAGAAATAACAGTCTAGTTACTAGTATGGGGAATTCTTTAATAAAACTCACATTTTTCAACCTTCCCCATACACAGCTCAGACGGTAAGTTCGGTAACCCTTGCCGCACTCAAAAGGGGGAGTTAACTGGTAGATTTTCACGGTCAACGTAATCTGGCGAAAAGTTTGCACTTGCTTTTTTTTAATCTAGACTTAAAAGTTTGATCAAGAAAAATGATGATTGGAAAGAAAATAGATCATCCTTTCATAGAGTATAAAAATAACATCGATAACATTGTAAAACATATATATAAGGACTTGCTTTCAGCTAATCTGTCCAATTTCTTTAAGCTACTGTGTGCGATGAGATCGGCAATCACACAAAAAACTGCATTGGGTAACTTCCCCTGAAGTCGAGTCCCCTCACTTACCGGTACTTCAGTCTCTGTATAGAGGCCGAAGATTTCGATCTAGATATTGATAAGCCTGGCGAAAATTTCAATTTAAGTTGATAATGTCAAGATCATAAACAAAGTGCACCCGCATATATGGGAGGTGATCTATCATGATATAATTATTATAATTTATAAATCACCTCATGCAATCTGTGAGTGTGCATTCTTGATGAAGGTAACACTAATCTGTAGACTGCTAGAAGTCCAACTATAAAGGAATTTTATTGAAATAAGATATTTTATCATCCTATTGTAAAATGCAAATAATTCACAAGAATTTTTACCAATTCTGATGTTTCTACCTTTTACTTAGAGGCTGACTGCTGCTGATATTGGCTCACTCATGGATTACATTAGTGAGTCAAATGAACATTTTTTTGAGGTAACATGAGGTTTGTTTATTATACACAGTTGTTTTGCTAGTTCATCTTTTCTTTCAAACTTGTCCTTGTGTAGGGTCGAGAAGTATCGTCCCACGAGCCTGTCTGATGTCGTTGGAAATGAGGAGACAGTTTCTAGATTAGAAGTCTTTTCCAGAGAAGGCAATGTTCCTAATGTCATTATTGCTGTAAGTATTCAAGGCAGTTTTGAAGTTAGATTGAGGTTGTAGAGTTGCCTGTCATATAGCATATGCACTGAGAAAGCTTTGGTTGGGATATGAAAAATAATGAAAAATAATAAATGGAAGATAATCAGTGATTATTTAATTCACTCTGTAGGGTAAAATAATGCTTATATTGTGTGTATATTATCAGACCAAGTACTTTATCCAAGTATCTCTCCTTGCCAAGCTATTTTATGTGTAGGTGTATGAGAAACTTTTCTTTCAATCCTTTGGGTACTATATGCTGGATGCACCAAAAACCAGGGTAATTGTTATGGAAGTGCACAGAGACTCTACTCTGATATGTGGATATTTTTAATGTCATATGATTTCTTTTTATACAGAGATTAAACCCCATGTTGTATCATGTTTTTTTTAATGATCAGGGACCCCCTGGGACTGGTAAGACTACAAGTATTCTGTGTTTGGCCAGGACCATGCTCGGACCATCGTTCAAAGATGCTGTCCTAGAAATGAATGCATCAAATGAAAGGTGAGCTTTTGTTTGTAACCTGAAAAAATCATCTTGTCAATAGTTTATTTTGGAAGCCTCATTAGAAAAACAAAAAGAAGAAATAAAACCTTTAAAAAAGTTTAGTTTCCAGACTAATGATTAAACCATTAACAAAGATTTTTTTTTGGAGAAATCATGAACTACGATCACAATGCCTAATTAATCATTGGTGACTTGGGTGCTTCATCATATTTTTGGTTTAAATTATGCACATGTCTTTGGACAATGCCATGTCTCATATGACATATACCTATTTTTACATACATTTAACTTAAAAATGAAAAACTTTACTCTGATGTTTGCATAAAATGGTAATATGTATTGAAAGGTCATTAGTGATATTCTTTGAAGTTCTAGCTGATTCTATTTCATAACTTGTCCATGTATAAAAATAAAAAAACTTGAGTTTGAACTAGTATTCAGCTAAACTATCCTAGCTTGTGTACAGATCAATTACCCAGTTAGAAACAATGTTTGTAAAGACGGGATTAAGGATGAAAATAAACGTAAAACATTTCTGTTGAAATATATATCATTACAGAGGAATTGATGTCGTGAGGAACAAGATCAAGATGTTTGCACAGAAGAAGGTAACATTACCCAAAGGAAGACATAAGATCATCATTCTAGATGAAGCAGACAGGTATCTATCATTTCCAAAGATGTTCACGGTTCACACCATATGTTGCCTAATAGCATGGATTAAAACCAGTGTATCTTTCGCCTAGCCATCATTAATAATGTTCTGTTGGAGTTCTACCTTTTTTTTCAATGTGTGAAAGCTAATTTGTGATCATGTCAGTAATGCAGCAGTTTTACCTAGGGGTTATAATCCCACAGGAGGTAATTTGGGGCTTTTAGGGAGTAATGAAATGGACATAAATATAATCTATGGAATGAGCAAGACATGTGCTCTTGGTAATAGTAGCCCCTTGCTCTCACCAGGGGCCAGCGTTGACTGGGAGCGATACAGTCCTGATAATTTCTATTTGGAGAGAATAAACTAAAGTCAGCCAAGAAGCTAAGTTACCAGGCACTTGGACTTCTAAAGATTAAAAAGATTATTACCTTGAAAAGAAGATTAAAATAACTGATCTCAATTATGATATTTACTACTCTTGTTCTTGCTTCCTTTAGTATGACAGGTGCAGCTCAGCAGGCCATGCGTAGGACAATGGAGATCTTCTCAAAGACGACACGCTTTGCTCTCGCTTGTAATGCCTCGGACAAGATTATAGAACCCATCCAGTCACGATGCGCAGTACTGAGGTATTCCCGACTTAGCGACTCACAAATATTAAAGGTGATTGTTTGTACTATTGTCACCTCTTGTGTGTTCCCTAAGAAGATTTGCTTGATTTCATTTTGTCGTCCACAGAATGGAAATTCTTTTTTTTTTTTTTTCTTTTTAAAATCTCCCCTTCATAACACACCATTGAAATTTGTCCAACTGCATGAAAATGTTTAATTCTTGCTATCGCCAATTCCCTCAAATGCCCTGATGTTGACCTCTTCGTCATAATTTCGAACTACTTCCTGTACTTACATGCTTCTACTTGGGAATTTACCCAAGTCACATCTCTCATCCAGGGATATCTCTGAAGGTTTTTTTTGTTTATTATCGTGCGACCAGCACACAGCAGATTCATAGTATCGCACCATATTCCAACTGATAATTCAGTTTGTAAAAGTAGAAAATTGCTTACGATAAACTATCAAATAGAACCAAAGACGAATTGAAAGGTAGCTTGTAGGCAGCTAGCTAGCTCGGTGAGTACGGCTCTGGCCTGGCCGAGACCAGACGGCATGCACAGCTGCGTGAAATGGACCGGAAGCGACTAAGGCACCAAGTTATCCCAGAGTGCATTTGAAATCGGGACATGAAATGTACGTCCAAGCATTTTGGACCGATAGCGAGAATTGATTGATTGTTCCATAGTAATTACAGTCAGGTATAAATGCTGTATTCTGTATGTGAGTTTAATGTATGATGTATGATCTTTGTGTGACTTTTAAATTTTGTTTATCCAGCGATTACTTGAGATTTGTGCTGCAGAGAATGTTGATCATGCCGAGGATGGTTTAGAAGCTATCATCTATACAGCACAGGGTGACATGAGACAAGTAAGTAATCCTTTTCAATATGAGAATGGACATGGCTTGGTCAAGAGAAGATAATATATAGATGCAGTATAGTATTTCAGAATCCAGTTTCAAGAAGAAGGACAGGAAGTAAAAGACACTCCATATGTGTAATTTATTTGATAACTTTTTATGTTGCATAATAAAAGAAAAGTTAAATGGCCAGACCTCTGGTCCAGTATTCCTTGCCACCACTTTGGCCTACAAATCATCATCATCATCATCATTATCATCATCATAAATAATATTAAACTCAGCATTTTCCCTCTTAGGAGGGGTTACTGACTTTCGCGCCATGATGACACTACCTCAGTCCACTTCTTCTTGTCGCGAGCATCCTCCTCCACATTCAGACAAACCTTACTGCTTTCTTTCTTCACCATATCTTTCTATGAAATCTTCAGTATTCCTTTCCCTCTTATGCCGTCCCCTTCCAGTTCCAATGCTCTTTCCACAGGTTCATCATCTAACCTTCTCAACACATGACCCATCCATCTCAATCCATTTCTCTTTAAGTATATATGATTTTTTTCTTCTTCTATCTACAGGCCATCAATAACTTGCAGTCAACGTTTGCAGGCTTTGGATCAATCACCAGTGAAAATGTCTTCAAGGTAACAATCTATATGTTTGTCTTGTGAGTTTGTAATTAAGGAGTATTCTCAGGAAGTGATATTGTTAATACTTGCATTGTAAAGTTAATTGATGCATTCACATAATGTGCCATATTGATGTAAAATATTTTCATACATGCAAATCATACTGTAAGAATGATCTGTTGTAGGGGCAGCCAAAAACTCCTGTAGACTCAGTGTTAGTTACAGTGTCGTGGTCGAGTGGATACGTCACCGGATTGTGGATCACAAGGTCCGCGGTTCGAGTCCAGCCGCGGCACTTATGTCCTTTGGCATGAATTAATTTCTTGAAATGCTAGACCACCATAATGGCAGCCATGCTAAAGCCAGGGTAATAAACAGGAGCCCCAGGAGTGTCAAGTCTGACAGATAGCGCTATACAAGAACCCAATATTAGTGTTGATTTTGATTAATCTTAAAAGCTTTAATCCTCGCTGGAGCATATGTCACTCAATCAAACGGTCATGATTTGATCATATTATTCTCTACCATTTTACCATTGTCTTCCCATGCCTCTGTAGGTCTGTGATGAACCCCACCCTCAGCTTATCAAGTCCATGATAGACCACTGCGTAGAGGCGACATTGATAAGGCGTATGAGATCATGCATCACATGTCACACATGGGCTACTCGGCCGATGACATCATCACTAACATCTTCCGTTCTTGTAAGACACATCAGATGGCTGAATACATCAAGCTAGAATTTATCAAGGTAAGCTGAAATGATTTGATTCCTATTAAGTTGATATGATTAATTATTTATTGCTGTGGATTGTGTTGATTCTGTTGAATAAATTTAATGCTTTAAATTGAATGCAGTTGGTTTCATTTAATTGTATGCCATCAAGAGTATGATAGATGATTCTTTGATCTCTTAGAATATTATAGAGAAGTGATTATTTAGCAGTGGGTGTCTGCTCTTTAACCAATTCAAATTGAGGATGTCAGTAAGCCAATATGTTTTATTTCATAATATTTGTGTGATATTTCTTCTTTCTCTTGATAACATTATTCCTACCCCTACCCCCATAGTAATGTAAGAAAAGCTGGCATCTTTGAGAAATGACAGTTTAAGGTTTTTTTCATTGTTTCTTATGACATGATTACTCCATAAATACTAACACTATGAACATGACGGACAAAGAAAGAGGACAAAATATACAATTCCTCATTCTACCCTCAACAATTGCTGTGGTAGACAAAGGAACATCCCTTCACTGCTATTATGTAAAATAAGTGGAACAGGTGAATATGCATGTGACACCTGTTCTACACATTTGTACATAATAGCAGGGAAGGGATGTTCTTTTGTCTACCACAACAGCAATTGTTGAGGGTAGAATGAGGAATTGTATATTTTGTCCTCTTTCTTTGTCCGTCATGTTCATAGTGTAAAGCTGTCTGGATCATATATACATAATTCACACATGTATTGTAGAGAAACTAATTTGTAAAGAATTTATTTTGTAATCATGAAATATAGTAAGTAACAAATAACTGTAGACTCTAAAAAGACATTGGCATGTTAGTAATGGATCTCTTCTTTCAATTTCACTGAAATCTTCAACAAGCCTTCTGTAGGATATTATTAAACCCATACCGGTATGTCTTTTGTTACCCTTTTCAGGAAATTGGGATGACACACATGAGAATTGCAGAGGGAGTAAACTCCATTCTTCAACTTTCTGGTCTGCTAGCAAGGCTGTGCCAGAAAACAGCTGTCCCCTCTGATAAAGCGTGATTGCTCCATCACCAATCACAGGAAATTTGCATCAAAAGGATGAGCTATGAAACAGCCTCCTAGAAGAAAAAGGACTGTAATACAGAAATACATGAAACATATGTTTCTCTCCATATGTTGCATTTCCCGGATGCACTTGAATTGTTACCCATTGTACTATGGGTAATTATAAAATAACAGGGGCCTCTTGTATAAAATGGACTTTGCATTTAAACGTAAATCCCATATACTCTTTCCCTACTGGTTGAAAACAAAGTTGCGTGTAATTTTTCTAATTTCCTTTTCAAGATGCCCCAGGTATAGAAAGTTTGAAACTAGAACAAATATGAAGAATATGAATGGACCATGTGATGTTTGAAACAAGATATTGTTGAGTCATCACTGATGTCCTGAGAACATTATCTTTTGATGACTTGTTCTTTTGATATCTCAACATACTGGACCTGAAAGCTGCAATCTTTGAACTTAGACCTAGGCATTGATGATGGTAGTGGTCATCCTCAACAATGTTGCATTGTACATGTCATTGGATGTAACTAAATGGTGTAGCATTAGGTAATATTTGGTATTGCAGAGTGCAGACTTTACCAAATGTGTAATTTATCTCAGAAATATGTTATTTCAAGATGTTGCACATCTTCTTACCTTACTGAACAAATGTGTATATCATGTCTTCTCATACATATCTTGGAATACAGTAACATATGTCAATAATATTTGTGTATGTGTATAATCCATTAATCACTGACTTGGTATGATGTGCTGCAGGTCAGGAACCAGGGGAAAGATTCTGTTAGAAATTCTAGTTTTACCCACAACAAAAAAGAAAATAAGGGACACATATGAGTTATTTGTCAAGTTCATCTATAACCCTATGTTACAGATGGAAATCACAAAAAACTTTATTTAATCCTGCAAGCACTATAGCTAGGATGGGTATTGTATAATGATGATTATTAGGACCCTATGGTAACCAAAATCATTCTACTTGTTGGTCGTGTTTCAAAAGAATCTTGGGCATCGTTTGGAAACAGACAGTAATGTCATAGCTGGCCAGACTTTTGTACTAGAGCATGTAATATGTACATACAGTATCATCAATGCCATAAATCATGTTATGTATTATATTTTGTAAATAAATGCTTTACAAGGAGAATAATATCAATTTGATCTTGATCAAAAATTTTTAATTTTTGACTGCCAGTACATGTCTGAAACTCCCTCCTACCCTCTCTCATTCTCTCTCTCTCTCTCTCTCTTTCTCCCTCTCTATCTCTCTCTTTATCTATCTCTATCTTTATTTGACTCTCTCTTTATTTGACTCTCTCTTTATTTGACTCTCTCTTTATTTGACTCTCTCTCTCATGTTCTCCCTCCTTCATCATCCCCTTTTGTACCATTGAGGATGTGGACAGAGAATCCATTTTTAGATTTTATCATTTGTTTCCTTGTTAAAGTAGTTATAGAACCACCTGTGGAGCCAGAAGGGCATTACGTCCTACTTTGTGCACATAGATTCCTAACTGGCTCTCAACAGACTCAATATCTTCAATGGGTTACTTAAAACAAAATGAGTACCGGTCTCTTTTGCAACTTGAAGAAGATTTTAGAAATTCTTCACCCCTAAAATTCTCCATTTTAAATTTCAGTAAGTACTCTTGATGCATTTTGCAGAGCTGCCAACCTTGTGCGGCCAAAAAAAGGAATCATGATGGCAAAAAAAAGGAATTTCAAGCAAAAAAAAAGGAATTCATTAAAACAAAACTTACAACCACGTGCGACAAACTTCCAATGCTTCTTTTTGAGAATATTTTTCCCAAAATTAAAAAAAATAACAAAAAACTTTTTTTTAAATAATTTTAAAAATTTTAAAATGTATTTTGTGAGAAAAAAAAAACGTAATTTGGATTTTAAACAAGTGAAACGCTCTCGGCGGTCTCGCCTGCATAACGCAATTCGGCATTACGCAATTCGATATGATGAAAAGTTGAGGTTGGGACATTATTTTTATAGGCGGGGTGGCCCATTTGCAGACCCCGAAAATGAAATCCTCTGAATATAATAAGCATTTTGAAGTGAATATTGATTATGAATCATCAGAATAATTATTTACTGTATCATAAGAATACAATATAATGAGATTTAGTGTATGGGTAAGACTACAAATGTTTCAATGCTTGTCAGTAATTTACAAATAAAGTTATCTAATAAACTTTTTAAGAAAAGAGGATTTTTCAGCACTTTGTGTAAAAACAATTGGAAGGTAGAACCCATCTACATCACATCACGTCTCATTAGCATAATGAGAACATTATTATGAGATATACTCCAATATATATTATCCAAACATCAATATTGTCACCTAGCTGTAACTGATCATGTACATACTAGGCCTGGGATCGAATACTAAAATTACTATTAAAATATTCATGGGAAAGTACTCGAATGATTCGAATATTTACTTTCATGAAATATGAAAAAATAACAATTTATTTATTAATTCTCATATTAAATTTTGATAACATAATCCAAGTCTACTGACCTAAAATGACCTTTGACCTTGACTTTGTGACCTGGAATTTGTGTCACATGATTAGTGATACTTGATAGCCCTTGGGTACAAGTTTCATGGAATTTGAACAAACACTTTTGAAATTATGCTAAAATTTCAAAATCTTGATGTTGATGCCACAACAAAGTCTAAGTTTCCAGACCTGAAATGACATTTGACCTTTACTTTGTCACCTAAAAGACTAATAACATGATTGGTGATACTTGATAACCCTTATGTTCAAGTTACATGGAATAGGAATGTATACTTTCAAAATTATGATAACAATTAAAAAATCTTAGCCTGATGCCACAACATAGTTAAGTTTGTTGACCTGAAATGACCTTTGACCTTGACCTAGTGGGCTGAAATTCTACTCACATGATTGGGGATACTTGATAACCCTTTAGTCTAAGTTTCATTGAATAAGAACTTATACTTTCAAAATTATATTACAAATTCAAAAACTTAACCTCAGGTTAAGTTTTTGATGATGATGCCACAACATAGTCTAAGTTTGTTGACCTGAAATTTTCCTCACATGATTGGGGATACTTGATAACCCTTTAGTCCAAGTTTCATTAGGACCTTATACTTTCAAAATTATATTAACAATTCAAAAACTTAACCTTAGGTTAAGTTTTGATGTTGACGCCGTCGCCGTCGCCGCCGTCACCGGAAAAGCGGCGCCTATGTCTCGCTTTTTGCTACGCAGGCGAGACAAAAACAGAATAATTCCGGGAAAAACGGAATGGTTGGCAGCTCTGCGTTTGGTATTCATCACTTGTTAATCCATACACTACCAGACAATAAACCAATCAAAAATATAGAGAGAATCCTGATCATTTAAACACATTTGCTATTTCGCTTCATACTCTTTATTAACAGAAAATTTGAATATGGATAATACACATTTAATCTTCTTATATCAATCTTACATACATACATACATACAGGTGAAAAACTTGTACATTAAAACAAAATTAAAAATAATTGTACACTGCTAACTCTTGTCTTCGATTTCAAAAGAAACCATAATATATATATAGATCAATATTTATGCATTTTATGCATGAAAAGCTGAAAAAGTAAGCCTTTATTTTTGTCAAAATTGCTAATATCCCCAGGAATTAAAACATATTCAAATGTTTTAAAGTTTTTGCTCTGCAAGAAGATACCATTGTTTCTTTGTGAAGAAAAAAAAAATGAATCATTGCTATAAATTTAGACAAGCATACATAATAACAAGCATGGAGAAATATGGATGCTATCAATAACTAAGAAATAATTGATCAAGTCAAATTTACCTGTTTAGATATCACATATGTATAAAAGTCCCTTGTTAAATAAAGATGGTCATCCATCATCAAATATTTACTTACTCGGTACTTATAGCAATTTGGCAGATACATGTCTTGCACAAAAAAAAGTTTTTATATTTTACCAAAGATCAGAAATTTCCCTAATATTATGTACAATGTTCACAAAATAAAGCTACTTTTGCAAAAGAATGTTTACCTCTGGATATATCTAAAACTGCAGTCATACAATGGAACAAATATCTCTGCTATGGCTAAAATAATTGAATTCTTAATGTAACAATATGCTTTAGGTATTCTATGATATGTCTATAATCACAACCATAATGAGATTGTGTATAAAACTCTTATTTCAAAAAACATTGCAAACAACATTTGGGAGATTGTCTGATATGCTGACATAGCGTTCAAGTTTCAAAACACAATATTTTCATAAATCATGAATAGTAAATTGAATAAGGTCACAAAATATGTGAAAATAATGAAATTTTTGATGAAATAAAGACTGAAAACAAAATGGAACTTAAATATTTAAAAATGAAATATTTATATCTTGCAGTTAAAAGTTTACATCAAGACCCATTTTATCCTCAAAGAATACAATACTCAAGACAACAACGGACTGGAAGAATGTGACAACAAAAAATCACCTAGGGCTAAAACAACATGCTCCAAATACCGTAGATGACATTGAAGCATCTTGACCTACTGTCAGTCAGACCAGTAACTTGTGTGAATTGTAAATGACAGCTACTTTTGTAGAAAGAAGCTTTCGTGAATTGCAAAAACTGAGCTGTGTCACGCATCATTACATTATTTTGCGGTATGCACGTTTCACAAATCTGAACCACTCACAAAAGTTTAAAACATGCAAAAGCTTCTGTGTTTTCAGCAGTTGTTTTTCTAAAAGGTTTCAATGTACAGTAGAAGGATGTTTATAGTGGCAGAGCTTTTATACATGAAATAATTTCTTTTAAAATCTGGCTGTCCTTTGAGAGCCATTCATTAATTAGTTCATGAAACACGAGACAGAAACAAAAATAAGGTAAAACAATATGAAAACAATAGGACATGAGAAATACAATAAAATTATTTACTGAGAGCTTAGGAAAATGCAATACTTGCAATTTAATAACAAGAATTGAGTCAATATAGGAATTATCCAATTGCATGTGACCTAGTTTACTAAATTAATAGAAGATTGTTTAATTACCATGACAAATAAAATTATAATTAATTTGCACAATCACAATATATTCATGGGATGATTATCAAACAAACATAAAAAAATTAAATCAACACTTGTTTACAAATCTCTAACATTCACAATTGAATGATGCTAATCTTGGGGCATATATTACATAGCTTTATAAACAGGTTAAGCAAGTCAACGCTTTAATTACAATTGTTTTAGCAACAGTTCATAAATCAAAATAACGAAAATAAATGTTTTTATACTATTGTCTTTCCATACAATATTAAATTGCTCTGCCTAAAAGATCCATGGGAAATTATAAGACTTGGAAATGATTACATTACGGCTAATTCACACACAGACATTTAATGATATATGAATTCATAGACAAGACCAGGAGCTGCTATTGGTAATATCACAATGTAGAATAGATACCATAGACATGGGTATAGGCCTTTCAGTATATAAGAATATACATGCATATCATAATATATATCACCTTTTCATGTAAATTAAGGTTACATTGCTGTTAATATGACAACTCAGGAGAAATGGGAATATCAATTCTGACAATGATACATTAGCATCCCATCACTTGGCCAATATAGATTATAGTAAAGATTATCATTACCTACAGGTTTTTTTTTTTGTCTTGATAGCAACTTTGATATTTCCCATTTGCATTTTGACCCATTCTGAATGGATGTTGGCACTGAGTAAATGGAGATCCAGCAGAAATAAAATAATGGGTTGGAAGATATTTCATATTTCTTCCCTCAGTAACTTAATGTGATTTACCTACTTTTATAAGTCTATGTATTTCATGTTTCTTCTTCACCATCTGTAATTGTGTAAGTGCTATGGTACTTTTCTGTTTTTACTGAGCTCCTAAATGATCAATATTATTAGCATTATTATGATTATCATCATTAACTGTAACTGTATCCTGCACTTACGAAGATCTTTAATCAGAGAATTTGCAATCTTTTTACAATAACCTGCTTCCTGAAAATGAAATTCATTTTATATGCATTGCTATGCCACAGCTGCAAATGAAGTAATAGCATTTGTATATATAATACATGCACATAATACAAGATGTAAAAAGTGTACTTGTCGAGTTTCCAAATTGAGCAATATTTTATACAAGATTCCTTGTTTTGTTTCTCAGCTTCACTTTGAGCAGGAAGGGTATCAAGTGCAAGCTTCTACCAGTGCACCAATGCAGAGGATAGGTTAGATATGTTCATAACATTTACTTCATTTCTAATTGTGGGTTGGCACAGTTTTGTTTAGGAGAGGTGGGTTAAGCCCACTGCACACTATATAATCTTCTTGTGATCTGATTTCAAAGAAATGACAATTATATTAGACATAGAAATCCAAAAAAAAATCATATTCCTGATGTAGTTTCTCAATAATGATAAGAATGCTAACAACTGGAACATTAGCGCATTTAAGTCTTCTAGTCAGAATAAAAGCTAAAATGGCTTCAAATCGTAACCAATCACACGACTGGTATCACGTCACTTCTGAGCCGATTTAGCTATTACTCCTCCAAGGAAGCTTGTAATCCATTGAAATTTTGATTTTATTAATCATATGACTATTCAAACTATCAAGGATAAAGACTTTAGAAGTTTGAATGTTCATACCAAATGCTATTGCTAATTCTTCCAAAGTCGTATGGAAGACAGATCGTATAGTGTGCGATGGGCCTTACATAATGAATATGGTGAGGTAACCACTTTCCACAAAAAATTTCCAGCTAACTTCTTTGATAACTTGACTAAAACATATTAATACCATCACATACAATCTGCTGAGTGCCAGAGGGGAGTTAATTCTATGCAAAGCACCATGAGTTTCCACCCTACTGGCTCTCATCAGATAACACATACATGTTAGGATAATATACAAAATAAAGGACAAATTCTTTATAAATATCTCCAGGTCTGTATCATGGATTTAACTATTTTGCGCATAATACGTAAAGATTAGATAGATACCTATTTTCATATCACTAGTCCACAAACTGCATTAATGTAAGCTATTTTAAACTGATTATAAATTTTGATGGTTTATGTATCAAAATCATTCACTATATACTACATTTCTACAACAACAACAACAACTACATACAGACAGACATTCTTGACCCTATGTGCTAAATCTTACAAATTAGTTCGATTAATTAGAATTTTTTTTCCCCTTCAAAATGAACATTTAGTTAGAATATTTCAGATTTATCTTAGATATCTTTAATGATGATGAAGGGTGGCATTTTCTTGGCATAAAATAAATCATTTCACTATAACATAATCACAGGATCAATCTTACAATTTACTTAGTTTAAAGTAACAATTTCCTAAAGATCAGCAATTAAAAAAAGAAAATCAACAACAACTAGATGGAACTTCGACTGCGCGCAGTCGAAAATGATGCCTCTGCCATAGAGCGATTTTACAAACCAAAACGGAAGCAATTTTTAATATTCAAGTTTAATAGTAATCCATTAATGGGTTCTCAGAATAATATTGTGTTAACAAGCTATTTTTCATATACATGGCTCTGCAAGATGAAGTCCTGTCATGAGTTTGATAGTAATCCATCTGTCCGTTCTAATTATAATGCGTTCACAAGCTATTTATATGCATACATAATGAGCCCCATGACCTTTGACCTCATGACCCTAAAATTTAATCAGTTCATTGGCTCTGCAAGATACATACATGTCTTGAGTTTGATGGTAATCCGTCCACCGGTTCTAATGATAGTGTGATCACAAGCTGTTTTTGCATAAGAAATGAGCCCTGTGACCTTTGACCTTTAACCTCGTGACCCCAAAATCTAATCAGTTCATTGGCTCTGCAAGATACATACATGCCCTAAGTTTGGCGGGAATCCATCAATCAGTTATTCAGATAACGTGATCACGAGCTCTTTTTGCATACATAATAAGCCCTTTGACCTTTGACCTCGTGACCCCAAAATCTAATCAGCTCATTAGCTCTGCAAGATACATACATGACTTAAGTTTGGCGGCAATCCATCAATCGGTTCTTGAGATAACGCAATCACGAGAACGGGACGTACGGATGTATGGACGGACGTACGGACGGACGGACGGACAACCAGAAAACATAATGCCTCCGGCTACTTTGTAGCGGAGGCATAAAAATCTCATTACTCTAAGTTGGCCAAGTTTTATATGGGTAGGATCACAACTAACTAGTTATCTAGAATACTATTTTCATTCTGTGTATCTATAGTTTTATACCCAAAATACAGAGCACTTTCTGCATTATTATTCCAAATATATACTAGAATAGAGTCTTTCTACATTGTATAAACTTACATCTACTCTGCCATGCCTAATATCTATAGAGCATTTTGTTTATGCTTCAGTATTCACTTATTTTCCTCATTTGCCAAAAGTTCCAACTACAGTAATTGATAAGCATTAATATAATGCCAACAATCTAAATAAAGGCACTTTTCATTTGCACAAATGCAGCTCAATTTCTAGTTTTCAACTACCGGCCTAAAAAAAAATTGAAGATTTCTTCTGCTTTTACATGAGCATATTAAGTTCTAATTCATAAAATGTCTATTAAACTTCTTTTGATAAATGAGAAAGCTAGCAAAATAAGAATATGTGAGGTGAAGAGATGGAGAAGTAGGTCATGGACTGGTCATTCTGGTTTTGATCCCTATCACCGGTCTTGTTTAGTTTTTCATTTTCATTTTACATGCTTTGGAACTGATTTTAAATTGAATGTTCTTTCGTTCAGTCATGAATGGGTAAAAGAGGGGAAAGAGGTTTATATATTACTATTATGAGAGTATTTACAAACACTTTTAATACTTTTGAAGATTAAAGTGTGGAAAAAGAGGAAAGTGCATACATCATTACGTGTTGCTCATTACACCAAGCTAACTCGCATGACTTATCTCAATAGCTATAACTTTTGTATCCTGAACTTAAATTTCATACAGATTTATATATCAGGACACTGTAACAGAAGTCAAAGGGGAACATCCCTACAACGATGTTATTAAGAGTCAAAACATGAATATATCGGCTGAAACTATCCCTCTCCTCTTTTACAGCAATATGCTGTTTTAGACAGTGTCAAGTATGCTCATCACTTTCTCCTCTCATAATTTCAATATCCATAGCGAATTTAGAGATACAGTCAAACCTGCTTTAGTGACCACCTGTCTACAAAGACCACATGATTTGTTTCCCTTGAATATAATTTCTCATTAAAACATGTACTAAAGGAACCTGTCTACAAAGACCACTTTTTGTGTTTCCCTTGGGCGGTCGCTATAGACAGGTTTGACTGTAGTTGTATCACGCGCATGATACGTGTGTACACGCAACTATGCAAGTGCGCTCATAGGTTCAATCATGGAGCTCCAAATAGTTCTAATCCACGTACAATATCTACTGGAGAGAACTACTTAGCTCTCCACCGAATGGCTGACCAATGAGAAGTGACTACCAGTGGCGCGACTATCTCTAAATCAACTAGCTATGGTCATATCAAATGAGAAACCAGTCTAATAGGACATCAGAACTGGAGACACTTCCACATCGTATCATTCCATTTTTACATTTCAAATGGTCAATGGTGTGGAGAAGAGAAGGAGGGCGTTAACAAGGTTTTACATGATATCCCCTATACCTCATGCTAAGTCATGACCCATCAGATACAATTCCTAGAACTTAGCCGAATGAGAAACATGGGCCACATGTAGGATACATTTTCAAAGACAACTTTACATCTTAGGTAATACCTTATATATGAATGCACTTGAAATATACAACTTCTATACTTCTATTCCATCTTTGATAAACATCTGAATAACATATTGCATCCTAGGAGAAGAGCAAATATTCCTGACTACCTAGTGACAGACGCATCAACCGTCACGTACTGTGCCCATTTGTCTGCTGCCCTCTAGTGCGTGCTCATGTCTATGAAGGTCGATCTCTAGGCGTTGATGACAAGGCTGGCAGACCCTCTGTGGTTGGTAGAGCTGTTCTCGTGGGATTGCTATGAAGAAGTTACTGCAGGTAGCACAGAAGATCTGACCACAGTTCCTGCAAGTCAATGAGGAGAGACAAACAGTCAGGCACAAAGATTCAAGAAGCATTACGGACTAGTGTACTTCTGTCCTAGTATTTGACCCATGTCAAATGTATACAAAGGCGTGTTTGGTTTGCATGTAAAGCTTCAGAATAATTCTTTGCCTAAGGGTCCATAGCAACATTTTGAAGGATAAATTACACTTTGAAATTTTGGGAGTTTGTAGGTACCCAAGTTCAAAACCAACACTCAAAATACACGGGGGCGATGGGCGATTCGCCCCCGTGAGCTACGTAATCGCCTCCGTCAGATTGCTCACGGGGGCGATTGCAAAATTATAAATCGCCCCCAGGGAATTATAAAATAAAAGATTATCTTTTCTGTTGTAACTTAATTTCACACAATATTGAGTTTCAACTTTCAAACCTTAAACCAATGAAATGGAACTACAGAAGTTAAATCAGCGTGCAGGATTTCTCGCTCGAATTTTTCGGCGTCTAGATCGAGGCCGCCATATTGTAAATAAATGAACGCGTATTTGCCGCAAGATTGCACTTTATCTCCCATCTGCACATCTCTATGACTATTACCGATACAAACAACGGAAGGTCGCAGCGCAGTGCGGCAGTCAGCAGCGTATACCGGCAGTATACCAGTGTGCACGCTGCCACCCCATATCTGCTGGAGCTAGAGGCGATCGATCGCGCAAGGACTGAAATGTGGAGATGTGTTTCGTTGTAAAAGGCGTGAATCCTCTAAAATCTGGTGATTCAAAAAGACCAGCAAACAATGAACCTCGACCAGTAAATCAACCGAAAGCTAAAATTAGTAAAAGGAAACTTGTAGGCAAGGAGGCGACTGTACGGGCTTGGACCAGACATTTGGTACAGATGGAGGAGATCTGACCATTAGCTGCATGTAACTTGTAAAGTTGTAAGAGGGGAATAATGCTGACTTATATAAGTAAATGATAATGATGAAATAACAAAGAATTTAGGAGTATCATGGGTACCAATTCAATGGAAATTTGTATTAAAAAAGAGCCCCCGGCTCTTTTTTTTTTGGAAGAGCTCCTGTGGACAAAAAATTAATTTGAGCCCTGTTCAGAACCCTTATAAAATTTAGAACCTGGTATATACAAGAAACTACAGTTAACATTGGTCTCACAGCGAAGCATCTGGGTTTTTGGTCATCAAATCATAAAAAGCTAAAAAGTCTGTGTTATTTCAAAGACAAAGCCCATGTTTTGCTTGTTTGATTGTTTGTTTGAAGAAAGACATGAATCTGTACAAATAGACACGTGCACAACAACATGCCTGTTTCAACCATGTTAAAGTTCCTCTCATTTCCCTTCTCCTGTAGAGTAGTATACTTACCGGCAGTGGTGTTTCCTGACGACTAGATTGAATCTGCTATTGCACAATGAGCAGTGACTGACAGCATGGTCTGGGATCCAGAGGGTTCGACTGGTATCTCCCTCATCTATCTGCTCCCAGGATACGTCTGATCTGATAGAGTTACAGCGTGAATGGGATCCCCGTTCTTCATCTTCAGGGTTCAGGAAATTACAGTTCTGCAGATATGAACAAAATTACAGGAAAATGATCAACTATGATAAAATAGAAAAGAGATGATAAACCTATCTCCGGCAGTCTTATGATACGTTATATTCTAAAAAGGGTATTAATCTCCATAGCGTTCAAATAAGGCAATCACAACTTGGAGAACACTCGCTTCCCCCAAAAGAAATGTGTACTTTAACCAAGAAACCACAATGAAAACATTTCTTCAATATCCCAATAACTATTCTTCCCATTGTAGTGCATAATCATAACATTTTCAAACTATTTTTAGATGAGTTGGATGTATCTGCTATGTAATGTAATAAAAAGGACTATCATGAACCAAATTCAAGATCAATTTCAGATGCAAATTTCAAAGAGAGTGCAGGAAAAATATGTGGTAACATGCACAGTCTTACCTCTAACTCATCTAATGCACAAGCCAGGGCAGGACTGCATTCTTCATTGGCCACCCGCAGTCTTTCAATGATAGCCAGTAAGATCTGCTCCCTCTGTCTCATCGCCTCCATCTTCTCCTGCTGCTCCTGCAGGATCCCTAGCATCCTACGCTGCCTGGGGTCCTTGATGCAGGTCAGTCCATCCATGTCCAGGTGACGACCAAGCTTCAACTGCCTCTGGGAATCCCCTAAGGCATCCCCACCCATTGCATCCACGCCGTTGCTATTGCTGCAGCTGGATGTCCTGCTCAAGCATGTAGAGAAAGATGGTTCCGACCCCACTGCAGCTGACTGGGAGATGTGATTGCTATGTCCATTAGAAAGGCTACCCCCTAAGGATAATTTGCTAAGGTGTTTTGCTAGAGGTGTAATGTCCCCATCATCCAATGATGGCAAGTTTGGAATGTGATGTTCAGTCTGGAGAGATGCACTTGGAGATTTCTTAACCGGGTACCCAACGTGAGAATTACTGATGTCACTAGTGCTGGTACTGATACTAGAGCTTTGAAACAGCAATCCTTTCATCATTGCTGCATGTCCATTTAACATTTCTCCATTGGGAGTGCTATCCCCATTTGATTCAACAGGAGAATTATCAAATCCATTGCAATCACCTGGACCCATCAGAACCTTTGGATCACCACTTCTTAAATGTGCAGGAGAAGAGTCTTCTGTGACAGTCTCTGTTGAACTCTCCATGTGCACATCCAAAATATGCTTTGTTCTCGCTGACTTTCTGGGGGTTGAGCAGATAGGACTACCTTCCGGAGACTCTTCTTCAAACTCCTCATCAGTATGACCATTAGTCAAGCCATTGCTCAACCTGACATCATGGCCATTAGAGATCTGCACCTCACCCTCATTTGTTTGTTGCTGTTCACATTCTTCTGAGGAACCATCAACACCGTTAGTCAGTGGCACTTCTGAACCACTACTCTCTTCTTCTGCTTCATAGCCATTTGGGAGTCCTTCCTCTCCCTCTTCATTTTCACTTCCATCTTCCTCAGTATGTCCATTTGTGATTGCTTCATTCTCATCGTCCTTGGAATCCTGATCTTCCCTATCGAGTGGCAGCGGTGGGATCATGCGAGTCTTTGGCGATGTCCCCAGCGTGGACTCCATCTTCAGATCACTCAGGTTGGGATCACTTGAAGTCCTTGTCAACCCCTGCATGTCACCTCCTATGTTACCACGACTTGGCTCCTCTTCGCTCACTGACTTGTGAATGTTGTCAAAGGACCGAGTTCTTGAGAGCTTGGGGCTTTCCGCAGGATTGACACCTGACTGGGATGTTTGCTGGATGGGAGCAGGACCTGAATCCTCACAGATACTGTGAGATGTCTCTGACAGGTATACTGCAATCCACAGGTCAAGTTCCCTGATGTTACATGTTGGGTACAATACCTATTCAAGAAAAAGAAGAAAAAAAAAACATTATCTACGATAATCATCAATCCACATGTTATTGTATGACATAATATCTGTGAAGTCTAACATTAATACCTTTCCTTCAGCATGATTTACATTTCAACTAAAACAGTAGCTTCTATGAAGAAAAAAAATTCTCTCCTAATATTTCATCAAGGTCCTGCTAATTCCGTTTCATATTTTAACATAAATGTCAATACAAATTTATACACAAATATGCAATATTAAGAATGAAAGACATGTGATAAACTTATTTTTCCATCGATTGGTGTAGCAGTTTTCACTTCACTGAATATCAATAGAAGTGCTTCCTTCTTTCGTTAATTTGTTGTCGTTAAATGAATGGATTAAACCATAGAGTAGTTTTCCTATTACTGACCTTGTCTGTCTTTGGATCATAGAGGTAGTTCCTGTACTTGTTACCCTCTACGACAATGAGAGACCAGACTGAGCAGGTCCGCTCCTTGATCGAGTTCTTCAGTCTAGCTTTGAGACTGTTACACAGAAATGTCCCAAACAGGCAAGAATAGGTGTGCTGAACAAGTTTCACCTGCAAAAATGAATATGAAATACCATGAAATTTAAAGTGGGTGGAGGTTCAACCAAGACTTACCAGAAATATCTTCTCAAATACAGCATCAAGGTACTGCTTAAGGTTCTTGATCTACAATCCCTCTCATGTCTACTACCTTCTTACTCCCATCTACACAAAATACTTGTAGTTTGGTTAAAACAAATGAACAAGACATATGGAGAGGGAGGATCTGTGCGATACTTACCAGGAATGTCTCATTGAATTCAAACGCTGTAGGATACTGCCTCAGAAGCTGATGAATACAGTCAAGCCACTGGAGGAACACTGGACATCTCTCATTGGCATCTTCTTGACCTGGACGATGACCGCACCGATCAGCAAACTTGTGACCAAAGTCAAGCCACTCCCGCTCAACAAGAGCTTGAAAACCCTACAGGAATGAGGACATAATATAGTAAGTAAACGTTTGCAATTCCTTTGGCTGAAATACTCGTAACTTGAAAAAGGGTATCATTTACATCCCTTTTCAGGGACATTTGTGTGTAGAAAAAGACCACTGAAATATCTGTTCATAATTTGTCCTCCATATTCTTTTTTTCACAGGTATCTATAGAACTCAACAAGGAAATTACTGAAAAAATGTTACTCCAATCCTTTATGAGGAACTAGGTCCTCAAGAAAAGCCTTCCCTGATATAAGAGATATCAATACTAACAATTGATGCTACTAATCTATAATACTACTTTCATTATGACTAAAAACATACAAGATTTATATGAAATATCACTTGCTGTTCTAAAAGATGTGCAACACATTTGCCAGAGACATGAGACAACAATGTCCTGTAAAACCAGAAACTGTAGAGATAAGAAACTTTTGTGAATTATAAACAACAGCTCTACCAGCTAAAAAACACTTGTCTCAGTCGTGTCTCATTTATTTTGCACCCTCAAAATTTTGCAAATCTGTATCACCCTTGAAATTCTCAAATGTTGCTGGTTTTACAAAATACATTTAAAAACTAGGCAGGAGGTCAATTCCAAAGATTCAAGGATCAGTTGCTACTACTGATTTCTTACCTGCATGGTCCTGTAGTAAGGGTCAAGCATGATCTCTGCTAGGGCTACAATCTGAGGTGTCCTATCCCAACCATCGGAGCAATGGACAATGACCGGTCGTGCTTCCTGATCAACGGCAGTGACGACCTTGATGGCTGACTTGAGAAGCATGGACAGGTTCTGAAGCCATTTTGTTGCCTCAAGGTTAGATAACCACCTATAACAATTAAAACAAGTATTTCAAGACCGGATTGAGTTCATTATTGGCCTAGTACATGTATGAGTGCTATTCCAGTGTTCTTGGCAGATAATTATTTATATTTGGTATAAATTTAGTGAATTGGCCTTACATTATCCCAGGGGTGGTTTGGGAAGTCTAAATAACCTATCCAAGGTGAAAGTATGCTTAGACTTATTTATTACATCAAGAATAATTCAATTTTTTTGTACATCATTTTTCTGAAGCTCTCACACTTTGTTTGACGACGATAACCTTGCTTGTATCAAACTGCCATGAATAGGTGCATGAACGATGTTAAAGTCATCATGAACGCCCATCAGACATAGACATCAGCGTTATACAAGAAGCTATCATCATCATCATCATCATCATCATCATCATCATCATCATGTCTCATTGACATTAACAGCAATCATAAACTAACTTACGTGGTTTGATCCAGACTATTGTTGCTACAGAGTGCGTGAACAGTATTAAAACTCTTCCTGACGGAGTGTATATTGGCCAGACCCATGAACTCTATGTCACAACAAGTGTAGTACTCTAAAAAGAGAGAAAGAAAATAAGAACAATCACAGATATGGTTCAAAACAACAATGTCAGCATTTGAATTCATGTAGCTCATTTCGACTTTGTCTACATAATCAGCCACATGTATAAATCATATCAACATTATTTCAGTATGTCATAATGCTTGTGTCCTGTTCATTGGAATCAAGCCTGCATATAATGTAAAACTATTTCTACTCACGCATGGATATTATATCCATATTATATTATTCACCTGTATCATTTAGGTCTATGGCAAAATCTATTATCACTTTAAAGTGAATGTGTAAATAAGCAAAAGGTGCCTTTTTCTGAGAAAAAGGTGATCAAAAATAGTTTGGTAAATCTGCGCTGACTAGATAGGATAATGTTCCAAGACCACTGCTCTTGTTACTTTGCTTCTGTCTCCTGTTTCAAATTCTGAAAGTTTGCTTTTACCTGGGTATTCACAGCCACCTCCCTTTGCTCTGTTTGCAAAAGCTGCGGCATAGGACCTGGCATCTATGATCAGAATCGTCTTGGATTGGTTGCTACGTTCATACTCTCCTCTCCTTATCTCATCTATAATGAACAAAACAAAACAAAAGCAAGTCAGACATTCATCTCACATCTCTTTCTACAGCAAAAATTATATCTGTGAGAACAGACTGAGGGCCTGGGTGTTGTTTCCTGAACTTGCCCTCTAAGTGTTTCATAAAACTGTCTTTACCAAGACGAGCGACAACTGTCCTGACAAGTGTCTTGTCGCAATCCAAACCTGTCATATCTTTTTAGAACGCTATCGCAAGACAACTTTAAGTTAGTCTATGGGCAGCAAAAGAAAATGAAAACTAAAAATTTATTTTAAAACTTATTACTTGATCTTCAATCTATCATTTCACTGATCAGTTCTTATTGGTGTTAATATAGAAGCATCATACAAGCATAAAAACTGTTCTTATAAGGTTTTAATGCCTTAACAAGTAAATATAGATTTTTTCTATTTTCAAGCATAACCCTGATAAAAATCATATTACATAATTATTTGAAAAATAACTGTTAAAACTGTGAGTTAAAAATAATTTCTTAATTAGAAATAAAATTAGGGTCTTCTTTCGATTGGGTAAGAGTTATGGTATCCTCTTACTTGCTAATTTCGATTCGCTCATCGCCAAAGCAACCTTTTACTTTTTTTACTTATTCAAAAACATTGAGTGAAATTAAGCCTCATAATCTCTTTTGGTATATCAGAATAAAATCTGATGGAACGTGACAAAGACTGTATTTTACAGCCGATGGTATCGGAATCATGAATTTGTCCCTTATCATAGTTTTGTGAAACGGGTTGTCCGTTGTCCGTTTCCTGACATCTATGTAGGTCGCGGACAATGATATGACTGTCATGGAGTTGGTTTCATGAACTGACCCCCTAGCATCTAAGATGAGAATTGTCTTGGACTGGTTGCTGCAGTCATGCTCTCCAACAGAAGAGCATCAATTCTGTGTTATAGGATACAAGTTATTACCTGCTGGCTTTAAGTAGACAATGTATACGTGAAGACCAAAGGTACCATAAGCTACATTTCAGGGTTATGATTGATTTTTAGTTCTTTTATTTCAAAAGCTAGAACTTACAGGAGGAAAAAAGTAGAGACAGCGAAAGAAAACTGATTTCTGACAAACCTTGATCATCCGTGACCCCGTTCTGCTCTGATTTGACATAGCCATTGCTATGGCAACTCTTCTTGTTCTTCTTTGGGTCATCCATGGCACACGCATCCAAGATGGCTGACATGAACCTTTCATCTTCCTCACTCCTCCATCCCAACCAACCAACACCAGGTTGACTGCAACGAGCGATGACTGCCCCATTGCCCTTGTGTCTATTCCAGAGAAAATTAAAAAACAAGAGAATGTTCAATTTGACCGGTAAATAAATAATATCAAGGTCAGTCAATTTATTTTGTCACAGCAGCATTGCTAGAAGGTTTACGTCATGTGTGATCGAGGCTTTAAACAACAACATTAATGTTATGAATGCAGTCTAACATACATGTATCAGGATTGTCAATCACCTATTTCAGAGAGATGATGATGATGACGATGATGATGATGATGATGATGATGATGATAATGATACTGATGATTCACACTATTTATATGAGGCCACATTTCTGCTACAAAACATTCAAAGAAACAGGTTCTTATAATAAAGTCAGTATTTTTACATTTGTTGAAATGGGTCAGTTTAAAAGCATGGTGTTATATAAACAAAATGAATAAAGAAGATGAGATTTTGAACTAATCATTACCTCCAAACAACTGAAGGAAATCTCTTTGATGTTCTGAAGTTTGCTATCTTCTTCATGGTATCATCTTCAATCTCTTTTGGCACAATGTGCTGAGTGGAGTAGGTTGTGCAGTACCTGAAGGGAAGAACAACAAAAAATTAAAAGTTACTTTAGATTTCTCATGTTTACAGCAGTAATAGAAGAAAAATACTGCATTTCAGCAAATCCAAGGCATTTCCAGTTACATCAAGGATTTAATCCAGCTCATAGTTGCAAAGTTAATTTACATGTGCCAATTTACATGTGCATACAATGTACTTGTATATTTACAGTACATAAGCTGGAATCAAATACAATTAATGTTACGTGCTTGACTTGAACAAAGGTTCACCATCCACTAAACTTGGTAAAATATAAATGGGCAAAAAATTGCAAATGCCTTGGAGTTGCCTTTGCATACTGGTACATGTATACATTGTCCATGCATTTAACTCATAAAGGATTAAATTTCTTCAATAATATTTGAATTCATTTTGCTGACATGTAATTCTCATCCTGGCTCATATTCCTTTCATTCAGTATTCTGGAGTATTCATGTACAAAGAACATGACACTTATCATTACCACATGTATGGATTCACTATTTAACACATTTTATGGCTATCTGATAATGGCCCATACTCTCATTTATCCTATATTCGGCAGTGATCAAAAGATACTCTAGCTTTAACCACTTCAGAGGGTTTAATTAAATTCTATAGAAGGAGTGCGACATGTGCCAGACATACGACTTGGGTTACCTGTATCCTTATTCATGCATACTAATGATCCCTAACAGCTGTGTTCCTTAAATAAACATGTTATGAATAGGTCTGGATACTAGGCTTGCATCAAGACGCTATATAAAACTAACCGTTCACTGCTCTTCAAACTTATTTGTAATAAGTTACAAATTTGTCATCCCCAGGTCTTTTCTGTACACACATGCCATTTATATAATATAAACAGCACAATAAATACATGTACATATTAAAAACCTTCCTTACAATACTGGATGCAAGCCAGATCTTGCTTGTTGGTACCTAGTGATAACTACAAAAGTTTGGTTCACTGTAAACACACAACATACACTTCAAATACATACATCATCAGACAGTATTGACATTGTCTATGTTTACATTTCAATAAAAAGCCACCTCCCCCTTCCCCACTGTACATATCTAAAATCAAAGTCTACAGTCACATGACTATGATCAGTCACATGACTATGATCAGGGATCATGGCATAGCATACACACTTCCCTGTAATTACAGGTACATTTATATTTATATTCATAACGTCCTGTCTAAATTTCAGATAAACGTTATATTGTAAACATGGACTTATGTACACCTAGCTTTGAGGGTAACTCTGAATTTAAAGCCATCCCATCGATTCAAACTTGAATAATCTTTTTCATGTTCATAATAAAAACTCTTCCTAGAAAGCGATGATTTCATCCTTACTCTAATGAAACGATTTGTTGGATTGACACAAATTTTACATTAAGGGTGATTTGAAGGAAATTTGTCAAAAGCATATATCATTATAAAAGGAATATTCTCTTAATACTCAGTGATAACTTGTGAATTTCAATTTAAACACTCACTTGAAATCTGAGTTGTCAAATATCCTCCATGCTTTCTTCAAATCGAAGCCTTGCCGATCGACTTCTGTTCCGAATTTACAGTGTGTTACTTTACCTGTAATGATAGTAGGATAGGGAAAAAGAAATATAAGATTAACATATATTAAAACAGATTACAAGTACAAACACAAACAGTGTATTGAGTTGTTTTCTGATACACATAAACACTTACTAAATAGAATGTAAGATAATATTATCATCCGTAAGATCACTTTTCAAACATGAGATCAAATTTCAAACATGAGATCACTTTTCAAACATGAGATCAAATTTTTAAAATGTTCTGGTAATAATAATAAAATCATATTCTGACAGAAACCAGACACATATAGACTGACTATCAGGCAATATTTGTCAAACAAATTTGATAGAAAATATGAAACACCTGCAGAATAGGCTTATAAAACTACCATCAAATAAAATGAATGCTTGCCTTTAAACAATATATAGACATGTAAGGACAAGTCTGTACATTGTACTTCTTTAACTTTTCTTCCTCAACCCCTCCTCATAAATCAATTTCATCACATACTTAAGGGTTTCATAATCTTCAATGAATACTATCAACTGTACAACAAAAACAAATATTTGAAGAAGGGTATTAATTTTCATTCTGGAGATAGCTTTATACCGGTAAATGATTAAAAAAAAGATATCATATTATTGTGAATATACTTCCATATCTTAGAAATGTAATGATATGATACCTCAAAAGTAAACTTTGCTCAGTTTCAAGAACCATTAAATAATGTTATATTTGATCAGGAATATTTATTTATTCCTATCAAAATTCTTAGAAAGCAATTGTTTAGTAGCACAAGAATATTTACATGGCATCATAGCCTACATTCACAGAAAGGTGAAAGAACTCATACAGTACATCTACATGTATATATAAGCATACATGTATATCTGTTTACAGAGAGTATTGTTACCCACAGAGAAAGGCCTACTGAATGAGTTGACATCAAACGAGGTGTTTCATATTCCCAGGGTTCTCATTTAAATGGCAATCAGCTCACATCAGCATGTGACCTGACTGATCAGGTGTCAGGTTTTCTAACGAAACTTAAAGGTACATGTAGCCTAGCTGTGAATGAATCTGCTCTTCTGAGTGTCTTTAAATTGAAGATGTCAAAATGTGTACTCACACCTTTAAACAAAAAAATAGTTATACAGTCAAACCTGTCTATAGCGACCGCCCAAGGGAAACACAAAAAGTGGTCTTTATAGACAGGTGGTCTTTGTAGACAGGTTCCTTTAGTACATGTTTCAATGAGAAACCATTTTCAAGGGAGACAACAAATGTGGTCTTTGTAGACAGGTGGTCTTTGTAGACAGGTGGTCACTAAAGCAGGTTTGACTGTATATATATATATATATATAAGGAAATACATCTTTTAAATTAATTAAAAATACACTAAATTAATAATCTATTCTATGAAAGCCCTACATGTAGGCTTACATGCAATAGAAACAAGAACAAAAACTAAAGAAAGAAAATCTTTATTGACAATTCTATAGCAACATAAAGATATTTCTATTTAGACTGCCTGCATGTAAGGCCAAGATCAAGCGGAAAATTTCTGATAACTTTCGAAAAATGACAATATACACATATGTCCCTATTTCAATATTGTCTATGTACAAGCAGCAGTTTCATTTTGTTTTATGATTGTGGTTTCTGATTGCGGACCTTAAAAGTATAAATTGACTAGGGGATTTATGGTTAGTAGGCCTTTCCATTCATATTATCACACAATAGATGACAAGCTGTCAAAATCACCTGTCTTTTAAATCAATCAAGGATGCATGTACATGTCATGTATACAGCTCACATTACGAGGAACAAGATGGATAAAATCTGTCGCCAAGAACACCACTCTAGCTGAAAGAAAAACCGCTGTCAAAAGTCTATGGACCCCTTCACACGAAGTGAAAATTTGATATTTAAACCACCCTGAATGGGACCCCCACCACATCAATTATAACCTGGATGTCCATGGACAATTGGACATAGACATGTATGATGTATCTCGGGCAGTTAGATTAGTCCATTGGCTGTGCAATATGTGTTAGCTTAAATTTTCTGGGCCATTTCCTTTTCACAGTACTACAGTGTACCATACTTCTTTTTGTTTTTCATGTACATATCAGTGCCTTGTATAACAACATGAATAATAGATGATAAACGAATCCTGCATCAACAATATGTATATTCTCAAATTTCAGTGGCTGGTTTGGATAATTTCAAGCGTGATTCAAAAATTTCTTGAACTAAAATTTATCTTTTCATTACTGATCATGTATGTCCTGAGAAGTCTTTAGGTTTTTAAGAGTATAGATATGAAAAATACAAAAACCTGTTTCATGAAGAATTCTTTTTTTAAACTCCCTATATTTGATGAGATATTGATTCTAGTTGTCCTTCTCTTAGTCAAAGACAAATCTGTTTTTATTCTTGTTGAATAGTGTTTGCAGCTGTGCTTTAAGTTGACCTGGATATCTGATTAAATATTAATAATCATATCACTTCTATCTGCCTCTATCTATGAGTCATCAGACAGATATCTCTAGCCCTACGATCACGCTGCCGCCGTATAGCAGATAGCGGTAACATTCACCACACACATGTCTCTCCTGCTAGACAGACAATCATCACAAGAACACATATTATATGGTTTGTGTGCAGAAATGATTGTCTGGCCGACATGTAGATACTAATAAAACATAAAAGACCACTGCACATGTACATTTCATGTGTGGGTTTATGCAAGTTCTAAAGAATAATCAAGATTACAATTTTATCTGTATGGTTTCTTTCTAATGAACATACAAATACATTTTTTTGTAATATACATGTAGCTAACAAACAAACATGTATTGATCACAAATAACCTGTATTTCACAATAAGTTTGCCCGAGAATAATGTAAAGATAAGTTCATGTAAATGTAGGACAGCTTTGAAATATTTTGATGTTTTTTTTCCAAATTGATATTATCTGGAAGCGGGTGGCATAAGAGAAAAAGGAAAACAGTAGATTTCATGGAAAGATATGGCGAAGACAAAAGCAGAAAGGTTGGTCTAAATAAGGAAGATGCTGGAGACAAGAAGAAGTGGAGGGAGGAAGTGTCATCATGGCGCAAAAGTCAGTAATCCCTCGTACGAGGGAAAATGCTGACTTTTATACAAATGTTGATGATTTGTTAACATGTGATGTAATCAAAAGAACATTACTCATGATCAAATGATCAATACCCATTTCCTTTGTTTCAAGAAATTTCCTTGTTCCTGGTGGAACCATTACAGATGGGAATTTGTAAAAGAAAAAAAAAATGAAATGATAATAAACAAACAGACTGAGCTGCTCTTAAAATGAGATTAATATATAATCACAAAAAAGAAATAAAAAGTTGCTTATAAAAATATGACACAGAAATTGAAGAGGCTATTAAAATACAATACAAAATCAGGAAGTACGTAATTGAAAACAATTAATTTTCATTTAACAATATGTTACTTGAGGATAAATGCATACACAAAGCTCTATTAATAAGATATATGTATCAACATTTCTAGAAGTTAAATAAGGAGTTAGTTTAATAATGGCTTGCACCACTTATAAACCATTAAAATCAAGTTAATTGCTCTATTGTTAATCATTCAAGAAGGGCCAAGTCCATCGAGATTACACTTGAATGTACATGTAAGAGGAAATGTTTGAAAACTATTTCAGATCAACATGCATGACATGAAAATTTCATAACTTTTGTTCTATCATATTGTTTGTAACTACCTACATGTAGATGGTGATCCAAAATTTGCTCTGGCAACGTATTTTCCTGCCTTTACTTTGTATACCGGTAAAGGATAAGGGCTCAGGATGCAAATGGATTTAGTGAAATGCTAGATTTAGGGCTGGGTTAGTTTGTGGGCCTAGATTTCAAAATAGAAAATTATGTATTTTAACGAACTGACTGGCAATTGTCCTGAGATCATGTGTCTTTAAATTGCATACAACACAAGAAGAGGACAAATACAGACAGATACACATACAGATAGACAGACAGACAGTTTGACAAGTCAAATTATACTGACTATGAATACTTACTTGATCCTTCTAGAAAGCAGACACCAGGTTCAAAGCCATCAGGCTCACGATGTATATGATCAAAACACCAAGCATGAAAGGAGAAGGCAAAGATGTCATCTAGCTTTGAAGGTCTTCCAAGCGTATTCAGGACACGGTAGAGCCACTCCTGACACTGGTCACTGGTATCAAATTGGCATCTGAGAGACAGAAGAGTGAGGAGAAGAGAGGAATACGAAGAGGAAAGAGGGGGTAGAAGAGAAAGGGATGAGAGTGTAAAACAGAATGGGAGGTGAGGTCAAGAAATGAAATATAGAAGAAACAAAAAAATAGGGGATTAATGTTGAAAGCATTAAAGCATGATGAAATAAAGTGATGGCATTCAATGGGATAGAGAGACAGATGATAGAGAGAAGGAAAGATAAAGCAGGAAAGAGAGAGAGAGAGAGAGAGAGAGAGAGAGAGGGGGAATTAAAGGGATGGAAAGGAGAAACAAAAAGTGGAGAATTTAGGAAAGTGCATAAGAATTTTTTTTTTTAATAGTAGGAAAGTGAGATGATAAAAAGTAGGGATTGATGGAGGAGAGAGAGGGGAAGTATAAAGAGATGAGGATAGTGGTAACGATGGAAAACAAGAGACAAGAAAGAAAGATGTAATATATATTTAGATGAGAAATTCTATAGAGGAAGTCATAACCAAGGCAATAATGACAGCTCAGTTTGCATTCCTCTCATGCTGACCTATCCAATAAAAGCAGATATTGATATGTAGTTTTATGACTAATGATATCTGTTTGAAGCACTATCCTCTGCTTAATTGCACCAGTTTATGACACAAATAGCATCTATAGTGCAAAGCTGATTTTGATCTTGCCTGGTCTGGTAAACAGCCGCAATTCCAGATTAATGCCAAGATAAAGCTCAGAAATAAGTGCTGTGTTCATGATGTAGTTTCCACCCAAGTTGCAGATGAATTTTTTCCTCTTTTCTCACCCTCTTAATGTTTTTTTTCTCTGCATAAGCACTGAAAATATTGTCAAATTTTAGCGTTGATAGGGAAAAGCTTGAAAGCTAAGATGAAACACTATGAATATTCTTCTCTTTTTTTAAATGTGGTTATAGCTTGGCTACAATAGGGACACTGATTTTCCGTTTAAAAAAAAGGCCTTTTCCGTTTCAGAAAATCAGGAATTCCGTTTCAGATGGGCTGAAAAACGGAAATTCCATTTTACCATAGACTTTGTACACATGAAAAATCTGAAAATCCGTTTACATAAGATTTGCGATTTACGATCGATTTAGGCGCACATGCCAGCCCCTTTTTCGAACTGTACATCAGCGTGTGTACAATCTCGCCGCACCTACCGCTCGCTGCTGGCGTGTATGTGCCTAGTATTACGTCTACGTAATACTAGGCGCACACGCCAGCCCCTTTACTAATATTGTGCTGAACTGTGCATGTGTACGGCAATCTCGCCTTACACTTCGCACGCATGCGCGCCTAGCTGGCATAATAGGATCGAGTTTTGTGTCAAACAAAATGGCAGCGCCCTGTCTCCAAAGAATCTGACGAATATCGCTAAATATTCGGAGTTAATAACCATGATATTAGGCCTGATATTTTTTCACTGCATAACGAATGACGAATCACAAAAATAGTGTAAGTTTTACAAATTTCTCCTTGAAAAAAGGGTTTTCCGCGATTTTCCGTTCAGAATTGCATTTTCCGTTTCAAATGGTAATTTCCGTGAATTCCGTCCGTTTTCCGTGATCGCGGAAAATCAGTGTCCCTACTACAATAGTAATATTCTAACCTTTATTCCTGCCTGTACAATCATATAAACTATTAACAACCAGTCCATTTCAAAATGATTGTAGCCTTCAGACAAATTTACTGGCAGTGAGAGACCATAATTGTGTTCTGTTCCTGAATACATACTGTACCTGTAGCATGTGAAAGCACGGTGTAATGTACAAGTATATGACCAATATTTATATACACAGATATTGTTGCAGGTGACAGAGACACTGACATTTTCATTAATCATTCTTTTGCAATAATCAACCCAGGCTACTTACATGTACATGTACAATGTACAACACATGTTCGTGCTTGCATTGCCAGCTCATTTTTGTGAGTTGTAACAATCGTGACCTTACAACAATTTCCATTTTGTTTTGTTTTGTTAAAGAACACCCTTGCAAAAATAACAGCTTTTGCATGTACAGTTTATACTTTCAGCTGTTTTCATAAAATACTTGAGCAATCACTATGGAAACCTGCATAATGAGAGAGGTCACAAATTCACAAAACTCAAATGACCTTGCTGCTAGAATAATATACATGTAACCAAACATGATTGAAATGTAATTGCCTTGAAGCCCCAATACACACATTTAGTACATTGTTGGGAAATGATCATAACTGAAACTACAGTGTCTGTCATACCTATAAATGTCAATTGTACCAAGAGCAATAAAAATTCACTAATATATGAATTTGTGTATAGGACCCATCAACCTGTCATGGATACCTATAGTTACCTTAAACTTAAGCCAAGGCTTGTTATCATGTGGTGTTATGACTAGTATGAGTACCTTTCATGAGAATGAATTGCTTTTGAATCATTGAATACTCATCTCAGTGATCTAAATGTAATGGCCCTCATTTACTGATAGCATCACAACTTCAGTGTACATCTGTTCCATTCTTTTTAATCTGTTTTTTCCTTCAAAACCTAGAGTAGCCTATTCAGTGAAACACCAAGGTATCTGGCACATATAATAGGGCCCTGCACATACACTGTATCATTTCAAAGCATTATATGTATGTGAGCATTGTAAATCTAAACTAACCAAAAATAGGGGGTGGTGCTACATATGTCATTGTAAATGTAATGTGTAGTTTAAGAAACATTTGTAGGCCTTAATACTTTGAAAACATATTTTTATCACAACTGACTTTACAAATCTAAAATTTGTAGACAAATTAATGTCACAATGATGGTTCTATACTCCCATTTCAGACCTTATATTGTATAAAACTTTAAAATGGCATTTACAATTTCACTAATATAGTCCATATTTTTTTATGACATACATCATTATAAGTAGGTTTTCGTTTTTTTAATTTGCATACAATATATGCCTTCACAACAATCTGAATTCTTGAGATAAAGAATGTCAGAATCACAGAAGTTCAATAAACCTTCCAGATGCCTACCATTTCCCAATGAAAACATTTAAATTAATAATCACTGACCATGAAAACAAGACTTTTGACAACAATTGCTTGACTCCCTTGAGGAGTGTGACCTCCCTACATCAGGGTAGACAATACATGTCTAGTATCTAACTTAGAAGACAATTCTTCTGCATTGTTGATATGCATTCCAAAAGATTATTCAATGGAGCGCGATTCCATAAACAAAACAATAAAACCAGAAATAGTTCTGATTTAGAGGGAAGAGCCTGGGGAGTTTGCCAAAGGCAGAGGAAATTATTTATATTTCTTCTTTTTTTGGTGGGGTGCTGAATAAATTTTTTTTTAAAGGTCTGTGAAGATGTAAAGCTAATTTGTATAAGACCGCTCCAGGGAGACAAGAAAAATGGTCTTTATAGACAGGTGGTCTTTGTTTACATTTGGTCACTAAAGCAGGTTTGACATTTAGGAGATAATACCAGTAATGCCAGCTTCCCCCTCGTATTTAAAGTGCCAATACTAAAAATATGAGGCATCATGCACTCTAGACTGATCTACCGTGCATGTAATCTACATGAAAGCATATGTAATAGTAGAATTATAATACATACATGTAGCTGACACTAAGCTTATATGGCTAGACTTATGCACTGTGGACAGAGCATATTTTCATATTTTTTGGTAAAAATAAAAGAAATCTTTATTAATAAGATATCTAATTATAGTTCAGAGGAAACATTGTTTGTTGCTGAAGAGAATTATTTGTGACTGTGATCAGAATTTTCTGTCTATTTAAACTTCAATCCCTACAACTGAACTGTACTTTCCAAAATGAATTCATGAATAATTACTCAAGCAAAGTACAGGCATACATGTACCTCTGCAATTTGTAATATTCTTACTATTGAAGAAATGAGTATTGTATCTTCCCTGGCTATGTACATTTTACACAGAGTGATTGATGGGCTATGCATATATGTCATCCTACATGTACCATCCTAGCTATCAGGACCATTATGACTGTAAAATAATACCTCTGTAACGAAGGATCACACATGAACGTATCACACCTCGACATGTAAATGATCATCTACATTGTAGCTCATGCATCTTCTATCTAGGGTAATAGTTTTGTTTTCATGATCTACTTTTAAGCCAAAACAGGACCTGGCTATTGTGTTCTGTGCATTTATGCATTAAACAGAAATCATTTCATTAATTTATCTGTTTGTTTGTTTGTTGTTCTTGTTGGTTGTTTGTTTGTTTGTGTGTGTCTTTTTTTTTTGGGGGGGGGAGCAAGTCCTCCTTATCCCTCATTATCTTTATGTGAACATTTGATTTTCATGTATTGTATATTACACTTAAAAAACAAACAAAATAACATTGGCTTTATACAGTGTATGTGGTATGCATCTACGCTGCCCCAGCAAAATGCAGAATTCTTTTGAAAAGGTGGGGGTGTTTGGAGGGTAAGGGTTGATTAATCATTAAAATGTGATTTTTACCTGATCAATTTTCCATCCTTGCAAGTGACAACAAGGCACTCCTGATCTCTGCATTCAGCATTCTCAATCAAACCAACAGGTACCTGGAAGTATACAAAAATAAAAGAATATAGGATTGAAAAGATTAACAAAAACAGAAAAAATTAATACAAGTGAATGGAATGAATGAACCAAAAAAATAAAAACAAAAACAAGCAATCTTTTATCACCAATATCAACACCATCGTCATCGATATTCGACATCACAAGTGCCTAAGAGGAGAAAACAAACATCCATGGTGAGCGCAACCCGTGGGTCACTCTTCTTGGTTTAACTTACTCAAATCAAAATAAATGCATACATATGATCGCATACAGGTGCTAGTAGGTAAGTGGATAGATGAAAAATGCACTGATGTGAACCTCCTACTTTATCAGGGATTGTCTTAAATCAGGGATTTTGGGGGGGATACCAGGGAATGTTTAAAAAAACAACAACAGTGATTCAATTAAATATTTATTGATCTGACATAACTCATTTGATATTGCACTCTCTATTTTTCCAAAAATGACAATTCTGCTTTACACTAGTATTTGTGCTCCTCTGATATATATTTCAATACATAACAGTACTGCTGTACATCACTGTGTCAGTTTCATTACTCTCTCAAGGTAAGAGTTGACTGATTTGCAAATACAGGTCAAAAAGGTTACCCTTTCATACTGACACACAAAAGACTAAACAAACACTTCATGTCTATTTATATCCCTAATGTGTAACATGAATCAAATAAGTTATAAAGGTACTACATGTACATTGTATAATGAACTTAATTGACTAAACTATGCAACCCATTCAATGCTTGCCAGACCTGGTAATTCATCATGAACTGAGAAAGGTCACAAGGCAATATATTCTTCATCTGGTAGGGGTTTCACGCCCTAGACGTGCTCACGATATATAAATACCAACATCATCTTTCTTCTCAGGAGACACAACAAGAGCTTCGACACCTGACTAGACCATCATCCAGCCTAAGGCACAGTGAGATTAATATTGAAGAAACTGACCTAGTAGTAGTATAATTACGAAACCATACTGTCATATTTACATTATATTTGAGAGTGATGTCAATTTGTTAAACTAATGTAGTAACTAGGAAGATGAATGACTTTCAGAAGCACTACATCATAATGTACGTCACTCCATGTAGGTCATCGGTTCTTTTTTAATAGGCATATTGTTTAGTACAGTAGGAAAAGAGAGAGAGAGAAGTTGTTGAAGTAAAACTGAGCACTACATGTCTAATGAAATGTTGAGTTAAGTAAAACAAAGAAACAACTTAATGTAACTAAGTCAACAAGAAATCTATTTTTATCGGTACAACGTGGCTGGGATAATGGACAACTTTCAGAGCGGAAATCTAAATTACAAATCCATACTTGTTTACTACAAATTTAGAGCCTTCAGAGGCAATCACACACACAATAAGAGAGATCATAACACTTTTAATGTTATCTACATAGTACAGTTCATACAAGGAAAATAGTTTTTGTACTAACACCTTACATACCAAACAGACATCAAGGTTTAATCGATTGGTAATCTTTAGGATATATTTGCACTTTGTGGGAGGGAGGTCTCCTAGATTTAAAAAACAACAACTAACAAAACATCTGCATGTCTTTGAAAAAGCCATGTTGTAAGATGTCGTCCTTCACATTTGTCAAAATGTACATTTGTGAACAATTCGATGATACACATGTACTGTACATGTGAGATGAAACAAGGAAATAATAAAAGAAAAACTTTGATGGATAACAATTATTTGCAAACATTCTGGGCATAATTATCAACCATGCATGCATTCCTGTCATATGTACATTAGATGGTCCTTTACTACAGCCACACAACCAGAACTTCTTAGCATCATGCACTTTGGAGTTTACATACTGTGAGGAAAAGTAGAAATGCAACCTATTCAAATATTGACACAGCTCACAACTCCTGTAGTACATGTAAAGGCTGCATTTACGCCAGTCTCTACAACTGGATCAGGATAATCACGTATCACTTTCCATTTAAGTTGTGAAATCTCACAAGGTACATGTATGTTTCAGAGCATGCAAGAATATTTCACACCAGTCATGTATGGTTAGCTAATTAGTGATATATTCTACTGGTAATCTTCCTTTTGGTGCAATTTCTGTTCAAAAACTTGATTATTCGCAATATGTGTTGTGTTTTGTGTGTTATGACCCAGGTCAAAGTGAGATTTAAAAAATAATAATAATAATGATAATTAATATTGTTTGTTCAGATCAAACCAGAAGGGTGTTACCTCTGTGTAAAGTCCATGAGTTAACACCCTTCTGGCTCCATATATGGTCTCACATGTGAACACGTCCCATAAATTTGAATCACTATTAATTAAAACCTCACTTGTTTCTTGTGCATGGATGGGCCTCTTATGATGTGAAATGTCTTGGTGTGCTATGGAACATGCTCTCACATTGTATGGACAGCTAAAACCTGATTACGATCAAACCTGGTCGAGAAGTGAGGTTTTACAGTCATGTAAAGAGTGTAAATATATGTACATTGTATTATAATGTTATTAGAAGCAAGTTCGCACATGCGCCCACCCGAGACTCCAGAGAGACAGCCAAGTCTAGAGGTCAAAGAGGACTGTTTGCTCAACGACAATCACAGACACTCGCTCTGAAAAGGGAAGTTTGCTTTTCCCATAAACTCAACTTGTACAACTTACAATTACATTTCATGTGTCACAGACTTACACTGTATGCAAAATATTTCTAAACTTGAGTGATAAGCATAAGGTTTCAAGTGAAAATACATCTACTGTAAGAAAGAAAAAGATTTCAGTTTAATGACTACTTTTCAGGCCAAGCTAGAAGTAATGTGTACATGTGTATGTTGTATGTGTATGCAGTTTTACTAAAAGTGTCTGTACATACAGGTTTGCAAATATAGTCTATATTTTGAATGAAGCCAGACTATCACTAAGGTATTGATAATCCTGAAATAGAAAATGATAATATCATTACATGTACATTCCAATCAGCTGACTACATGTACCTACACTCTATTTGATTATCATGCTGGTATGAAATTATTGATTGAAATTTAGCACATGTTTGACAAGCTTGATAAAAACCTGTTATTTGAGACACACCCACTTAACTTGGACCCAGCACCCTAAAATGGAGTGAGAATTTGTCAGGCTTTTTATGTGCTGCACTATAATTTGATTGTGTTTGCTATATGAAATTAGAACTCTTTCATTATTCAGCATGCCATTTTAGCAAGTCAATAGATTTGGAATTGAAATCACAAACCTGGAATTGAAATCACAAACCTAAAATTTTGGGGGTTTGTGTAAGCAAATATTCAGAGCATGAAATTGCAACACTGTAATGTGTACATGTATGTACAGTGTACATGTAAGCCTATTTAAATCAAATAACGTAAGGTCTCAACATTTTTATTCATATTAAATTTTTGGCATCAAGGGGTGCTAGTCTTACTCTACCTACATGTACAGGTTGTACATACATGTACATGTACTTTGTAATTGCCACATTTTCAATTCAAACTACACTTATAAGATACCTTGCTTTGATTTTCCAAACCTCAACTTTTATTCTCAGTTTCTACCATTAACAAAAATGCCTCCTTACAGCAAACCGACAGATGCAGTGATTTGTGTAATTGTTAACATTAATAGACAGACACGCGTTGCATGCTACATCTACATATTGTGTACTGTACATATTGCATTGAATAGACTGGACAGGCAGACATCGCACTTTACGCTCAATAAATAAGTGATCAATACTACGTGTACACCTAAATGTCAACATTTTCATAGAAATAATATGTGGTTAGATCCAATACTGTTAGCTGACTTTAGTTTCATTGTAAGGCCCCACCATGGTACACGCAGGTGGTTTTGATGGGAGACCTTGTGGTGAATTATGATCTCTTTCCAATAATCTTGACATTTCAATGGAAAGAATGATAAGTGTAGCGATACTGTGCTCCACTCCAACTACATGTGTGTCAGCTGACTAGGCTAAAAGCCTACTGTATGTTACAATAACGTATGCAGTCTACAAACTTGTAGGTTAAAAATGAGAGAAGAGATATTGATGAGCTCACAAGCCTCACATCAGTTGCTAAACATTTTTTGGGTTGTTGTTCAAAAGAGCTCTTGTGGATTTTCCATAGAGAAAAAGTATATCTACATAAATGTGTCTATAATTTCCAAAGCACCTTTTTGCCTTCTAAAATTGAATCTTTCTTCTCATGTACTTATTCACTGGAGGGAAAGGTAAAACAAGCTTTTACATGTAAGAGAAGAAAGAAAAATTGTCTCCATAACAAGACATTAAATATATATAAACAATATCAACTGCACATGATTATAAATGCAAACACTGTATCCCATGACTGATAACCAATACCCCATTCCTGTTGTCCTAAATCAAAGAGTACAATGAACTGGTCACTTTCAGAAATCAAGCAAAGAAACAAAATATATAGTTCAAAACATAAACAACATAAAGAAGGGGTTCTATCAGACTAGCTGCAACTGGGTTAGTTTATCATACAAGACATCTTGACATGAAAGAAGAACTAACATGTTCATGTACAAGTCACCTACGAAGGTCTACTGCTGTTTATGTGAAGAGCTTGTGAGAGGGATAATCAAAGAGGTGGCTGCTTGACTAAAAGAAAATAGGGTCTACCCAATTTGGAACTGGTCAATAATGTCAAACTAATGACAGACACATCCATCCATGTAGAGGGCATGCTTCCTATACCATAATCTAGGACATGTAGGTTGTATAACACATGCTCTTGCAACAGTTGCTCCACAGTTCAATTCCTACGACCAAATTCTTAACTAAAACCCTGGGCCCGTATTCAATTCAATACTTAAGTACAAAATTTTTGCTTTTTACTTAGTATTTGGCTTAGATAAAATACTTAGCCAATTTTGGTATTCAATTCAAACTTTTGGCTAAGTATTTTACCCTAAATTTAAGACAGCTCCTTACCAGACTTAAGCCAATTATTTGGAGGCCTTGATTGGCAGGCATACATGTATGGTTTTCTTACGCAGTATCATAACCTGCGCAGTTACATATATTAGCGCGCATTTATTGCAACGCATTAATTGCGCATTACTTTTGATTGACCGTGCGATGTCACAATGCTTAGCAGCAAGTATTTTACTTAGATTTTGTCTTAGGTAAGTAAAGGTCCAAAATGCGATTTGAATACGAGATAAGTAAACTTCTTAGCTTAGCCATTTACTTAGTAAATTTCTTACTTATTCTAAGTATTGAATTGAATACCGGCCCTGGACCCAACACTGTATCTAACCCTAACCCTAGACCTAGACCTAACCTTAGACCTAGACCTAACCTTAAACCAAATTGCAAGTTTGCAACCCTAACCGTAACCCTATATCTCTAGGAAATTAAATCCTGGAGCAATTGTTGCTAGAGCAAATGTCAGATCACCCATCTTGCATTGTGGTGATGTGACTCATTTCTATAGGAGTTTTTAAAAATTTCTTGACAGGCATATACTGTACCTGCAATGATACAACTTCATGTATTTTCTTTTATTGTATACAATGTACATATGACAAAGGCAAAACAAAAAAGACATGGTGGTGAAAGTAGTGACTCACACGTCACACCATAGGACATTTTTAAATTACTTTTTTTTCGTTTCTGATGGCAAAAATTGATAATACATGAAAACAGTAACTTTAAAAACACACTTTTGACTCTTCCAAGGTTTCACTACAGTCACAAAAACACTCACTCTCTTCACTGATTGAAGCACCCTTCTCTTTCCACAGATGATTAGAAAATACTTACATTGACAAATGATTTAGCATAGCAGATGTGGAGCCTATAGTTTGAGAGCACAATGACAGCACCATCCGATGCCTCACCAATGAACTCTACACTCTCTCCACACAGCTCTGGGAAGGGGCATTCCAAGGCAGGGTTATCCTTAACGAGAGGGCGCTTCGGAAACGCTTCGCTGGGGTTCACATGGACCAAGCTATCCAATTCCTCTAATGGCTCAGCCTACATTATAAACAAAATTATACAACATAATAATGAAAGTTGAGACCCAATTTTGTGTTTCAAAATTATACCTACAATTGCTCAGGGCATAATCTATACATGTATAAAAATGTCAGCAAATATATCTACATGTAGTACATGTACAGTATATAATATATATATCAAAATATATGTTGGGGGGATCTAAGCTCTAGGCATGTACATGTACATGTATGTAAGTCTAATTATTTATTAGAAAACATACCAGAAATATATACTAGCTATACAGATGTCTTTTTTTTTTTAATGGCACAGTTACATGTATAGTGTATGTGTGTCTGAATTATCTACATGTACTTCTACATGTACATGTACATGTAAGTTCTAATTGTGCACTATGAAAATAGTTGTAGAATTTAACATTACGGTACATGTATGCATATTAAGAATGTATGCCCTACATGTATATTCAAAATTAAAAACTTGAACTGAAATTGTAGCTCAAAAAGACTACTATTCAAGTCAACAACAAATAAATAACAAACTATATGCCCAATATCAGTATGCAGCCGTGGTACAGTGCTCATGTACAATGTGAATGTTCGAAATTTCAAAAACAAGTTCAAAAGTCTTTCATGTTTTGAACTGAATAAATCAACTCCCAGGAGTTGGTTCCCAGGCATGTGAAATGTACAGTGACTTGCACATTCTCTCTCATCTCCCCACTATAAAAAAAAATGGAATGTACTCTTCATTAAAAAAATAAATAAGAGGAAAACTAATACAAGCAAAGCGGAACCACATCAAAGCATCAGGGGTAACAAAATTCCCAGGGATACACTTTGGTATTCTATCCTGGGACAATAACGTGTTCCCATTGGTAGACTGAAAATGATATCAGCTAGGTCACCATTAATGGGTCAATAAGTCATTTCTGCTAAATGTGATAAAAATAAAAATAGCTAGGTATTTCCTGATCAAACTTCCTTCCTACAGGGCTACCGATGCTGTTTATAAGTTCTGTAAAATTGAAACTTGTTTTGGCCTTCAGGGTGGAAATAAACTGGGCTCAGTCAGGCAAAGGACACACAACCTGGGATTTAGGAAGTTAGAATATGTACATTAGTACATTGAATATTACAATCCTGGATTTCATACATGATCAACTTTCTCTTTCATTTCACTTTTGTTTATTGAATTCTATTCTGGAACAATAAAATGAAAAATGCAAGAAATATATTTTAGCATGAGAATATAAAGTCACCCATTCACTTTCATTTTCCGAAGAAGATTTAGTGTTAACAAATATTGAGAAAGTTATAATAGTTTTCCTACATACAGTGTAAACAGCCGAGATATGAATTCTCATGAATACTCACCATCTCACTGTCAGTGATGTCAGCAAAACTTCTCTTCAAATATCAAAGTAGAAAGTGCTGAAAATCTGCACTGTCTCAAGATGAAGAATATTCCTCCTTGTAGAAATTGTTGAACTCAGTTGAAGATATTGGACAGATTAGTCCTTTATAGCAGAACCAAATCACTTTGCAATCTTGCAGCTGGCAATGAGCTTCAAGTTCACACTGTACATGTGCTCTCCTTGCAGTTGATGAAGAAATGTTGTGTGAATACAACAAATCTCAATTCAGTTCTATTCCTCCTCTTCTCTCCCCAGTCAAGCTTCTTGATTCTCAACGGAAGGTGTGTTTACACTGTCACTTATCAGGTAAATTCTGCTACTCTTTCTCTCCCTCTTTGCAAAACTGCAGTGAATCTTCACAGTGAAGAAGTCCCAAATGCAAAGATTTATCCCAGAGATATGTCTTCAAAAATAATCTGACGTTTCCAAAACAATATATTCCAGAAAGTGTGAATGCAGCTTGCAATGAAGCAGACATCCAGTTCAGGCTTGCAGAGTGATTTCTTCCCTCAGCGCTGGCTTGTTTCCACTCGATATTGCGGTGCTACTCCTGCCTTGGCTGGCGTTAAGCCTGGCAAGGAGGTAAACGAAGTTCGTTTGAAGAAAGTCTCAATACCTGCACAGGATGATACAAACAAAGGAAAAATTAAGTTCACTCAGTGAAGATGATCTAGGAATTATTTTGTTTAAATTCATACTAGTTTGCATCTATGGCATCAACAAGTCATTGATAATAGTTCAAAAATACTTCAAACAATTGATGATCGCCTAAATATATTGATAAAAATGATCTAACAGTATACAGATGCTTCTGTTGATATGGCAACTACATGTACAAAGTCCGAGCAGAGCAGCAGGTACAATGCACAAGATCATGCTCATAAAATACACCTGAATCTATTTACAAGTAAAATTTAATCTGTAAGAGGGATGTGAAAGAAAGTATTAAGGAGGTACATGTACATGTAGATGTGTATTATGCAATTGCAATAGTCAATGTATGTAATGGCTATCAGAATTCTGTGGATACATGTCACATGTAGGCTTACATCTGTGAAACTTGCAGGCATTTAAAACTTAACTATAGTGCAAGCCATGCATTAAATATGAGACAAAATTGTATCAGTTCAAGGCAATGGTAATCATTCATGACACAGAGTGACCAGCTGGTAACACATGATCAATCAAAATGCATACACGTACATGTACATGTACATGTACATGTAGTATCAAATATACACTTCAGATTGGGCTTGGTGTCTGGTAACACAGTAACTGCATGTCAAGTGAAGTTTACTGTCTACAATGTACTTGTACATATCGCAAAATATTATGTAGGTCATGCTGTAAGTCTGAAGTAGGCCTACTACTGTACATGTAGACTGAGGCTGTATCAATACAGTATGACTGTCAATTTTGAAAATATCTGATTTTTTTTTTTTTTTTAATAAAATAATATTTGTTGCACAGATAAGGTATACAATTGTGCAAAGATATTTTAATATGTCTAAGAACCATTTACATGTACCAGCAAAATTGTACAAATACATGTACAGTACCTTGCCTTGACTACCGGTATATTATCCTCACTGTAGTCTGTACACATCAAAAACACAAAATACTTCCTTATCATCATTTCATGGAATACTAAAACATGAAATAGTAATGTACAAAGTTCCCTTTCCTTTTTTATGTAAGCACATATTGTAAATTTGTGTGGTATATATGAAACATGTTAAAACATATTTTGATATATGGCATGAATTTTAACTTTGTAGCCCAATTCTTTATGTAAAGATAGACTTAACTGTACAACAATATCTCAGAGAGCCTATTTTAAAGAAAAGGTAAAAACAAACTTATGATGTACATGTACATGGAAGACTGTACCATCAGCAATGTTAAAGCAAAACAAAAATCAGAAGGCTAAATAAAAGTAGCATAGTCTGAATGTACCGGTACTGCATTCATCAAAACATACATGTACCGTTACATTGATTTAAATATTAAGAAATCAAAGAAGCCATATAACCTTGGCATGTACTGTATGCCAACTTAATTTTGTACGTCTAGGCCTCCATATTTTAGTAGCATGTACAGGTGTACATATATATATGGAAAGATTTGATACTTACTGAAAAAGTGCAACTTGAAATTTAGTGAACAACACATCTAACAGCTCCATCATGCAATGTAGTTAGACACAACAACATCCCAATGATTCAGACACTTTAGATATTTAATCCTCAATCTGACAGTCACAATGCCTATATGAGTGAAGATTAGTGTTTACAAGAGCTTCTATAATTGTATTTCAATTTTCTATTATTAAAGCTACATGTAAATGATCCCTTGGGATTTCCCAGCTCTTGCGTTGTGTGTATGAACAAATGTAACCTGACATGTACTGTACAGGTACACACTGCACAGGTACACACTGACAATCGTCCACTGCCAAACAATTGATCTATTTTTGTGAGAATGGTGGGGGGTGGTTTCCAAACAAGTTCATTGTGTATCATTTTGATTGCTTTTTGTTATTTATTTTTCTTTACTTACAGTATAGTTCTAAATTCTCTGAAGGAAATTTCATGTGTGGAATTCCCCTAGCAGATTTTATTTTGCAATTTACATCTTTAATAGGACGATCAAATATGTTAGGAAGATATGAAACAAATGGTTGTTAATAATCATGTTTGATTAAAAAAAATAATGATAATAAATTTTAAAAGCAATGTTCATAAAAGGTGCTTTAAAGATTCATCTCCATACTGACTAAATTTTCAAATCAAAATTAGGGCTGTATAATAGTTATTACCAATTAAAAAAAAATTTTATTTCACATTAATTTCCATGACTGTATTTGTTTGGATTTCTTTATGAAGATCAAAATGGGTTTTTTTTATTGAAAATGATCAAATGATAATGATAAAAAATAAAATTATCAAATATCAGCTAACTCCAGAAAATCATATAACATTCTTTACAATAAAAATATTTTGTTTATGAAATTACGAATGACGATCATTTACATGTACATACAATATCATGCACAATGGATTATGGAGCACGCTAAATGTACAGTATTTCATGTTTCAAATCAGATTATTAAAATTGGCACGAGTTCAAATATTGCAACACAACTGGTGCATGTAAAAGTACTTGGGCATTCTCATTACATCATCACTCATTCTCACAAGACATAATGATACATAATGATTGGAAAATCCCTATTTGGCAGGGGATTCCCCAAGTAATTCCATACAGTACTGGCTATAAAGTATAAAGTTTAACTTGTTTAAAAAATAGAAACATTATTACATCTTTTCAAATTAAGTGCTACAATGTACAAAATGTACATGTACTGCATACATGTACATTGTAGAAGGACATTTGTGCATGAAGGGGTACACATAATTTGATGTGAGTCTTTCCCTCGTTATCTATAAATTTCTTCTTCTTTTTCTTTTGGTATCATTATTACACATCATGCACAAATACATTTAATAAATTTTTACAATTCAGACCAAGACTAGTGATGGTGTTATGAACATTATACAAATAGACTGGCATGCAAGTCTCAATGGAGATCAGTCACAGCACATTAAACAGCTGTACACTGTACATGTACGTGTACATGTAGAGACATGTACATTCAGTATGCTAGATGTACATGTACATACATGTACAAATATACACTTCAGTAACATGTATTACAGGGAAATTCTGAAGAGTCTCGACTGTAAAGGAGAACAGTCAAAGATTGTGTCTATGATCGATATAATGTGGAGTAATATACAGTAGTAGTAGAATTGTACATGAACTTGCAAAATGTACATGGAGCTTGCAAAAAGAAGTTTCTACTTCATACAGGACTACACTGTACATCATGCTGTACTGTATGTATGTTCATTCAGTATTAAAGGCAATTCAAACTAGTCATCCTTGATAATACAAAAGACCTTATTTGAGGTAACCTTGCTCATCCAAATAATCTTGAGTTTAGAAAAGCCCTTTCTCCCTGAACTGCCAGCCTTTTTTATCAGCTTCTCCAAAACATAAAAGATGGATACATGAAACCTTGGTGCAGGATTAACTTTAATAATAGACACTACAAAGAAAATGAATGGGCAATATGCTACTAGTATAAAGACACTTTGAAGAACTTAAAGAACATGTACTGTAGCTACTGTAAGTAAGTTAAAACGTGGTGTAAAGTGCTATACTTTGTGCTACATGTAGGTTGTATGCAGAATACATTACACATCTACGTGTAGGGCCTACATGTACATGTAGGCCAACATGCTTATTGCATACAGTAGTAAGGCGCTTCTGCTTGACACATGCGTTGTTGTACATAAGCGCTTTCTGGTGCCTTACATTTACATGTACATGTATATCACAATAGCCTATGTGTATTTTGCAAAACCATGTCTCATTAGCTCCTCGCATATGTCTATACTGCATCAGCGAAAAAATACCATCACATGTGGGATCATTTTTACTATCACTGCAATCATCAAGATAAGCAACCTATCATGTCATGTGACCTCATGTAGACTACTCGTGTCGCAAGATTCTTTGGATGTGGGATATAATGGATCTTAAGATTGTTTGTTTTTCCAAGAATATCCATGCTGACATTACAAGACAAAATAGAAATATATTAATAAACATCGCGCTTGCAGCCCACCATCAGCACACTTTCATTTCTATTTTGTCCTTTTACTTTCAGTGATATCATATACATGTACATGTACTGTTGCTTCTGGCTAGTACTATACATGTACATGTAGCTGGATAGGCAATTTCGCGTATTCGTCATCACGTCATGAAAACAAAATACCCCTGTAGACAGTCTACTTTTTAATTTTTTTAAAATTCAACATCAACTTTTGTTTTCATAACAAAGCTGCTTATCACCTTTAAAAATTGAGCTGAAGAAATTCTTTTACAGCAAATATTAATAAAGGAAATTAGTATCCAAATGGGAGACTGTGTCCCAAATTTGCTAGAAAAAAATCAACAAATTATTTCAATGACAGGGACAGAGATTCAAATGCAAAGCATGAGAGCTCAACGCTTGTATTTTGCTGGGCTTCTGACCTCGGCCTCGGAGAAGCAAAAATTTGGCTGGGAAAAACTGCCTTGTTGTTTGTGTTGTTTCTTTTGTCATTTGTAAACTAAATCTCAAATATGGGAGATTCTCAACTTAAGTGGGAGAGTCCCAAATCATAAAAATGATGCATTCCAATTTGCGCCTAGTCTATCTATAATCTTAATTAATGAGTGATGGACATAGGTGACATGTACTAGATCTAGACTCTAGACCTTCATTTGTGTGCGAGATGGATGGAAAAAGACAAATCACTTTGTACCACTACCAGAATGAAAGCCTAATCTGAAATACATAACCTACCTAATTATACAAAACAATAGCTAAAATCATTAAGAAAGCAAGGCTTTTTGGGAAAGGTGAATACCAAGGGGGTGTGAGAGGGGTGGGGCATGTTTTGGTTCGGATTCAATGAAGTAATCGCTTCCGTTCTCAACATCACAACACAGTTGTGTTTACAGCAGTGCAGTGTAAATAAACATGAAGCGAGATGTCCGGACTAATGCAGGGAAATTGCTTAAAATAAACACCCTTTATAGAAAAATAAACTAAGTTTAACCAGAAATTTAGATTTAATAAATTATGATCTACGCACAGATAGAAAATATTTTTCCAAGAGACTTGTAAGGAGAGAAATATTAATGGTTAAACTTACCGGTTTTCGTTCGACTTTAGCAACAGAACGGAATATGGCGGAAGGATGACCTGAGAGTGTCAGAAATCACGTTATGATAATTACAGAGCATTCGCTATTGAGCACTTATTACAATGAGAAAGGAGTACAGTCTCTTGAGCTGCGAATTGAGTTTTTCTTACGACGCCCTCTTTGTTGACTGTTGTGTTAATTCTTAGAAACAGAAATCGATGAAAAGTAGTTTCTTTGTCATGCATGCTGTTTAACTTTTTTTCTTATTCTTTTGTTCGCAGCCGGGTTCGATGTCTTCGTACAAAAAGGGGGAGGGTGGGAAGCAACCAAAGCCAGCTGAAAAAAAGAAGAAAAAAAAATGATCGGAGTGCTGCCTTCCAGGGATACATGTAAAATAATGTCCATTATCGCCACTAGCTCTCATCCCCCTCAGGCCTCATCAACATCATCACTGTCACCTTCCTCTGGATATAACAAAGGTCAAGGCAATCAGCATTACCACTATCATCCTCTCTAAGGAGGAAAGGCCCTAAAATTGATGAATTACCTGTTAAAATCAATTTTTCAATCAACCAAACTTTGTCAAAATTTCGCAATACATATTATGTATGATTCTCAATACGTATTCTATATCTTTTGTATAAGGGGTAAGTATTATGTCACAAAATATGAAGTATTATATAGTCTATTCACTTAGTATCTTTTCATTTACGCTCATTTTTAATATTTTATTTCATTGCTTTAATTAGGGGTTGGAGACCTATTCACAAACATCTTAAAATTTCAAGGAAAAAAATGAGGCTATAATGAAATAAATTTAGGAACTACATACATTTTGAAACACTATAACGATGTACAATAAACGGGGTGTAGGCATTTAGGCAAGGGTACCCATCCTACCCCACCTGCCCTGCCTTGAGAAAATCTTGAAATAAATGATGTCATATAAGTTCTTAGATTTGAAAGAAAACTGTTGGATGTACAGTACACCGAAGTGGATGTATCATCGGAACATTCTGAAAATTGAAAACAGCTTCTTTTTAATTTTGTTTTTCTCTCTCTCTCTCTCTCTCTCTCTCTCTCCTCTCTCTCTCTCTCTCTCTCTCTCTCTCCTCTCTCTCTCTCTCTCTCTCTCCATTTCTCTTTCTTCTTTTTGTTTTACTTCTTCTTTTGCCGTCAATGGGTGAAGAGGGGGGTATAGCCGTTTCGTCTCTTAGAGATTTTCCCTAATGTGATCATTTTCTATTTTCCAATAATGTACGATTATTCTTATCTTTACATAAAATACGAGCAGCCAAAGTCAACAAGTGCCCTTTTCAAAGAGAAGAGTGTATTTCCATCTATTGCCCATCTTGCTTCCATTCTTTTCTATTGTCCATATTTATTTATTTATTTATTTTCTTATTTGGTGTTATTTCAACAGGGTAGTTAGCAGTTGAAACACTGTTATACCATGGAGCTAATTAGCTCCATGGTTATACTTGGAGGCCCTGCATAACGTAATCAATACAGAAGACATAGAGGCCGACATGTACATATTAGTCACATGGCGAGATAATAATCTCTAGTGAGCAAGCACTTTTCCGGAGAACAAAAGTTTTTTTTAAATAAATTTGTTTTGACATCGTTGATTATCAATTATGATAACTACGGTTAAAACCAATTATAATTTGATGTAATTGAAGTTATATTAAAATTAATAATGAACATTATTGGATGACTATATAATGTCTGATTTTGGGGTTGGCCAAACTATGTGTACTAATCGCATCGATCTGGGCATCTTTCCTGCTATGCCCCCTCTCTCTCTCTCTCTCTCTCTCTCTCTCCCTCTCTCTCTCTCTCTTTCAATCTATTTCTCTCTCACTGTCTTTCTCTTCTCTCTCTCTCTCTCTCTCTCTCTCTCTCTCTCTACATAATACATTAGGATATTATATATATATATATATATATATATATATATATATATATATCTCTCTCTCTCTCTCTCTCTCTCTCTCTCTCTCTCTTTCAATCTATTTCTCTCTCTCTCTCCGTCTTTCTCACCTCTCTCTCTCTCTCTCTCCGCTCTATACATAATTAGGACATTATATATATATTTCTATCTCTCTCTCTTTTTCGTCTCTCTATATATGTCCCTCCCATCTACTGAAGTTATCCTTGAATCCATCAAAAGTATACTCTTCCATCATTTTCATTCTTATAAAACTCAAAGAACGCAAAGAAAATATTGAAAGAAAGTTACTTAAATAGTTTTATGCATTTTGTAATGAAACCGTTTTATAAAAATACGAAATTAAATCACATTAAATCTCACAGCAGGAATTCGCGCGTTTAGCTAATAAAAACACATTGAGTATATGATAATGATAATTATGTACAAAACACGGGCAAGAATAACGAAAAGAATGGAAATAGTGAAATATATAACTTACTTTACGAACGGTGAAGTCGGTATAAATTTCGGACCATATACACATACATTTTTACTTCATAAAATATGTTCTAATAGGCTCATTGATTAAAAAGAAGCAAAGACAATATACCCTTTCTACGAAAAAATATAATGCAAAACCAAATGGGATTTTACGGTGATACCGAATGTTACCACTATATTCATTTAAAGATTAAAGCCCGGCGCACACTATACACGATCCGACTGCGATCCGATTCTTGAAGAAATTGCAATTTCAATCGCAATATATAGTTATGGAAATCTAAACACAGAATTTTGATTTAGATTGTAAATAAGGATAAGAATACTAACAACCAGAATTTCAGATTTCTATACAGAATAAAATATGCCGAATCGGCTTAAGATCCTAGATAATCGTACTACTAGTCTGACGTCACTAAGATTTAAAGCCGATTTGGATACCCCCCTCTTCAAGGAAGCTTGAAATCCCCTAAAAATTAGATTTTATTAATCACATGACTAATCAGATCCTCGGTCACTAAGATTTTACATGTTTTAATGTTCATATAAAATGCGGTTGTAAATTCGCAATGATCAGATAGACTAAAATCTTAGATGTGGTCTGTGACGTATAATGGGCAGGCCCGTAGCCAGGTGGGGGCACGGGAGGGGGGGGGGCCCCCAAAAAAGAAAAGATCAGACACCCTCCTATTAGACCCCTCCCAGGACGTCGATCAATTACATGTATGTGCCCCCCCCCAAAAAAAAACAAAAACAAAAACAAAAAACAAAAAACAAAAAACATCAAACTCTGGCTTCGGCCCTGGTAATGGGACAAAATAGCTTAGACTTGCCCAAGTACAACGAAGCACGCTCACTTTCTTTCAAATTATCGAATTTGAAATTAATAGTTTATTTGATGGCATAACGATCGAAAAAAATTAATGCTATAAATAGTGTGTATATATTGTAAATGTAAGGTGAGTTCTTAAAGTACATGGTTATAATTATTTTCCTAACTTTTGCGGCATAAACATGAACATTCATAATACTTTTGGTACCAGTAAAGGACATAATACTCCTTATGCTCGTTATATACACCAGGAAACGTTATCATAAAAGCCGAACAAACTTGAAGTTAACAACTTGCATTTGTAAAAAATATGCTCGACTCAAATGCGGAAGGCAACAATTTAATATTATGTACATTCTGGTGGATTATGTGTAGCCTATATGAGTTTCATTTCTATTTTTATAAAATTGGTTAAAATTCATATCATTAATAGGATTAGATATCATACATACAACATCATTAGCGGTAAAAGTAAAATGTTCCGTCGGTTATCCTACTTTCTAAAAGTATTGGTATTGACTTTTTTTTTCGATTTTTTTTTTTGGGGGGTGGGGGTCAAATTAGGGGTCACTTCATTTCATTTATTTATTCAGTTCTGAATACATAATAAATCAGTATATATTAAAAGATAATATATGAATAAATACATGTATAAACATTTTTAAACAGAACTAGCCACGGCTCCGAGATGCCAACATGCCGTGTGAGCCCTGACAATTAAATACTAGCAAAACAAAAAGGAAAGACGTAAATAGGGATCCTCCTCACGTGGAACGGAACTATGGGCTCAAAATTACTGGAATCCACTCTCAAAGGAGTAATTCGGCCCTACTTCGGAGTAGACTGATTTCCGCCATAATTTAGAGTGGATTCAACCCCAAAGGAAGTAATCCGTATATGACTTCTGAATAGAAGATTCCCACTCCTCTGCACCAAGAGAGTATACACGTGGTGTCATTATAAACAAATAAAATAATATAGCTTTGGACATGGTCTTTGGTCACTGAGCTATATAGGGTACTCCTCCTACACGTCATTCATCGGTGAAGATGTGCCGTTGCTATGGTAATGCATCCCCATCCTGTATCATCTTGATCTCTCTAGCCAGCTGGCACTGAGCACAGCAGGGACACAGTGTGGTCACCACGCAGTCATTCATTACTGAGCCCTGCATGGATAAAAGAGATTCAAAGAGTATATATTGACAGCAACAGAATGATGATGATGATGATGGCGACGATGATAATTATTATGATGAAGAAAAAGATGATGGTGATAACAACAACAACAGCAACAATAACCAGAGAAAAAAGTAGAAGAAAACGAAGACGAAGAAGAAGTAGAAGAAAAAGAAGAATAAGAAGAAGAAGACGAAGAATTAAGAAGACGAAGAATTAAGAAGAAGGAGAAAAGGATGATACTAATGAACACACAAAATGACTGAGTCATAGTATAGAAGGAAAGATAAAATCACCATTCGGGGGCGTCGATCAATTTTCATAACCTTGGAGGGGAGCAAACTCATTGATCAGAATTAAACATTGAATATAGTTTGTTAACCCGATGAATCAAGTTATTGAATGCACCCAACAATCGATACCCTTTTAATGATTTTGGTTAAAGAGGTGCAATATGCTACACAGCGCATAATTATATAGAGCAAATGCTATGACATACAGACATAACCTATACGATACTTGATTGATTGATTGATTTTTATTCGACAATCGCTAGGCTTTAATTTCCTACACCAACCGAATTCCTACTTCAACCCTGGACCCGACACTAAACCTAAAGCTTACCTTAAACCTATTAATAAATAACCCTGCCCTTGACACTAACCCTATACTTAAACCAAAAACCTAACCCTAACCTTTTCCCTAAACCTATATAAAACTCGAAGGCAACTCTAACCCATCAGACATTATACTTTTGAGTTTTGACAAAATAAAGCCCGAAACAATTGTCGCCGGAGCAAAATGTCAGACCAAGAGTATTACTTTTGTACAGTAGGGACAGAAACAATCTGCAATTTCCCCAACAGAAAGAAAGAAGCTAAATAAATTCGCCCACTTTCACGATCTCAAACATGAAATATAACGTCATTCTAGCACTGAACATTACTCACCTCGATGTTGTGTCGCCCTCTGAGTAGTGTCCTGAGGATCAGGTTTGAGAACGGAACACACGCCCCTGCTAGCAGACTCTCCCCCATTGATGAGGCTATGAAACACATGTGACATGGTACAAACGTCCCCATCAAACCTGAAAATGAAACAAATTTTATCATGAACAATGTTTTAAGATAACATGTAGGCTTCTAAAATGTCTTCAAGTGATCATTATAACTCAATAATACCAGGTAATATTAATATAGTTGAAGAGCATGTAGGTTTAAAAAAGAAAGCACAAAGATAAAAAATAAGATTCTATATAATTATACGGATGAACATTGGTGCCGTTGGAGAGGGTGTATGGTAAAAGCTTTATTTTTCTGGTCTGCAAATCGATGTTTTTCGTCCTTAAAATTGTAAGCTTTAAGATCATTTTTTTAGAAAAGTGTCAAAATCTGAGGAATCTGCCCTCGATGTTGGAATACTTTCCCCGAAAGTCAGTCGTGAATGTCCTTAAATCGCTTTTGTATGTGATCTGTTTCCTGGTGAATTAGCTTCAATAGTCCTTCGAGGCCAACGAGAATGAGTTGGAAAGAATGTGGTTCCCCTACAGAGCATCTCTCAAAGGGAAGGGGTCTATCGATCAGATTAGACGTCTCTTGAATTAATAACAAAAATAGTGTACAAGAGACGCAGAGAAAGGCATATTAAAATCATTCTTGAAAACACACTTACATGTGTTCATATCTTGAGTGCAACTGAAGAGTCCAGTAGACCACAGTCGACGCTTACCATTAGGATATAACCATGGGTAGAGAGGGGTCTAGAAGATGGACAAAAAGATATAGTAAGTTGTTGAAGAACATGTATGGTTGCTATGGAGATTATATCTAGACGGTCTCGTCTACAGCAATTCTAGCATTAATTATCACTTGCAGCAATTGTTGTATGATAAGGATGACACGCCATGCTAACCCCAACTAATCCCAATAATATCAGAATATCAATATTTTTAAACGTCTACTTGTGTTTAAATCAGTCATAGAAATCATCATAGAAAATCTAAGACATAACAATATCAGTTACCCCATCATTCTATAGTAACTTTTTTTTGTCAATGCAGATTTTGTTTGCGACAAATTAAGAAATGTTGTCTTTTGGGCTACATATAACTTTTGCATTTTATGACTGACTTCATACTTTGAAATATAATACTTTGAATACATGCTTTGAATATACAAAGGTAATATGTGTTTACCTCATTGGTTTTCCGATCTATCGATGTTAATGACATATCATCCTGCTCTATACTTCTTCTGGGTTGAGCAGTGATAGGCTGCCACTCGAATGACATGGCTACTGAAGACATCAACTGAAAATAAAACAAAAGGTATGAACTTGGGAGATTTGTAAGACAAAAAACAATTCTTCTTCTTCTTCGTCATAATTTATCTGCCTCCTTCACTCCTGAAGAATCTTGCAGATGAAACACTATGAGGAAAGGGCTCAAATTTGCACCATATAATGTTAGTGCTCCGACTTATGCTATGGTGACAGTTTCTCTGGGTTTTATTTCGTCAAAGAATTAGAGAAGAACATGGGAGACAGAGATGCGAGAGACCAATAATTATGGCACAACGGAAGGATGAATAATATGACTGACTATTGCATGTATATCCAAAAGATAATTAAGCTGGCTGAATCATGTTAAAAGGCAAAAAACGAGACAGGAAGATATATTATGGAGCAAGAAGCGAGAGAGAGAGGGGGAGAGAGAGAGGGGGGAGATAGGGAGAAAAGGAAGAGAAGAGGAAGTGGGAAGGGGAGAAGGAGGAGGGGTGAGGGAGGGGAGAGAAAGAGGGAGAATGTTAAGATGCGCGTATATTATGCTTTGAAGAATAACGATGTAATACTACACATGAAACGTTTTAACCGCTGCGAATTATAGGCACTTTAACGTAGTTGTACGGGTGTATACACGTTATCTCTTGATGATGACTATAAAGCAAATATTTCATTTTTCATTTCATTTCATTTATTTCCACTTCTCATAAAAAACATATTACAATTTACATACAATATCTGATTAACACAACAAAACAAGAAAAATAGGACATCAACATTTAGAATTGAGAGCAGGCGCGGATCCAGGATTTCTTAGGGGGGAGGCCCATATTTGAAATTATGCGAGCCAAATATTGGTACGTAATGGTGAACAGCAGTGGCGTAATGAGCAAAAACGTTTTTTTCGGGGCAGACAAAAAATTCGCATCTCCCCACTCTTACCTCGCTCAGGCCTCGCTGAACGTTTTTTCAAAGTGGGTGGGGGAGGCTAAAGTATTTGTGATCAGGTAGAGCGTAGCGCAAATTTGCGTGGGGTCTAGGGGCAAAGCGCCGGCGGGGATCAAGGGGCGGAGGTCCTGGAAGCTCAGGGGGTATGGGCATTTAATTACGGTCAGATGAGCATATTTTGATACCTTATTCATGACACTGGCAGGTCACTCATTGGCGTGGGGTCCAGGGGACTGAACCCCCTGAAACTCAGGGATAACGGTCAGATAAGCATTTGGGGGCCTGCCTTAGACACCCTGGTGGGGTCGAGGGGGCGGAGATCCCGGAAGCTTCGGGGTTTTAGACATTTTATAACGGTCAGATAAGCATTCAGGGGCCGCCTTAGGGCCCCTGGTGGGGTCGAGGGGGCAGAGCCCCCGGAAGCTCAAGGGTTTTAGGCATTAAATTACGGTCAGGTGAGCATATTTTGATACCTTGTGACACTCGCAGGTCAATAATTTGCGAGGGATCCAGGGGGTGAAGCCCCCGGAAGCTCATGGGTTTAAGGCATTAAATTACGATCAGGTGAGCATCCAGGGGCCCGCCTTTGGGCCCTTGGTTGGGTCCAGGGGGCAGAGCCCCCGGAAGCTTAGAGGTTTTAGACATTTAATTACGGTCAGATGAGCATCCAGGGGCCCGCCTTTGGGCCCTTGGTTGGGTCCAGGGGGCAGAGCCCCTGGAAGCTTAGGGGTTTTAGACATTTAATTACGGTCGGATGAGCATATTATGTGACACTCGCAGGTCACTAATTGGCGTTGGGTCCATGGGGTGGAGCCCCGGAAGCTCAGGGGTTTAGACAATAAATTACGGTCATATGAGCATCCAGGGGCCCGCCTTAGGGCCCTAGGTGGAATCAAGGGGGCAGAGTCCCCGGAAGCTTAGGGGTTTTAGGCATTTAATCACGGTCATAATTATGAGCATCCAGGGGCCCGCCTTAGGGCCATTGGTTGGCTCCAGGGGGCAGAGCCGCCGGAAGCTCAGGGGTTTTAGGCGTTTAATTACGGTCAGATGAGCATTTTTTTTATTTGTGACACTAGCAGGACACTAATTAGCGTCGGGTCCAGGGGGCGGAGCCCCCAGAAGCTCGGGGATTTTAGGCATTAAATTACCGTCAGATGAGCATCCAGGGGGCAACAGCCTGAGAGGCAAGGCCGTTTCGGCCCCTCCCCCGATCTCCTTCTTTTCCCCCGTTTCTTTACTTCTTCCTTCTTTCCCTTCTTTTCCTTCTCTCTTTCTCTCTTTTTTTTTTTTTTTTTGCTGGGGCAAGGCCCGCTCGGCCTCCCCCCTGGATCCGCGCCTGATTGAGAGCACCTAGAACTCATAATACTTGAGACTGTGGTGGAGCCAGCAGAAGCCATTGACCTATCTAGGGCTGGTCTCCAGGAATAAATTAAGTATATATAGTTAGGTACAAAACATATTTAAGTACACAACAAAAGGGAAACAGGCGGTCTGTGTGAAGGAAAAGTATACACAAAAAAATAGTTGTGTATAAATACTTCAGGTGGTGAAGTAAAGTTTTTTTTTAAAAATCAACATATTTTAGCATTTCAAAAGGTATTGTTTATATTTGCGTTTGAAAGAGGCAAGTGATAGGCTGTTTTCTATGTCATCGGGTAATGCATTCCATAATTGAGGTCCCAAGTGTCGAACTGTCTGTCTGGACGATTCATACTTTAACAATTGCACACGTGGTCTATTGCAATGTCTGGTATTGTACTGATGCATTTCAGAGTTTAACATTAACATATGATTAAAAACCTGAGGCAACAAGTTATTGAAGTATTTGTACATAAATAAAGCAGTTTGCAATTTACAAATGTCAAATATAGTTAAGACTTGAAGTTTCTTAAAAAGAGGATCACTTGGTGTTCTGGGATGAGAGTTGGTAATTGCGCGCAGAGCTCTTTTTTGTAATACATATAGCTTATTTATTAAAGTATTTGCACATTTTCCCCATACTATATTACAATAAGAAAGATATGGCAAGATCAATGTGTTATATAAATTGGTTAAAATTCTCAGAGGAATGAAAGGCCTAATTCTATACAATACTCCAATAGCTCGTGCTATTTTCCCCATGATTTCATCAATATGACAAGACCAAGTCAGGCTTTCATCTACAGAAATTCAAGAAATTTTGTGCAGCATACTCTATCAATCTTGTAATTATTATTATATATATCCTCAATTTCATCATTAAGATGTTTATTCCTTTTCTTAAACAACATACATTGAGTCTTTTTTGAATTGATCATAAGCTTGTTTGCTGCAAACCATTGGTCAATTTTCGGAATTTCTGTACGAATTAATAATGTCCCTTTTCAAATACAAATACAAAACTCGAATAAAGTACACTTACCGGTACCGAAGATAATCGCCAAACAGACCCGTTGCTTGATACAAAGTGTTCACTGTATTCTATCCAATGTATACATTCAAGTTATACCAGTTCCAGATTGTTATTGCGTTGACGAAGAGATGTACAACATGAGCAATGAATAATGAACAACCTGAAAAAGAATTTCAACACTTGAAGCAAGTTTCAGAATCGTTCTCTGGCTCTCAATTTATCGTTCAATCTTGTCAAGAATATTGATACTTCTATCTTTTTCAAGATACTTCAATCATAACATCCACTTCACTGTCTGAACACTTCTGAGCTGTTTGTGTGGTGTTTTACAAACGAACAGCGACGGTGTATCTTTTTACTTCTCGGTTTGTGTAAATCTATCTATTCTTCTTCACGAAACACAATAGAAGAAAGTGAATAGCGCACAGCCAGGGACGTCAAACATATTCACCGGTCTTTATTCTCCGTCACTGGAGCGAAGAGGGTTGTTTCTTTTGAAAAGGGACTTATATATTATTTTCTGCGTCATAATAGATACATACTGTTAATGGTGGTGGAAGTGGGCGTTACGAGGACAGGGATATTATTTCTTTTGTAACCCTCTTGTCAACGACCAGCAGTATGTTAGTTTGCTGCCAGAGAATTCGATACATTCTATCAGTATCAATGTGCTAGGGCTAAAGGCTTTTTGTCATAAAAAGTTGACATAATGCCCACTTCGAAAGCTGTGAAATTACCCCCAAAAAAAAAAACAAAAACAAAAAAAAAAAACGATCTCGTCTGGTTAAACAAATATATAATTTAAGTAATTTGCTATCTTATATCAACATCACTACAATGATAAATATTTGATGTATGTATGTCAAATTAATATTTCAATAAATCTGAGAATGTCGACAATGTATTCAGATCGTCTAGCCTGGTAGCCTCCCCCGCCTTTCTCTATTGCATTTTATTGTTCATTCTAACCCTTCCCTACCGTTTAAACCCCCTCCCCCCTCTCACTATCTATATCTATGCATTCCTCACCTCATCCCCCCTCTCCCATCTCCTCTTCTTTCATTTCTTCAAAGCGTTTATATCATTCAAGTCCTCTGTATGTACTAGAGGTACATCTCATTCTCTCTCTCTCTCTCTCTCTCTCCCGCCCTATCTCTTGTCCTCTCTTACTCCATCTCATTTCCCTTCATCCCCTTGCATTCAGTGTCTCGTTAGCCTGTCCTCGGGGGTGTTTCACAAAGACTAAGATCGACTTTAAGTTGGACTTAAGTATAGCAGGCCGTTCATGCCATTGGTTGCTACCACCATTTGTCTCTAAATTATAATCTTTAGATAATATTTTTTCCTTCAATAATGAACTATCAAAAAATGTAAATTCTGTAGATTTGAGACCACTATTTGTACGTCCCTTGAAAGACAAATGCCAGTAAATGATGAGAGAAAACAATGGCACAAACGGCCTGTTATACTTAAGTCCAACTTAAAGACGATCTTAGTCTTTGTGAAACACCCCCCTCATATAATAAATGGCACCCTTTCTCTCACTTTCTCTAAATGTCTATCTTTTAATATTATCCACAAATCATTTTCACAGAATGGACTGTTCTTGAGACAAATATTTGAATACAATTACTGCACTTTGCAAGAAACTTGATTTAAACCAAACAGTTGTGGTGTTCCTTTCATTGCCATACTAGCTCTCTGTCTCTCTCTCCCTCTGTCCCTTTAAATCATCAAAATTAGTATTGAGTTTTGGTAATGACCAATTAACAGATTGAATATTACAGACCACAAATGAACGGATCTGACATACAGTTATTATTATTATTATTATTAACAACTAAATTATTCATACCCGACAACGTTTTGTATTCTTTTTAAGTACACCAGTATGTGAAAAATTTATATGTCCGAGTTTACGTTTCTTGAGAATGTGTCATATTAAAACACATCTAAAAGTATTCAACGTAGGTCCCAATCCAACCAGTCCACCTTTCTTTCTTGAGTTATGAAAAACAAAACAAAAACATCAAATTTACAAGGGGCATGAATAATTCAGTTGTTAACTGTATGTGGCACTGCTGGGCAATAAGCAGATTAGACTGTCTCTAGAAATGTAGTCCTTTACACACATAGTTGTGATGGCACTTTCCCATATATACAATGTACAACATTTTCTCATTGTATTATTTTGTATTCATTTTGCTGACAAACAACACTACTGCATGATTGACAGTTTAGAATAATATAGACAGTTTCTAAAAATGCAAATTCGTTACCAAAACTCTAGACTTTCTTTGATATTAACCTCATACACATTACACAGTATACATGTACCTCATATCAAAAACAAACCTCCACACTCAGTAAAATATAAAAGCATAACCTTGTTATATGTTATTCATGATGGTATCTCATGTTTATTTCTTCTTTTCATGTTCATGTTCATAATTGTATATCTAGAGCACTCAGAAAACAAAACCAAGAATTGCTTTACAATAACAGCGGTCTGCTAAGCAGAGACCTTCAAACATTTAACGAGCATCCCCAAGCCCTCAAGTGTTGAAATGAGAATAGATGTCTAGTGCAAACTAATCTCCAAGATTTTTTTCCAGAACCTATTGTAGAAAAGTTATTGCGAAGCCCTGAATAAGGCATTTCATGGTTCTTCGTGATCACTTTCACTACATTAGTCAATAATGAGAATAATGGTACAATTTAGTGGAAAGAAATTGTGAAATTTGTTGGTAGATATCTTTGCTTACTGTATAGTATTTTAAGATGCCATGGGAATCATACATTTAACTGCTAAAATTTGTTCTTTCCTCAAGGAATCACATAAGCATTTGAATAATGCATACCGGTATGTGATTCTAGGGTGCTGCCCTCCCTTACCCTCAACAATCTGAATGGTTAGGGATCTTGGAATTTGGAAGACTGGTTCAAAATTCAGTGAAAACATTGTTGTGGGCATTAGATTACACAGCTGTACTGACAATTTATACCCTTGAAATTACAAGCTCTGTACTAATTGATTAATTCAGGATCAACTTTACAACGATACAAGCCCATTGGATAAAGAGGTAAGGGTTGATAGCATCATAGGCTGGAGTTGCAAGCCAGAAGGGGCTCCAAAATTGCATCCATTCCAATAAAGTAAGTGTAGAAGCTGGTACCAGAGAAACTTTCAGTTCATGTGTATAAAATAGATACAGTTTCTTCAGTTTCAATGATCTCTTGTCAATCCACTTCTGGAAAGTAGTTGATTGGTCGTCTGAAATCCACGATTGATCTGGGTTCGCCAAGGACCAAACCTCCTTCTTCAAGTGCACTAAGGAACACTGCCATCTGGAAAGGAGATAAAAGGACAGACAGCTAGGTAATTCTTTTGCCTTTTAATTCAATAGCAACTACGAAATGGTAAAACATACAACTAAACATCTCACAATGTCACAACAGACAAGAGCCATTGAGCTCCTGACAGCTCCCACAGAGCTTTGAAAAGGAATCGTCATCATAGCAGTTTTACCAGAAAAAACAAATGAACAAGAAAATAAAAAGAACTAAAAATGATGCATAAAAACAATTTATAGAATGGAATTTTTTAATATTTTCAGTAATAATACATCATAATGCTAAATATATTACTCATTGCGGATGTAGTATCGAAAATAATATCGCTAGTGATATTCGTTTGTCTCGCAATGTGGTCAAACGAATATCACTAGCGATATTATTTTCAATACATCATAATGTTGGATAAAGAGCAAAGTTTTTTCTTCATTGTATAGACAAAGAAATTTGATAGATAAATAAATAAACAAACAAAAAACAAAAAAAAGTACCGGTAGGCAAAGTAGAGAACAAGCTAAGAAATAAATAAATACAAGTTTTACATTTATATGTATAAACAAGTTTTACATTTATATGTATAAACAAATTATTAAAAAAAATATTGCCAAAGAATGGAACTAGGCTCGACTAGCACTTGTGCTAACTTCTAGTTGCCATTAACAACGTCACCTAAATATAGTAATACACATATTTACGTACATATCTTTTGTACATTTAATAGTATGCAGAGCTATGTCTAAATATCATTTTAAAACCATTACTGTTCAATCAACATTACTCTTATGTTATGTATACATGTATCAGTATTATTCTTTGCATTGTATGATTGTTCATATGTACTGTCATTATTGTGATGTGTTGTTGTTAAAAAATTCAAAATTCAAATTCAAAATTCAATTAAATATTGCACATGTTAATACATAATTATGTCACAAAATCAAGTGATGAGAAAGACATACCCCTTCCTGTTCCTTATCTGTCTTCTTCATGCTGTTATGTATAAAGTTGATACCAGACTCCAGACATCTGTCAGCAAGTACTCTACCAAGGTTCTCTGAGGCTGATACATCAGAGGTAGAGTAGAGGTGTTTCTTGATGGCCCATTCCTTGGTTGATGCCTGCACCACTATGTTGCCTTTGATGTGCTCAATGCGTGCTGTGATGTGTCGGTTGGTCTTGGTAACAAATAACCTAAGGGGGAATAGAAATGGATTAGTTCTGAAGACATCAACATAATCTTTCTTCCCTTTTCCACTTCAAATTAATCAATATGCATGCATATCACAGTTATCTAGAAGGCCACACTCATATTACAAAACTATTTCTACGTCCAAATATGGGCCGTATGTTTTCTATGCTTGGTGTTTATATTTAAAATTGTAAGAGTATATTATCTCCCATACTTCAAATGCAGCTCATAAAGTTTCTACCATTTTAATCATTTTTAACCTAAGGTGCACATACTAAATTGTTAGTATAATCCTCCTGGATTGGGATTATTCCAAATACAGTGTAGGGTTATCAAAAAGAAAAGAAAAAATATATATTTCAGGGCTCCACACTAACTTTTTGGGGAAGGGGATCTGGATTTAGATTTCTTGAGTCTTTATGCATGAGCTGATTGAGCTCTATATAAAAATTGTTCTTCACTCATAAAAACTGGTGGGCTGACAAAAATGGAGGGCTGACAAAAATGGAGGGCAGTTATGGACAAGAGACTAGGAATCAATTTTTCTTGGTCTTAAATTAAGTTTCATACTTATGCCAGTAGTCTTTCCTGGGGTAACTCTGAGACCATCCCTTGTCTTTCCTGGCCACTGCTATCAACTCGAGATTCCTTGGGTTACGGTTTATGAAGTGTGGATTTACTCTGTCATTCTCTGACAACTGTTCTGTAACATTCTCCTCCTCACTTTGCTCAGCTTTGGTTTGCTGTAGTGGTGGTGTCATTGAATTGAAATGGGCCTGGCTTGCATGCAAACATCTGCATGCTGCTGATGGCATCGTCATTGCCAAAACTGATGAAAAATGAAAGAGTAAAATTGCAATTATCATTGTGGATTTTTTTGGTGGTGAAGTCAAATAAAAACAGAACATTAACAGTTTCAATTAAATTAAAAAGGGATTAATCATTCATTGATGCATAATGTACAAGATTATCTGAGATACGATACAGTCGGTCATGTAAAGCTGACTGGGAGAAGTTTGCTGACTTCATGGAAGGTGTCTGTGAGGAAACTGCAGACAAGCTTAGCTCATGCTCGGTGAATGAAGCATGGATTATCTTTAAGAGTGGAATAGAGAAGGGAATGGCAGAATTCGTACCACAGAAACTGACATCTAAGAAGGATGACCTACCATGGATTACGAACAAGATTAAAGAAGGATCATCAAAAGGAGAGACAGGTGGAACAAAAAATGTCGGGACCTAAAATCAAGAAATGATAGACTCATCCCCTATCATTTGGTGGTAGAAGTGAGAGCAATCAAGAAAACGCTGCAACAAGAGCTAAGGAGGGCATATTGGAATTACGTGGAATCCCTGTTTTCTACCGATGAAGATAGCATGGAATATGACAGTATGAAGAGATTTTGGAGGTTTATCAAACATAACAGGTCTGACAACACAGGAATAGCAGAACTGAAACTAATGGTACTACAGTCACTGATCCGATAGCAAAAGCTGAAGCGCTGAATCAACAGTTCCAAAGTTAGTTAGTTATTAGTTAGTTAGTACCCGCGACCTCATCATTTAAAGAAATGGAGGATATTGTGTTCACACCTAAGGGTGTAGAAAAGTTGCTCTTTGGCTTGAAGATACACAAAGCTGCTTGACCAGATGGTATAACTCCACAAGTCTTGAAGCAATTGGCAACAACTCTGGCTCCTATTCTTTGGGATATATTCCGCTTGTCATATGAAACGAGTGTAACACCAGAGGACTGGTTCCACTTGACAGATTTACTGTATGATGCATTTAAAGCGCGGGTTCAAAGAAAATCACAAATATGGCAAATAACATATTACTAGAAACTGGTAAGCTAATAGATGGCCATCGTACAAATTGTAGGTCAACTACAAATCGGATGATTTATAAAAATACAAATAAAACCACCTCCATAGCATCTGGGATATGCAAGAGATTCGCCAGAAAAATAACGATGTTTTAATGCCGTCACAATATGAACCAATCCTGCCCAAGCAGACGACATCCCATAAAGAATGAACATAATTGCAATGCTATTATTTCTCAAATTATAATGAGTTTAGTGTATATAAATGTGATGGAATTTTACACCATTCAAAAGGGATATGACCCGATTCTGATAACTAAATTCTTTTGTTTGTAAATACACAGGATAGGGGTTAATGAACAATCAAAGAAACCACACTTTCAAATTTAAAACCCCAGGAATGAAAGCATGGACGCATTTGTTCCCTCTTGAAACGCCGAACATACCGCGGTGTATGCAGCTGAAAATACAATGGCGTCTTATTTTGTTTACAAGCGACGGATTCCTTTATTTTTTTATCGCTGCATTTTTCATCAAAATAATACCATGCGCGGGGTTTAGAGTGAGGCAATAGATTAAACATTTAGTCTGACGGTAGTGAAGTAAGAGAAATAACTGAAGAGAAGACGAAACAGGCACTGAAAATGTGTGAGATGTCATGGGACATCGTCTGCTTGTGCAAATCATGTTCAACATGTGACGTCACACATCTCAGCAGCGATCAGAGAGCATTTCAGGTGCTATGTCGGGGCTGTATTTAAGAGTTTTGTAATTCATAATAATCATTACTTCGAATGTTTCCGAGCATGGAATTTTGATAACCTTGTCAAATCAAAGTGTTACCTTTGCAATAATGACAATAAAGTTAGTTTTTAAAATCAATGAACCTGATCTTTAAGGGTCTTTTTTTCCCGGTTTTCTTCGTCGAAATTGAACTCTGCTCCGTGTTGAAATTTTTGCAACGCATGTGCAGTAACAATTTCAACACGGAGCGGACTTCAATTTCGACGAGGAAAACCAGGAAAAAAGACCCTTAAATGCATCATACAGTCAATCTGGTAAGTGGAACCGATGTATATTAGCCTAGACCTAATTTTCAAAAATAAATGCATCGGATATGAATCCACTAAAGTGACATTTTAGTCCAAAAGTTTGGCCGGAATTTGGTGGCCAGATCCGTACCACCGAGTTTGCACAGGAGCGCCTATGGTCGGCTTCTGTCTCTAAAGAGAGGAGCCGACCCTACCCAAATCAGAGGCTAACGAACGAAAGAGACAGAAATTTTCGGTCTATAGTTCTACGTGCCTAGAGTAGAAATCTATCTAGAGGTCTAGGCTAAACTTAGACCGAAAGCTTCAGTCTCTGATATCGACGGTTGTTCTGCTGAGATTGCATCTGGCTCCTCTGACCGCCTCTATACATAGACTGAAGTACGGCTATGCGGTAGTGTGCGGAACGAATGGTTCGGTTTAGCCGGACCGAGATGAATGCGATATGCATCGAGATTTTCACTCTTTACGTCTTCACACATTCACTTTGGCTGCAATATTACACTGAATCTAAACAGCCATAAGAAATAACCCGGAAATATATACTTTGACTTACGATAGCTTGCTCATTTAGATCCTATATTAATGATTAATCCGAGAAAGTCTTATAGTCAACAAGATTTGTTGTCAGCCATCTTGGTTTGAGTTGATGAATATTCATTTTTTCTTTCGAGCGTCCAATAGCTACGTATGAGTCAGCCTGGCTTGAGCCAGTGATGTTTGAATATTCATAAGCCCAATATCAAACACGTGCTCTGATTGGCCATTGGGCTTGTTTTGGTCGGTTGACCTGGAAATATATCGGGCGGGTCATGTCATAGATTCGAATGCATTTCGAATGCATGAACGTACCGTTCCCTTGGTTGTGAGATAAAAAAATGGATATCTCATATAAGTAAGTCTGTAAATTCCGCCTTTGGGAATAGGTAATAATTCTTTGTTAACTGTACATAGAGTATAATGAATTACAGACAACTCGCCACAAGACAGCTCGCCACAAGACATCTCGCCACAATAGCCGGGACAACTCGCCACGGGCGAGTTGTCCAGGGTGGGGTGCTTTTTCGGACAGCTCGCCCCACTTTTTTCCCCTCATGATTTCTAGATCTAAAATCCCTCACCTTAGATGAAATTGTCATTTTATGTATTCATTATGCTTTTATAAACACAGTCACGACAGGAAACATGGAAATTGTGAGTATTTTGAGGGCTGTTCTAAAGAATAAAGCCGATTTACCTTGCAACAAGAATATATTTTTGACAAACCGAAGGCGTACGTTCGCGGATAACTTCTCGGTATTTAACTTCATTTTTCTGTCTCAGAAAACTTTTTAATGGTAGGAATATGCTGTTATGTATCTTTACATTGCAATGTATATTTCCTTTCCTCTACCCCAGCGGAATTATCGCTTGCCTCAAGTTTATTAGTAGACATAACAAACTTTTAAGATTGTGCATTCGCTCCTCTTCGACTGTCGCTGTGGACTGCGAGTGTGAGCTGTACCGGTACCGGTACCGTGTGTGTGCCTGGCCGGGAGGCCGGGCGGCGGCTGGCGCAAAGCCAAGGGTACCCGGCGGCCGAGACTTCTAAAATGAAATTGTTGTATTATCTTCGGTTTGTCAAAAATATATTCTTGTTGCAAGGTAAATCAGCTTTATTCTTTAGAACAGCCCTCAAAATACTCACAATTTCCATGTTTCCTGTCGTGACTGTGTTTATAAAAGCATAATGAATACATAAAATGACAATTTCATCTAAGATGAGGGATTTTAGATCTAGAAATCATGAGGGGAAAAAAGTGGGGCGAGCTGTCCGAAAAAGCACCCCACCCTGGACAACTCGCCCGTGGCGAGTTGTCCCGGCTATTGTGGCGAGATGTCTTGTGGCGAGCTGTCTTGTGGCGAGTTGTCTGGACCCCGAGTATAATATATATAGTTTATTTCTATCTTATTTATAAATCAGAAAATTAGATTTAAATAAAGAAAATCATGGGACAAAGTTTAGGGGTACAAAGTGGGTCACAATTGGCTCAATCTCTCCCTGTGGTGCGAGGCGTACAGGGTACCGTCTGTGTATGGGGAATGTCAACAAATGTCAGTTTTATTAAAGAATGACCCATACCAGATGGTTATTTCTGTCTAGAGGTCTAGGCTAAACTAAACAAGGCAAGGGCAAGGGTAAGGCTAAACCTACAGTAAAAAGTAAATGAAAAACTCGGCCAAATCAAATCATATAATTTCAATATTGATGCATAATGGCCAAACAAAGCAAAGCAAATCTGAGATGAGTCTGATATCTGTCCTGACCCTGGCCTGTGCTTGTGAATTCCAACAGCATGCGACTAGCCCACCGCGACGTACCAGACTTTCCAGGCCGCTATGATCGGCCTTCTCGAAGTTGAAAATTCGCTTACAACTCAAGTGACGAGGATTGCGAACTTACTTTTTCTGAAGGAAAGAAATTCACGCCTGGCCATTTTTGCTTGCAGTCCATTCTCAAGTCCCGTCCACAACAGTGTTTGTAATGTCTTTATCGAACCCATCTTTATTTTTGTGGTCAAACTTAAACGAAAAATGTATTTTTATTAGCACGTTCCCGATCCCTCACACTTTTCGTCAAGGTTTGACCTCGATTGGATCGGATCACGCTACTCCATAATAGCTCAGTAATATATTTTAGTGTTTAGTCTAAAAATTAGATTGAATTATTAAACATTATAATTATTTTGTTAATAAATAATTATGATTTTTTAAATTATTAATAATGACATTGTTTCAAAACTTGAATTATTTATTAGAGATGATCAGTGCTCTGATTGATTAAGTCTCAAAATGGCTACCTTAGAAGAAGATGAGGTTGAGATATTTGAGGATGATCACCTAAATTCTCTGTTGAATTTCCCTCCGGATGTACAGCAAGCAATCGAGCAGGTAAAGCTATTATTAAGGATTATGTAGGATGAGAAAAAAACGATGTGAAGGGAGATTATATAGTTGAAATTAGATGTTTTTACGTGTGCCTTGACTGTGTGCATTGAATTGAGATTGTCCCGTGCATTTATTTTCGTGTTGTGTTGTTTTAAAACTGTAGGCAGACATAATAATTGACACGCCCACTCGCGCTCGCTCAGCTCATCTAACATGCATTCATGCCGCACGTAGAACTTTTACCATTCCGCGATGTACCGTGAGTTTACGCTCTGATTGGCCGATACGCTAAGTGGCTTCGAATTTAAGTGAGAGAGGGCCTATTTAAGACGCGCTTAAGTTAAGCGCGACTTAAGTTCAATGGCAAAGTCAATACGAAATATTACGTCGCACCACAGAGATTTTGACATGACGTGCTTTAAACAGGTGACGCATTTCACACATAGGTGACGCACACTCAGCTTTGTACACACATAAAATAGAAAAATCAACGAACATGTCAGTACAACTTGCAAGTTTGTACTAGAGTTAGGGTGTCTGATCGCGCACCCGATGTTGTGTGCTAAAATCCTTCCCATAGAGATTGCACGCAGCCCTATGCAGTCTATGTGCATTACGCGATCATGCAAAATTGGTCAAAGTTTTTTTTTTGTTGAAGTTCAAACCTTTATTCTTTGTGATCCTGAAGGTGATACTCAATAAATGAGGTGTCATATGAAAGAGCAGATTAATTCCAATATTTCCAGAGGGGCGTCATCTCGAAATTCTAAAAATATCTTGGTCAAAACAGCTATTTAAACATTGTTTCCTGGCTAACTCTGAAATTTGCCACTTATGAGATATGACGCCCCTGGCGATAAGTAGTCCCAGTCGTAAGGAAAATATCCCTACGCTTATTTTTTCGCTAGCCCCCAGGGATCACAAACAATTACAGTTTGAAAATACCCTTCCCCACATTTTTCGGATCAGCTAAGTAGGGAGGCGTGAGCTCCGCGCCGGCCGAACCCATGGTGATAGCGCGTAAAATCTGCACATGAATATGCATCGGGCCGCGTGTCTACAAACCTGGAAGTGGGTGCCCATTGAAGACAATGGATTGCCGATCGCGCATCATTTAAGCAACACGCGTACGCTTGCACGCGTATGTGTACGCTTGCATATTGCGCAATTCAGCTGTTGTGCTAAATTTAGCAAAACAACATAACTCTGCGTGTACGTCGATTCTTACAAAAAATGGATGAATATTGTAGGGAATTGAAGGGGCTGTAACTTTTGATAGAAACATCAGTGAGTCTTGAAATTTGAAATGTATTATTCTGAGTGAATAATTTTTTCAATTATCCAACCAAAATGGTGAAAAACGATCCAAAAGGGAAAATTGAAAAATCGTTCAGACACCCTACTACTAGAGTGTCTGAACGATTTTTCAATTTTCCCTTTTGGATCGTTTTTCACCATTTCACCATCTGCTCTTTCATATGACACCTCATTTATTGAGTACCGGTATCACCTTCAGGATCACAAAGAATAAAGGTTTGAATCTCGACTTAATAATAAAAACTTTGACCAATTTTGCATGATCGCGTAATGCACATAGACTGCATAGGGCTGCGTGCAATCTCTATGGGAAGGATTTTAGCACACAACATCGGGTGCGCGATCAGACACCCTATTTGAACCTTAAAGATACTACAGTATGTCCCTTTTGCAGCCAACATCAAATTCTGTAGAACTTTGCAGGATTTATGAATATGTCATGTATGTCCTATCTGTGAAATTTAAACGTTAGCAGTGTCCTAATATTCAAATTATGCAAGGAAACCTGTTTACTTGCTAGACTTCACTGTCAGACACTATTGAGTGACTGACTGGCTTTTTTCATGTTTGGTAATAACATACATAAAATGAGCTGTAAAGGGTACATGAGCATTTGTCTACTTCCCACTTCTGAACTCTGAAGGCTGAAACTTTTTTGACTTTGAAGATTGAGAAGAATTTGTTTAAAATTAGAGTAGAGGAGGGAGTTTTCGGCCACTTAAGGCAAAATCCTATTTTTGGACTCTTTACTTCCTATTTATTATCATTATTTGTTCAAATCATGAAGCCGATACTATTATTATTTAAACAAAAAAAGAATCCCAGAAAGAAAATAATGAATTGCCATGGCAATATTCATTTCCTTGTTTGAAGGCAGTTTTCGGCCTAGCGAGTCAGTTTTCAGCCGCATGTACAAAGTCAGTAGGGAGCGCGCGCCGTGCGTTCGCCCGCTGATCTATAGCACGTGCGGCCAGAGCACGTAATCCCCTGCACGGCCGAAAACTACACCTGCGGTGATCAGAAATTGGAATCTAAACTAAACAGAGATACAGCGCTATAGTATACGACTGCATTGATAGGATACGTGCGGGGAGATACTTCTAAGCTTGTGGTACTCAAATAATCTGGCTCCAAATCTGAAAAATACTTGAAATACAGCTCATTTTATGGTACCCATATTCCTTACAGACACGCGTAAGATATTCGATTTTTCAGATTCAGGTAGCGGGACCGCCGATTACATCGCTAAAATGTGATATTTAAGGATACATTTTTCTTTGCAAATGTGGTTCTCCAGTGACTCTGGCATGTTATTGTATGTGTGTGATATGTGATTTGCTAGTATGCAATGTATTTTAAAGGGATTTTACCGTGCATCCAACGGACTTGCCGAAAACTGCCGCTGGCCAAAAACTCCCTCCTTTGCTCTAAATACTAAAAATGAAATGTAAATGTTTTGTAATATATTAAAGCGGAGAAAAGACACATTTCCCCCCACTTAAGTAATTAAATTCGTTTTGGAGTAGCAGTTACAGAAGATGAATACACATATTATACAATAATATACTATTGTACAAAAGTGTACAAATACAAAATGCTTTCACCCATAATTATAAAGTGAAAATATTTATTGGGTCAAAGACTAATTGAAGTTCTTAAACCAAAGTTTAATGCAGCTCTCTCCTACTAAGAAAGGGCTCATGCTTTATTGCTCTCCAGTCTGCAACAAACCTACATCATAGTCATACATGCATTTATATTGCGTTTATTTGTTGTTGTATATGCACCGGTAGTACATAGAGGGCAGCACAAATTCTGTCAGATTAGTTTTTGCCTTGACTGTAGTATTACTATTAGTGATGAGATTTTTTTCCATATTTGAAGGAATCTCCCATATTAACTTTGTAACTCTTCTAAGTTCTGTCTACACAAGTCTTGTATTCATCATGTCTTCCTCCTTCAATTACGTTCAATGGTTCTTATTTCTGCAGGTTCTCCCATCCTCAGACCCATTGGACAGACCTGATTTCAATGCTGTGGATTACATCAACTACCTGTTTCCAACAGAACAAGTAAGAATGCTTAATTGCCTATTGTGATCTAGGCAAGACAATCATCTACATTTGACCCTTTTGACCGAGGAGTAGTGAAGTATGAAAAAGAGTATGGAAGTAGGCAGTAGCATTAAAGAGGAAACTCATTGAATGTTAGTGCATTGTAACAGCACTCATGGAACCATATATATAACCGTATGGGGCTGGGTCAATTTTGGTCGTGGTCAAACTCTAAGTTGAGATAATAATAATCAGCAACATTTTGGCAAAAACTACAATGTAGGATGGCGACTCATCGTCCTACATTGTAGTTTTTGCCAAAATGTTGTCGAGATGTCTCAGTTCAATATGAATGATTAATTGGGTGATCAAATTATGATTTATGGTTCAGAAGTCATACAGACTGACTGATTTATTTGAAAATGAAAAAAAGGAAAGGTGGAAATTAGTGGTTAAAATGTTATATTAGAGGCTTTAGAGGGGACAATCCAATAAAAAAATAAAAAGAGGTTTGCTCATTATATTTTGATTTCCTAGTTGGTATCCTACAATGTTAGATACTAAAATTGTACTCTGAATTATTGTAAGAGTAAGTTACTCAATGCCCTTCAAAAAAACTTGTGCATACAAGTTACCTTTTGAGTTAACCATTTGAATGTCTCACTGTCTCACAATGTTTAAGGTAATGATTTCAAGTCTTTTAAAAGATGCACACATTTGTTGGTCTCTAATTTGATGATTGGTTAATTTTAAATTACAATGATAGGACAGCACAATGTATTATTTCATGTGTTTTATTGCAGTCGCTTGCCAACATAGATGAAGTAGTGAATCGTATGAGGCTTAAGATACGTCGTCTGGATGATGAAATCAGGGCAGTGGTTAGAGGACAGACAACAGCAGGCCAGGATGGAAGAGAAGTATGTCTCTAAAATATTACATTCTCTATGATTTGATCATGGATTTTCCCTGATTTGATATTGGTGTGCTTTAATGGAGAATATATATGTGATGCATGTTATTACTTAGGGACTGTATAGTAAAATAAAAAAAGGTGTTGGTGTTCATGGTTGATCCTCATCTTTTTGAATGGGATGTTTATAGGTTACTCACCTATTACATGACATCTGACCTGCATGAATGTAAAAGTTATTAAAGAGGGACAAATTGAGATAGATTTTGGTGTAATTTCTTTTTCATTTTGTAGGATTTATTCTGTGTACTTTTTTGTTTTTTTACATCACAATCTTTTATGATGGTAAATGGAAATATTCTTTTAGTTTGGTTTGAACATCAATAATTCCTTGATTATTATTGTGAATTAAAGTAACTGTGCCAAAATCGCTCAGTAGTTGAATGTTACTTGATTCTGTGTATGTTTCTTTAAATAAATTCCTCAAGGCTCTCAAGGAAGCACAGAAGGCCATTCAGGAACTCTTCAAAAGAATTAAAGACATCAAGGAAAAGGCTGACAAGTCTGAACAGATGGTGGGTATCTCATGTTCAGTTTCCTTATATTGCGTAAACCGTACATATGCATGATAGTAGAAATTTGGGTCTCTTTGTTTTGATAGGTGGTGATAATGTTGGAATTAATACAAATAAAAATGACACAACATGTATTATGTATCAGTATCAATCCCCCCGATGATGCTGTATAAATGAAAATTATGAGAATGACGTAAAAAACAAATTATCAAAATTCATCTTTCTGGGATAGTTCCATATTAAACTTTGGCATTTGTTTTCATAACAAATTTCAGTAACAGATACCTTCTTTACCCAATGACTTGTTAACATTAGCAAGATTCATATAATTGATGTTATAGGTGAAAGAGATAACTCGAGACATCAAGCAGCTAGACCATGCCAAACGACACCTGACCTCATCCATCACAACCCTCAATCATCTTCATATGCTTGTAGGAGGTGTGGATTCTCTAGAGTAAGTAGACCAAAAAACATTGTACATTTATACTTCAGGCAATAGTGGTTCCCACATTGCACATCTTCAAACTTCTGTCTATAGTTTGTAATGGGGACATTTGATTATAATAGACCTGTTTACTAATGTATTTAAATTCATGGATGTTTCTTTCCTAAGGACCTAGTGACAAGTTATTCCACTAACCCGTTATTAATGAATGAACTACAATACTTGGAATCCAGCCTGCATATATTACTTGTTGCTATGTTGGGCAAGCCTTCAGGTTGTCAAGAACAACCTTTGTTTAAAAAGTATGCATACAATTTGAATATGTAAATGTTGGATCTCCTTAATTACTCATTTAATTTTTTCTTTAAAATAATAAAATATATATACACATGAATATATATAGAACTGATGAAGTAATTACCTTGAAAGGCTTAACAAACTCCTCTTACATTTTGAGATTTTGTAAAGAATTGAAAAGTCACAAAAAACTGCCCTCATAGCTGCTCTGCAAGGAGCTTTTATGATTGACCTTTGTGATACATTCAGGCATGTTTTATTTTGTGTGTGTGTGATATATGATTTGAAAAAATGTTGTTTTGTTTATTTATAAACAGGAGCATGACAAGAAGAAGGCAGTACGGTGAAGTGGCTAATCTCCTTCAGGGAGTTGTCAATGTGATGGAACATTTCCAGAAATACATGAGTATACAACAGATCAGACAACTAGGCGATAAGTAAGTTCTAATGCAGGAAAGGAAGATTTCATGTACCAGACACATGAAACCCCCTTATTTATGTCTTATTCCCTAGCAAGGATTTTTTTACATGGTTGATTATTGTTTATGACTTTGTCATTGACTGAATGTTCAACTGAAGATATTTATTTTTTTACCATTTTGATTAACAATTTTTCATAAATAAATTTCATAATTATTGACGTTTACAATTTATAGAAAGATAATGATGTGCAAATTCATTACTATGGGATTTTTAAAGTTTCTACTTTTAAGTGACCACTGTAAGATGTGTTTCTTTAGTAGCTCTTAATTCTACTGACCATCTATTTAGAGTACGTGAATTTATTCTTACAAAGAGATTACATTAAACTTGGAATTTTCTTAAAAGAAAGATTTGAAATATCACTTTAACTTTACTTGTGATAAATGGTTATTTTCTTTCCTTTTCTTTTTCAGAGTTCGAAAAATTCAGTCTGAACTTGGCATTCAGATTCTAGCAGATTTCGAAGAATCATTTGCCAACCAAGGAAGCAGGGTAAGATAAGGTCTTATTTTCTAGAATTGACAAGAAATAAACATATTTTTATACATATAATTATGAAACTAATTAATTTATCAAATCAGATTTCATTTAACTTTAGATATTTACATATTTCAAACCTTGTCTCATTATATTATGATGCACAAGAGCACCTTTCTTCAATACCCTTATCAGATTTCATCTAAAATTAGATTAATACAATGCTTAATTTCAATACAAAAGTTTTCATTTACTCTTGTACGATTTTTTGCAGCCTATTGGTAACATGCGAGAGCTTGCAGAGGCTTGCCTGGTTGTCAAGGTTCTAGATCCCAAAGTCAAGTAAGTATGGATAAAATTATTATTCACAAAAAGACATGACAAGATAAATCTATGTCTGAATGAAATTGCTTGTTTTCCCTATTGATAACTTCATAAACAAGCCACTAATTTTTGTCTATGGACTGAACATAAAGTAGTAATTTGTGCCCGAATCTGTCGCTCTAAATGAATCCCTCTTTAGATAAGTTTAAATTTCAAAGTAGTACTTTTTTCTCATTATTTTACTTCAAGCTTAAAAAGATTATATTTCCCAATTAATTTTAACAAAAAATTCTTGATTTTTTGTTTGTTTGCCTTTTGAATTAAGGAAAGATCTGATGAAGTGGTTTGTGACGCTACAACTCCAGGAGTACATGGTGCTTTTCCAGAGAGCCAGGATGTTGCTTGGCTGGACAAGATCGATCGTCGATATGCTTGGCTGAAGAGGGCACAAGTTGAATTTGAGGAGAAGTACGGCCATATGTTCCCACGTGATTGGGAAGTCAGTGAGAGGATTTGTGTGGAATTCTGCAATGTCTCAAGGTAAGGTTCGCCATGTTACAATATTAATATTTTTAGTTTTTCTGACTATTATCTATACTGTGTATTTAAGGGTCTATTAAGTACCGGTATGCTAGAAAACAAGCTTTTTGTTTGTCTGCCGCTCATGATTCAAGTTCCAGTATATTTTGATAATTGATAGGACAAGCACTTGAACTTGCATATGATATAACTGGATAATTGTTTCATGCTTTTAGTGTGCTAACAAAAAGATTTTGTTCTACTTCTTGTCTCTGCAAGATCTAGGGGGTGCTTCACAAAGACTAAGATCGACTTTAAGTTGGATTTAAGTATAACAGGCCGTTCATGCCACTGTTTGCTCTTACCATTTACTGGCATTTGTCTTTCAAGGGACGTACAAATCGTGGTCTCAAATCTACAGAGTTTACATTTTTTGATAGTTTATTATTGAAGGAAAAATATTATCTAAAGATTATAATTTAGAGACCAATTGGGATAGCAACCAATGGCATGAACGGCCTGTTATACCTAAGTCCAACTTAAAGTCGATCTTAGTCTTTGTGAAACACCCCCCTAATCTTTTTTGGTGAGAGCCAGAAGTCATTAACTCTTTGTAAAAGTAAGAGTTCAAACCATGCTGTCTCTTGGCAGATGAAATCTTCTTTCCAGGGCTTTTACAGGCTTCTATGCTCTCATGCAATGTAAATTGTAAAAATTGTTCATGTTATCATGTGCAGCGCTTTCTTAGTGCAAGGAAGGCATGCCTTTTTGATTAGATTAAGTCGCACAGTCCTTTGTTATTAGTAAAATCTGCGTCCAAATAAAAGATCTTCACATTCACTTGTATTTCTATCAGGACGGAACTGGGTAAGATCATGCAGAAGAGGGAGTCGGAGATGGACGTGAAGCTACTGCTCTTTGCCATCCAGAGAACAACCAACTTTGAAACCATCATTGCCAAACGGTTCAGCGGTGTCACGTTACAACCTCCAGGTGAAACCTCTTCAGCGGGAAATGTCACAGTGGAAGAGGAAAAAGAGGTTTCAACAAATCCTTTTGAGATGGAAGAGGAACCAGCAGAAATGAAGGTAGGAGATACCACTCACTTCTCAGGCTAGCTTTCAGTGTTTATTATAAATGTTTGCGATACAATATCAATACATGTGTGTATTTTGGTAGCCACTTTATTCCTTTAAGTGAAATGAGATCCCGAATGAGATACAATAGAATATGCTTTGCGTTCTTTCTTTCTTTCTTTCCTTCTTTCTTTTATTCTTTCTTTCTATCTTTCTCTCTTTCTTTCTTGTAGACATTACCCACACCCAAGCTGTCATCATTCCAAGGTATCATCAGTCAATGTTTTGAACCTCATCTTCACATCTACATCCAGTCACAAGATAGGTAAGTCTTAAAGACGCACGTTCCCCGTATTCCAGAGGGCGTTCAAAATACGTACGCGCTGGCGGACGGTGCTAGCTGCCTATTGACACCAACAGAATATGGCTCTTACGCAGATGGCATGTTCCGAATGCCCGAACAATGCCGATTATCGCATACATGTGCCGAAGTAATACCCATCGCTGCCGTCCACATGGCATACGCGCGCGCCAGTCGTTGAGAGTTATTGTAATGCCCCCTCCTTGAACTTTGATTGACAGCTGTATGTAAATAAGAAGTCGATCTTCGGAACCAAGATGGCGATGACTAGAGCAGCAATAACTACACTGGCGGGATTGTGCGCCTTTAAATAATGATGAAAATTATAATGAAGATGAGAATGATGATGATGGTGATGATTATGAAGATGATAATGATAATGATCACTTCATATTAAACAAAAATGATTTTTAACTAATTATATGAAAAGTAGTGTTTCATTTTGCACAATTGTTTCTTTCTCATGTACTTGAAAGAGTGATATATTTGTCAAAGAATGCAAGCAGTATAGTAAATAGTGAAACATAAAACATGATTTACGAGTCATTGATGAGGATTTATGAGGAGACATATCATGAGTGAGGATAAGCAAACAGTTTGTCATTAATTCATACTTTTGCCATCTTCAGGAATTTATCAGACCTGATCAACCGATTTGTAGAGGACTTCAAGACGCAGGGTCCTCCTCGAATCGAGTCAGAAGAGAGCGGAGCTGTGCTGCCCTCTTGTGCTGACCTATTTGTGTACTACAAGAAATGCATGGTCCAGTGCTCTCAGCTTAGTACGGGTACACCGCTCCTGGACTTGACTCAAACTTTCCAGAAATACCTCAGGGTGTTTGCAAACAGACTTCTCACAAACAATCTACCAAAGTGAGTTAAGACAATGTACATTCCCTGTAAACATGGTCATTCACAGGTCATGATAAGAATTTCATCCATGGAAATAGAGTTTTGAAATCCATTAGTTCATGATAATTTTTTTTGTTCTTTGGATTAACATAGTAGTAATAATAAATGATATCATACCATTCTTTTAGAGTGTATAGCTACAAATATAATGTCTCAATAAATAGAAAATATAAATATAAGCTTAGCATTTAAAGGAATTCTGGAGTCATACCAAAACTGGTTTGTAAGTTTGCAGTGGAACAATTTGTGGCAATTGATACAAATTTGTTTCCTATTAGAAATTTGGCTACTTGTTACTGTGCTCTATAAGTTGATTTAACACAGAATTTATCTGCTGCGTGCCTCAAAGGCTATAACTCTATGAATCACCATTTATAGCTGTTTATTTTTGTAATGAATTATGTGAATCACACCATAGATATCTGAATATTATTTATTGAAATTGACAAATAATAATGGCATTTAGGAAAATTGGCAAAATTAGATAATAAATTACTGGAATATTTCTTTTTTACCCTAGATAAACAAACAATTTATGAAATGTAGCTTTTACATGTATGTACAGTCTCTGAATGAGTGGCTTTTATATAGGAAATTAAGCAATTCTTTTTCATACCAGTGATATGAAGTAATAAAAAACTTGTATCGCATGAATGACCCTCAAATCTAGGCTGATACTTTGCTAATATTGTGATTGTACCCCATTTGTCATATGCTAATGTAATTTGTTTCTGTATTATGTGCTGTTAAGGGCTATTCATTAGATGTTTCTATTACATACCTCATTTATTTACTCTGTATAATGCCCTTATCTTACAGGTCACAAACTACAACTCCAGCTGGTGGTCTAAACATCTCAGCATTGCTCAAAGAAGGTTTGAAAGAATCCTCGTCAGATGTACCAAAGTTTACTCCTGAAGAGCAGTACTTGGTTTGCAGTATACTATGTACTGCAGAGTATTGTCTGGATACCACTCAGCAGGTAGGGTATTACACAATAAGAAGGGGGAAAAAAACCTTAAAGCAGAACCTACCCTTGATTACAAGTAGTTTTAAATTGAAGCAGAGGAGAAATCAAAGGAACAGATCTGTAACATTTTGAGACAAAGTTTGAGAAACTGTTTGAAGGGTGCACTCCATTTTATGATAAGGTATTATAAAATAAATCCCCTCTCATGGTTGTGGCATGGTGCAGATTTTATTTTGCTGCCAGTGCACGGATGTGACATGTAGTCTGGGATAGGATTGAAATTGATTTTAGGTTAGGTTTAGGGTTGCAATAGTCAATTTGGTTTTAAATGTTATTTTGAAAGAACACTAAGTAGATATAGAAGAACATTCTTGTCACAAGTTTGTGCCAATGCTTTTTATGAAGCTCTGAAATAACGACTTTATTTCTTTGTTTTCAGCTGGAAGAGAAATTAAAGGAAAAGATCAACCCATCAATGGCTAACAGGATAGACCTCAATGGAGAAATGGATGTCTTTCACAAGTAAGATTTGATGGACTTTTCGTGACTGTTTGACTTGATTAATGAATGAATGATAGATAAAGATCTAATGACTTCCTTGTCATTAGTAAAGAGCTTGTGTTGTGATAAACATAAGATGGTGAAGAAATGTTTTTTATGAAGGGCTATGTAAACATCTAGTGTATCTAGGTTGAAGGGTTAATGGTTGTAAATGAAAGGAAATTTAATTTGCGTTTCTGTTATAACTTGAGAATAAGCAAGTGGGTATCCAAAATATTTTGTTAATTGTGAACAGTTCATGTATGTATAAGAATACATAAAACAGTTAAGTAATTAGGTTGTGAATGATTGAGGCAAAAGATGTGTGGTCACTGGCACTTCAATCAATACTTAATAAATATTGATAAGATGAATTCTGAAGTAAACTGCTAATTATTTTGCCTTTGTCATCTTGAGATTAGTAATGTTTTCATTATGTCTCTATATTTATACCCTTCAGTGTGATATCAAACTGTATTCAACTGTTAGTGCAAGATCTGGAAACAGCATGTGATCCCGCTCTAACAGCCATGAATAAGGTAAGAATGAAGCTAAATTTGTTTCTAGACCCTGCAATGAAAAAGTCCAGTAGATTAAAATAAATTGTAAATTAGACTACACAATAAGTTACATTTCCTTATAACTGCAAATTAAGGAATTTCTGTAAAGGAATTCAAATGCATAAAAGAACCTGTTTAAACACACTTAATTTTCACTACATTTTAAATAAGAATACACAATTTTTCTTCTTGAAACACAAAAGTATACCGGTACTCAAACTGTAATATAGCTGATATTATTTTATGTAAGTCTATGTGGGATGCAGGATTGTACTTTGGGCAAGGTCTGACGAAAGTTATCATCTGTTGTTTCTTTTGTAGGTGAACTGGTCCTCAGTAGAGACCGTAGGTGATCAGAGTGGTTATGTAACGGCCATTACAACACACATCAAACAAGCATTACCAGTCATACGAGACAATCTAGCATCGGCTAGAAAATACTTCACGCAATTCTGCATTAAATTTGCCAAGTAAGACATGAAATCATTGTACATGTACTTTATGTAATTTATTAATTGTAATTAATAATAATTAAGGCCCTGAATCTACTTGAAAGCAAATGCTCAAGGCACACTTGTGAAACAAAAACATGTTATGTAGAAATTATACTATTAAAAATCAAACTACCTGATGGCAATATGATTTTTTTACAAAGATTTTAAATCATAATGGTCGCCTCCAGGATAGTGGTGATTATTGTTCTGATTACCCCATGATTCTCTTATAATCCTTCTTTTCATTTTATGGAGTCGACAGAAAAAATCTACCTACGAAATAAAATATGTTACATATGTTCAATTGAAAAGTGGTCCAAGACAGGTACTGCCAATACAGAATAGGATAGAATTCTCATCATCATTCTTGTCTTTTTTTCTTGATAAAGAAAATGTATCCTTCTTTAATCTCTTGTTGAAATACATGTCAAACTGACAGTGTCTCCTGTTATTATATTTCATTCATTCTCTGTCTTTTTCCTTAGTTCTTTCATTCCACGATTCATCAGCCACATCTATAGATGTAAACCCATCAGTACAGTGGGTGCAGAGCAGCTTCTTCTAGACACACATTCCCTCAAGACAGTGCTTCTAGACCTACCCTCCATCGGATCTCATGTATCTAGGAAAGCACCTGCAAGGTAAGAGTTCTTCTACATCCATATTCTTTCAAAATGTTTTGTTTTGGAACTACATGTTACTCTTTTGGCTTGTATGTGTCTCAGAAAGCACCTGCAAGATAAGGGTTCTTTCTAGACCCATATTCTTTAAAATGTTAGTTTTACACCTTCTTTCTGTTGGCTCTGAGGTTCTAGGAAAGCGCCCTATACCGGTAGGTAAGATTTCTTCTCTGAGACTCTGAGACTATGGAAGGTAAAAGGCTTTCAAAACCTTTATTTATCCATCAAGCTTGTAGACCTAACAACCATCAGTTGTTGGTGCTGAAGAAACATCTGCAAGTCAATGTGCTAATGCTTTTGATGAAGCATTACATGATTATCTACTACCCTTGCTCTTGTGAAGTCATGACTTTGTGTGTGGTTAGAATCGTGGTCTGAGAACGAGGAGATTCAAATGCTGAGTTTTAACTAATCCAGTGTTTCTAGAAACTTTTGTAAAGGTCTCAATGTACCAAAAAATGTTTGAAATGTCAAAAATATTTTTTTGGTAGAATTTGAGCTTGTACTATGACCTCTTGTACTCCCAAGCTTGATGAATCCTTGTTTTTCTCTTTTGCAGCTATACCAAAATAGTTGTGAAAGGCATGACTAAAGCAGAGATGATCCTCAAGGTTGTAATGTCACCTCAGGACCCTGCTGAAGCCTTTGTTGATAACTACATCAAACTCATCGCTGATACAGACACTTCAAACTTCCAGAAACTTCTAGAAATGAAGGTAAGAATTTTTAACACCATCTTCAGCAATTGTTTTATACTGTATGTCTTAGGCTTTGTGTTGAGCAAAGTATGTATGTTATAATGTCAGAGTGCTTTGCTTAGATAACTATCACCAACAAAAATATAACAGAACTGGGAGATAGTTCAAAAATTAATCAGGAAGCAATATTTTGTTGACAGATGCTTGATTTTATTACAATGAAGTACATTTACTTGATGAAAGCAGTAACAAAGAGACATGATCATACAGTGTTGTTCTCACTGTATTCACCAGTGCCTAACTGCATGAATCTATTTGATTACAGACCAAAAATAAGCATCGTTATTTGCTCTTGATGACCATGTGCTATCACTGGTTATTGAACAGCTCTCTATCTCTTCTCCATTCGATTTGTACAGGGTTTGAAGAGAAGTGACCAGAATGCCATGCTGGATATCTTCAAGGCACGCCTGTCAGCGACCAGTCATCCTGGTCAGAATGTAGTAGTTGTCTCGTCATCACAAGAGCAACAGGATCTCAGTAGAATACGAAGACTAGAAAAAATTATCAAGAGAAAGTTGTAGTCGACACAATCAAGAACTCTTAGTTGTCATTAAGCCATCATGATGAGAATGTAGTATGTCTGAGAAAACCAACATCTCATAAATTTGTGCCACTCAAAGATGTTTCACTTACTCTTTTTGGCTGTATTTTTCAAACTGAATTATATCTATTCCCGTTTGAATCATACACACAGATATTAAGTTCATTGGCTTTCTAACATTCAAATCTACCCTAACTTTCTTCTCTGAATGTCTTTCTGCCCCCTCCTCTGTCTGTCTCTGTCTCTTTCTTTTTTTCTTCTCTCTCTCTCTCTCTCTCTCTCTCTCTCTCTCTCTCTTTCTCATTCATTTATTCATGTAATATGATATTCCACTGAGATTCCATTCTAAGTTCAGAGCTTCAATATTTATATTGAGGTGTTGCTGAAGGTAACACACTTTGTAAGGATGTTTATATCGGTAAGAAATCACTTTTATCTGTTTCCCATGTCTTGATACAGAATATTGCAAATTGATTATGGGGTAAAGTGCAAATGTGCCAGCAGTGTTAAAACAGCGTCAAAGAAATAGCTCTGTGACTGTAGTAAATGATTTTGATCTTATTTAATCTTATCAATGAAATGAATAGTACTACCATCATGTGACATAATTCCAATGAAAATGGTCACAAAATTTGTTGTTATTTGTATATGATAAATCAGTAATTTGTTATGAGATTGGGTATCATGATGACTACACCTTGCACGATCATCCCTGGAAAACTACCCCTCTAGACAAATATTACACCACCCCAGAAAAAACTAGTTACCCACTTGGACAATTATTATTCCTGGACAAATTTAGGTAGTTTTCGAGAGGGTAGGGTAGTTGTCTAGAGACAGACGATCCAGGGACTACTTGTCTTAAAATTATGAAATTGATCAGCTATTGTGTAGCTAGATATTTCATCTGCTGAGAGCTGGACGGGCGTGCAATGAGGTTAGTTTACGTAGAGTCCGGCTCCCATGCAGGAGATAACCCATCTACCGACCACAACCCCTCTGAAAACACTCAACAATCCCAATAGGGGTCACAAACCCCCAGGTTAATATTTATGATTTAGAATATTAATGGCAATCATGATATAATGTAGTTATTTAACAAAAAGTACAAGTAAGTGAAGTTATTGTCCCATCTTGTTTTTTTCAATGCTTTTACAATAATACTTTACATGGTCTTCAATATTTTCAATTTGCTCTTTTCCAAACCCCTTATTGGTGTACAAACATAAAGTTATTATGTTTTGTAGATTTTTCAATGCTGATTCCTTCTAAGTTATGTATTTTATATATTTCTATATAGAACTAATCATATATGTATTAATAGATTTATACTTATTCCCCAGGATTATGTCATTGCCACCTGTTCTTGTTTGAAGTATTCATCTTGAGTATAGTATGTTAAATATGTTTATCTGTTACTTCATGTATATTATCTGTTGAGAGCCAGAAAGGCATTACAACTATGTCATGAGTTAACCCGTTGACTGCTGAATTATCTAATTCTCATAGGCTTAACACAGAGACCCCCGGTTCCGGTTAGCAATGGGTTAATTGAGTCCTTAAGTATTCAATTACTTCAGTTTCAGTTTCAGTTTATTTTTTAACACCCTTCTGGCTCTCGGCAGATATAGTGATGCCTGCTCATGACTCAGACCATATTTCTCAACAAACATTCAGAAGTGACAAACCTGCTTGACCCTTATGTACCCATTGCCTCCGGGAACCAGATGACTCCTGTACTAAGCATGTGGTAATGAGAACATTCGGTAGTCAGTGGGTTAAAGGACAAGTCCGGCCAATATGCAAGTTGAATTAAATAAATAGAGAAAAAATATCCTAAAAAATTTCATCACAATCGGATGAAAAAGGAAGAGTTATGGAATTTAACAGTTTCCCATAATTTCATGAAACAGTGATATGTATAATATAGGGTGTATGCAAATTAGCAAGTTGATGATGTCATCCCCTCATTTTTCTCCATCCGTTTTGTACATAAAAGAGAAAAATAATTGAAATTTCATGAACAAAATATATGATGAATAGTGAGAGAGGATAACATCAACTCACTAATTTGCATACAGCCTATGTGATACATTTCACTGTTTCTTGAAATTATGAGAAACTTAAAATTTAAAAAAAAAAAAAAATAACTTTCCTATTTTTTGTCCGATTTTGATGAAACTTGCATTGTTTTGTTAGTTTAATTTTCTCTATTTATTCCAGACTTGCCCTTTACAGTTATCATCTAAAAGTATATAAGATAGTATTCCAGCATACACATTTGGGACAATGGACCTGTTGGTGCATTCTCCATGTTATGCATGACACAATTCAAAGGATCAAATTTACATCCCCTAATTAGTTGTTGCTATGTCAAGCAAATATTGGGCAAGCTTTTGGTTTTTCTGGAGCAACTTTTGTTTAAAAAAGTATATGGTACTTAGAGATCCTTAGTTGTCTGTGTATTGTGCAAATATTATGTATATAGATAAAAATGAATATGTATTAAAACCATGAAATAAAAAGCAGGGCTATAATGCAAGGAACAAGGTCTATCCCTATATTGTATCTTTAGTGTGTCATGGGCATGCTCACAATGCTTTTGAAATATTTGACAAAGGCAGATTCTTAGACAATGAAGAAAAATTTAATTAAAAAGATAACAGAGTTAAAGAAGTGAGGAATGAGAATGAAAGAAAGAGGGATCAAGTGATAATGGGAAACTGAAAGGAAATAGAAATAATAAAAATGAAATGTAGACACTAAACAACTGGGGGAAAAATAATTAAAAGGTGAATATATCAGAAATAAAGTATTCTTTGACAAATTTCCCAAGGTGAACGATAGAGTCATCCACCTGTGTCAGACACCTTTAATGTCGCTTAGTTAAAAAAGAGAAGACAACTATTGCAGTATAATTTACTGCATCAATTTGTCTAACTACCTCTTATAATGCTCATCTCTCATACATTACCTGGCTTCATAATCATGTTCGCTCGCGGGCGCGCTCCAGAAATTTACACCCTGGAATTTATTGGATCACCGCACCGCGCGATGCGATTAGGAACATATCTCTTAACTCCCAAGCTCTTCCTCTATTTTTATCCAACATCCCGTCTGACATTTTGAGATGAAGCACGGTCTACCGGGTTCATGAACCAAAAGTAATAATGTGGATGGGTGTCGGGAGAGAAAAGGAGATTATGCGAGTGCAATCGAACGATGAACTATGAGAATGTTGTTAGGCTCGCATAGCTAGCAAGGTGTGATATTGAATTGATTGAATTTCGGTTGTGTAACAGAATTCGTTGGGTGTACGTCTGTATAATATATAGTTTCAGAATGGTATTCAATTTGATTCAGCCGGGAGAGAAAGAGAGAGAGAGAGGGGGGGGGGACTGGGAGGGTGTGACAGAGGGGTGAGGAAGGGAAGGAGAGAGAGAGAGAGAGAGAGAGAGAGAGAGATTCAATAATGGTTTTACTAAAAAACAATGCCTCGCAGCCAAAATGCTGAATTGTGCATGTTTACATATACATGAGCTTCATTACATAAAATCATATTTCATTTGTTACAATCAATCAAACAACATTGGAAATACTTAACATTACTCATATGCAGCTATTTAGAATTAATCACTATATATTATTCACATTTTAAAAAAACTATTAAAATTTTAATACAATGATGATAATAATTGATTGAAAGCTAATACTGAAATTATTGCACCTGTGACCTTAACAACTAATATTCATTGAAAATTGAAAGTCAGCAAAATGTTGCTCAATGTTGCCAGTTCATCAACGGTAAGTACATAATTATATATTGATGGCTCTGTACAAACATAAACATATTCCAGAGTGGGTTGTAAAACATATAGTTTCCTACGTTAGAACTAAATCATAGTTGGATGCGTATTAAAACATCAAATAATGATAAAAATATTAATCAAACATTGTAAATATATACATTATATAAAAATGCATTCCAATTATTCATTATTTATAAGATCTATAAGGTATGGTATTGGACTCTTTCTAAATATGTTAGTATTGCACTTGTACTGGGTGTACGTTGTTGTTCTCCTCAAGCAGTAGCGCCTTTCGATGAAAAAGGACTTTCTTCCAGATTATGAGCAAACGTAAGACATAATTGTTTTCTTCTTTCTTCAAGAGTCACTATAAGTGGCGATTTCTTTTCATGACCGAAGGGAACGAAATGCGAGGGACGAGGGAGCAGTGGCGTAATGAGCAAAAACATTTTTAAAATTTTTTTTTATTAAATTACGTTCAGATGAGCATCCAGGGGCCGCCTTAGGGCCCTTGGTGGGGTCCAGGGGGCAAAGCCCCCGGTAGCTCAGTGGTTTGGGCATTTAATTACGGTTAGATGAGCAACCAGGGGCCCGCCTTAAGGCCTTTGGTGGGGTCCAGGGGGCTGAGCCCCCGGAAGCTCAGGGAAAAATCATGCCATTTCAGCAACATTGCTAAATCACTGGTATCGAATTAGAAAAAAAAAACACGTTTGAATTTTATGGGGGCAATTACTGACCCCTAGCCCCCTTCCTCACCAGTACGCCAGTACGAGGGAGCACAGTGAACGAGAGTGGTGAAGGTAACGGAAGTGACTACCCCCTCACGGGTCTTTAAAGTTTTGTTGTATTTAAAAATTACATTCCTTAGCAAAACTATAGTATAAAAACAAGCAATATACTTTGTTGACACTTCACTTTTCTACAAATATTTACTTGTACATTTTGAAGGATATTATGCGAGGGAACGTAGCTACCGAATGAGAAGATTTTTGCATTTTTATTATAGTCTAAACGCTGCACTCTTGGGCCCTCCAGAGCCTAAAAGTGTGTTACAGTCTTTAGTCAGTATTTGCTATAGACTTTTTGTGTGCACTTTTTCAAATTTTCCGGGGACGATTCCCTAAAACAATTGAGGGGACGTGTTCCCCCGTCCCCGGGATCGCCGCCCCTGCTAATGCCACATTGTATGCCTAACTACTACCCATAATATTCTACATGCTCTCTTTTGAATTGATTCAAGTGCATAGATGTGCTCTTTTGTAAGAGCTCCATTGAAAACAGGGGCACAGTACTCTACAATCGGTCTTATGAATCCTCTAAATATGGTCATGAGATCTACCATAGGTAGGTTGAATGATTTCAGTCTCCTGAGGATGTATAACTTCTTGTTACTTCTCGTTAAAAGATCAGTTACGTGTTTATTCTAGGTCACTCTGTATGATTAAACCTAATATTTTGGGAGATTCTATATTACTTAGTTGGGTATCATCAATAAACAAGGCCATCTGTTGTACAGGTCGCTTACAAAAGGAGATCTGCATAACTGAACATTAGAGGCATTTAGTTTCATATCATATAGAGAGGGGCGAAGGTGTGTGTGGGGGAGAGGGGGTTGGGAGAAACGGAAGGGGTGCTGAACGCGTTGTGATTTAAATTGGTCAAAGCAAGCAGGTAGGGGAAACCACCAGGGGCAAAAACGATTTTATAATTGAGTTGGCCAATAATAGTGCCCCTCCAGTCCCCCGACAGAGGGAACAGCTTCGAGCAAGTAAAACGACTTTCTTCTTCTTCTTTGTCTTTCTTCATATCTGTACCAGCCGGTTATTTCAAAATCATTTGGTTGCAATTTTGTTGGAAATATGTTTTGCTTTCCCGTCTCCTTTCCACCCCTTATTCCAATTTAGATTCATGTATCAATTATTGTTTGACATTACATCGATGCTTCCATTGACACCTTGCTCGAATTTTTCTATGCATAAATAATTTTCACCTTTTTTCCTCCCTGATGTTTCAACATTTGATTAAAATGAAGACACTTCGATCTATGATATGATATAAAATAAAGATTTAAAAAAAAGTCCCCCTTTCATGTGAATTTATACCAAAAGACAAACAATTAGCCATTGACGGACATTCTTACATCAGAGTCACTCAGTCAAGAACAAGGCATGCATAGTTCAATCACTTCAGTATATGCCAAATCAGATCAATGTTATCATAGCACAGTCGTCTGCAGACAGTGAACAAATATTTGAACAATCCATAAAGTGCAAATTTATACTTGAGATATGATGACCGTGCTATCGCGTAGCGTTGACATGAATGACATATCAATTACTCGCTATCGGGGGTTGTATTCATAATCTCAAGGGCTGAACATGACAGTGGAATGTTCAATGAATGATGAACAAAGTGAAATTCAAAAATTTGCTTGTCAAACGCCAACGCATTCGTCTTGTTCGAAATTAAATAAACATGGAATGGAAGAAAGAAAGCTCAAACAAAAGTGAATACCAACATGCACGTCATGTGTTTAAATTAAGGGATAATAACGTCTTCGTATAATTATACATCTATTCATTAAATTATCCATAAAATTACTTATGACTGAGTGATAATACATACAGTAAGACCGACACTTGGTAACGAGAAATGGAAATAGTACTGGGAAGAAAGAAAAGAAAAGAAGAAAAAAATAGCTGGACAAAAGCTATGCCACTTCCTTTTATTTTACCCCCTTATCTTCAACAAATTCATTAATTTAGTGTTGATATAATGTCGTGAACAGTGTATATAAGTCGACGATTTAGTGGACAGGGTATTTATATCTTTATTTCAAATTAATAGATGCATCCATCATTGACCCAAGTGTGACTCCTAAATCAATTTTAATTCAGTGATAGATTGGGCATGGGGATAAACGGTCAAACTTCACCATCTGGACATGGATATTGATGCTACGTCCAAAGTGGTTTTTATTATGAAAATAGAAGAACGAAGAAGAGGTAGAATAAAAAGAGGAAAAGAAGAGAAAATGAAGGAGGAAGACGGAGAAGACAAAGAAGAGGAAGAAGAAGATGATGATGAAACACCTATACATAGACATAATTTTGTACAGGCTTGCATGGAGGTGACTTGGGCGGGCGGGGGCAAAGGTTCAATATCCCCCAACCTTTGTCGCCACTGGGACAAGTGTAAAGAATAGAGAAGAGGAGAGAGACAGAGACAGAGACAGAGAGAGAGAGAGAGAGAGAACGTTTGCGTGCCCGTGAAATCAGGTTCTGTAAGAATAACCTTTCTTGTCTAATTAACGGTTCAATATTCTGCCTAAGTGTACATTTTGTTCGAATGATTACATTTCCATTGGCCATTTTTGTAATTGGCTCCAACATGGTTGATTGATAACTAATACAAATATCAACTCCAATTGTAACCATAGGAGATAGTGCCTAACTATTCTCTATCATATAATTACATATAGATAAAATACCAAATAAAATATTAAAAATTAACTGAAAAATTCCAAAAATGTTTTTATCAATGATTTATGATGTTTTATCAATGAACTGATTGCGTATAAAGGCCTTTTATACTGAGAGATTCAATTTCACAAGTTTATAAATAGCAATATGAAAGAGAGAGGGGGAGAGAGAGAGAGAAAGAGAGAAAGAGAGAGAGAGAAAAAAGAGAGAGAGAGAGAGAGTTAGTTTGAGAGAGAGAGAGAGAGTGAGAGAGAGAGAGAGAGAGAGAGAGAGAGAGATAGATAGAGAGAGAGAGAGAGAGAGAGAGAGAAGGAGGGGAGTGTCGACGAAGGAGGGAGATGCAAGATCATGTTCATCTCAATCACTTATATCAGGCTATTTGTCAAAATGATGGAGTGTTCATTTAAAGTTGATAAACGATTTGGCGCATTGAGAAATTGTTGTTGAGGCATGCCAGAGTCTGAAGAAGAGAGCAGTTATTCAAAAAGTGATGGATTTCCCAAATTTTCTGGATGGACAGTATAATCATTGATGTATGGATAATAACATTCCAGCACAATCCATCTCTTCCGATGTCAGACTCATTTTCTGCTCCACCGATTTCCTTCTCGTATTCTTAAACCACATGTTTTCATGTTCACCGATCACAGTCGGATGGAGGTCATGTTTCTCTTCTGACGTCACACTCAATTTCAAATCCGTCTGCTTGACACTTCATTTATTTTCATGTAACAGATACAACCTGAAAAGTAGGGCATGTGGCAATGAGATTTGCACAAAAGAGTTGCGAAATTTGACATGGAAGCTGAGATTTTTCGCAGGTTGAGATGGATTGATTGCTTCTCCAACTTCATTCCCACGCCCACTTTTGGATTCGTTCACTGAGGAGTAGGGTGGGTAGCGGGCGAAAGCCGGTAGCCACCGCAGACTAGTCGCTTCACCGCAGAATCATTACAGCCAAATATTTAGTCAGCAAATAAACGTCAAGCTTGATTTCACCTTGTTTTTGCCTGGAGTGTATTCATATTAACGAGATGAAAACAAAAACAGTCAATATCGATTACACTGTGAAGACGTCCGCCGACACCTCAGGTCGATTCGTCCATGTCTGTAATTTAAATAAGAAAAGATAACGGCGCGCCACTCAAAAAACTCTACATCCCTGTCACACACACAATACACACAAAGGAACGGCCCGTGTTTACTCTATCGAGTGTGTAAAAGCTTACGGAGAAAGAATGGCTCATACGCGGTGTTATTGTTGGTGATAATAAACCTGTTCACCGTTAACTTTAGCAGAGAACTTCCCGAGAACTAGAAACTCAGTACTAAAAACTCGTTTGATTATTTTAGGATAATTTGCCTGATTTGACCTGTAAGATGTCTTCCTATGCGGGGCTAGACGAGATAGGACTTCGAAAATTGGTAAGTGTGTGGCTTTTTAGCATTTTCCTTCCTATATTCAGAACTCGTGAACTTCCAGTAACATATTAACAATCAGTCAGTGATACCCTTCAATCTCGGGGCCGTATGGGCGAACCACTGATTACAGATGATGCCGGTAACTCGGGCGGCAGGTGTTTGACGTTCTCCGCTCCGTGTTCGAGTTCAGCTCGAGCTATATATATTCTTTGCGTTATAGTCATAAAACCAATGTTAAATGAGCTATTCAATGACAATGATTGTGGAGTAATTGCTACGTGGAATATGAATTGTTTACAAGCAGGTTATTTATTTTAACTGAATTTGGATGTATCCCCACCACAATATTATATATTTATACTATACTATAGTGGTAGATAAAAATGGAGAGGCCAGAACTGGCAGAAGGATGACAGATGTCATTTTTATTGATTTAAAGTATTCCACATACTAGAATTTTATTTCATACAACTATTAAATCGGATGCTTATGGTAAAATGTCACAAACATTTGAAGCCGTTTATAGCTTATTTCACTCCAGTTTACACAATATTTCCTACTTATCTGCAGTTTCTTTTCTTCTTCTTTCATCTAATACAGTAGTTTGATTCTTGTATTCTCTTGCTCTTGCTTCTCATTTATCATCCACCCTCTCTGCTACTTTCTCTTCCTTATATTTCTGGCATATTTCATTCTTTATGACTGCATTACTTTTTTTATGTTATTGTTTATATTTGAACCACTTCATATGTTTATTATTTATGTAATCAATCATGTAAGGATATATATAATTATAATTTCTGATAAATGTATTTTTAAAAATGCCATTTAAACCAACACTGTATCACTTAGTTACAGAGATTTGAGCAAAGATGTCGGCTAATTGCCATCATTTGATGTGCTTAAGCATAACTATAAGCAAAACTACTTGCACATGAATGAAACCACTTCTACTTTAATGAGTGATATCAATTGTTTCATCTTTTGTTCCACGTTGATAAACAATAGATTTCCTCCCTCATTAAGGCCACATCAGAAACTACAAGTAATTTAAAACCCATAATGACCCATTTGATGAAAATTGATTGACTCTGCTTGGCTGTTAATTGTTCAATTTTACACAATGACTATCACATTGTACTAATGAGAAACTATCAGTGAGCCTAGATTCTCTCTGAGTGTCCATAAAGCAATAGCTACTGTCTTGCTAATAGGATTTTGAGTGGTGCACATGTTATATGTTTACCCCTGTTACTCTAATTCCTGGACAATGAACACGAGTTCACTAATAGGGCAGACAGGACTATAAATAACCCCCAACCACCACTGACTGTCATGGTAGCGGGGTGAAGCAGGGGAAGAAGCACATCCAATTGGTGGGAGGGGGGTGAGAGACAATGAAAGAGGGCATCAATTCCTTGGAGGAGGTTGGGGTTAGATTCTGAGGGGGAGGGGTGGGAGTTGGAGAGTCCAAGGGCAGAAGTGGTTTATGATTTATAATCACGACCTGTCTTTGAGACGACCTCCTGATTGTGATTCATCATGCTCAGATCTGAATGTAGTTGACTTGATTCTCATTCTATGATATTTGGATTTGAAACTCAAACTTCTGACATCTTACATCAAATGTATATACTCCAGGGGGGTGTTTCACAAAGACTAAGATCGACTTTAAGTTGGACTTAAGTATAACAGGCCGTTCGTGCCATTGCTTTCTCTCATCATTTACTGGCATTGGTCTCTCACGGGACGTACAAATCATGGTAAAAGATCTACAAAACCTACATTTTTTGATAATTCATTATTGAAGGAAAAAATATTATCTAAAGATTATAATTTAGAGACCAATTGGGATAGCAACCAATGGCATGAACGGCCCGTTATACTTAAGTCCAACTTAAAGTCGATCTTAGTCTTTGTGAAACACCCCCCAGGAATAGATGATACAATTAGTAAAGTGTAAGACTAAGAAGTAGACCACTAGGCATGCATTGTAGAATGTAGATGAATTGATAGAATTTGTGTTTTGCCCCCCAGACCTCACTGCACATTCATCAAAAAGAAAAGTTGTTGGATTACATGTATAAGAATGATTGTTCAAGTTGAGAGATGGTTTTATGGGCTTCATTGACAATTAAACAATTACAAAAAAATGTATGTACTGTTTGAAATCTAGAAGAGAAAATGAAGGAGTAGTTAAGTTGAGTGGGAGGAAATGAGGAAGAGGATTTCGGAAGGAAGGAAAGGTTTAGGTTCAGGAAATGGAAGGTATAATGCAACATGATTCAAGTTCTATGTGCTCTTAATGACACATATTGTATTATAAATGTTCCCCTTTTCATGCTGTATGATTTACTACAATGTAATAACAGGAAATAATACGATGTACTCTTCCTAGATTGCAGGACTTGCAGGTCAGTTGAAATGTTGCACAATGCATGATGATGAATGATGGATGGATGTACTTTTTGGCTGAAGAATTTAATCAAGCAGCTATCACATCAGATACAACAATTGCCTTGCCAAGAGAAACAGGATGTATGAAAGATACAAATGTGATTTGTTTGCTTGCCAGAGAGAGAGAGAGAGAGAGAGGGAGGGAGAGATGCTTGGCAAATAGTATAAAGTAGAATGAACTTATACATAGTTTACCCAGGGCTCGTCACTAACACTTGGATGCCCAAAATCTAGTTCCATACCCCTGAAATTTCTATACTTTTACATAGGGCTCATGTATAAAGACTTTAAAAACTCAAATTTGGACCCCCTTTCCAAAAAGTTATTGTGCAGCCCTGATTTAATATAAGATGAACTTAATCTGCACGTTTGTGTTCTATCAATAGTTATCATTGATTTCTTCAGAATATATTGACTTTTGTACTAGTGTTTGTAAGGGGGTTATTCTTGCCTGGTAATCTATAGCCTATAATTGTAATACCTCACAATGAGGTTTTTGCCTGCCTGCAAATGTGGTCTGTGTTCAATATGATCACAAGGTTCTAAGTGGCTAAACAGTTGATTGAACCCACATACACATGATCATCTCTATCTGACTCTAAAAATGCAGATCAATCTACATAATTGAAAAATAAGCATCTCCCTCTCACCTCCTTGGATAGAGTTATCTGTTACACTGTACATACAAGTACATGTAGGTGAATGCCTGACAGACAATTAATTACTTTGTAGCACACAATGGCAAATATATTATCATTGTAGTGAGCAAATTAAAATCCATTTCTGTGCATGTATGCTGTACAATGTATGTTGTCATTGTAATGTGTATTAGATGAATATGGTATTTGAAAAATAAGTAGATTTCTTAACTGATAGCAATTTTTATACAATCTATTATTTGTTTATGAGTAGAATTGAAAGGATGATATTCCTGAGTTAAACAAATTGCTTTATGGTTTGTTTTTCATGTGTTTGGGGACTTGATTTCTTCAATTTTTTTCTGTCACATTACTCGGCTAGTATAAATTTTCTCTCCAAATCTTTAGTGCAATCATCTATTTTTAGTAACAAATGTTCTGAGTAAGCATTTTATTCTGTGGAATTCATTTTTGTCACTAAGAAATTCCTGCTGACCTTGAATGTCTCTTAATTTTAGCAGCTAATTTATTAGATGAGATGTTAGCTGCTCAACTGACTACCGGTAGACTACATTCAAGGCAACGATGAGTTTCTTAACAGAGTCACTACCTGTGACTCATTTACTACACAATAACAGCTCATAAAATTGGGGGTGATCTTTGCCCCGTTCTTGTAATTTTAGTGTCCTGCAACCGATCGATCAATACAGGTGTCTTTGGTACTCACCTGTGCCGCACCACCATGGTGTATGAAAAGCCACAGACTTTATTTAAGGCTGACTTAATGGAGCGTATAATTACAAGTTTGCTGAAAGGATCATCGGCAATGAGATTGTTCATGCAAGGAAAGATTCAGTATTGAAGATGTGTATGGTTCATTGATATTCAAGAACTGTCTCAAGGTCTAACTGTTGTGATGAATACAGGAGGTGTGGCAATAAACATCTCATTTACTAATACTAATGATCTGGGCTCTGGCTCTTGTGTGGAGGATGTAAAGCAATAAAATGCTCTACATTTTATCTTCTTTTATGGTTGAGTATATCTTTTGGTTTATGTCACGGAATCATTTGATGTAGTCCTATTAGGACCTGTTATTTTGGAATTTGGATGCCAATATTTTAATTGTTTTGCATTGGCTTCCTTAGCCACACATATTGAAACAGAGGGTTTATTAGAAGAAGGTCTATGGGCCTACCAGTATTGTTTGGAAAAACCTGCAATTTCAAGACCTCCATAAGACAAATTAAAAATAACCCCTATTACCATCACATAGCCTGCTTCGATAGCCATTAAACTTAAAGCAGTGTAGAGATATGGTAGTTGTCATACAAGTTAAAATCGGGTAATCTGATCAATAAATATTCTATTTTGATGTACCGGTAGATAAATCTCGTCATCTTTGTTTACTACCACTGCGCGCTGTCATCCCTGCAGGCTTGCTTCTTAGGGTGTGTTTATGCTCACTTTTGAAGGCAGAATGAGTGATTTGAAACGCTCATCGTAAATGCTCATCCTAGGTGTACTGTTTATGCTCCCCTTCTCCGGCTCCTCCAGGCAAATTTGGGCTCTGCATCTGGATTCGCAAACCTGCACTGCGCATGCTACGTTGACCCCGGGAATGTCATTTCAACGCATTTACAAATGACTGTGCGTTGATGCTTCCCCAGAAACCGTCTTTTTGGAGAATCGCCGATCGTAAACGCACCTCTTAGTGAGTTTACGATCGGCGATTTTGATTGCCGTTTATTAGTGATTCTACGAAAATGAGAAAGGACGCAACTGTGTTTTGAACTAACCACGTAACAAAAGCCTCATTCTGGCCAGAAAAAGTTGAGCATAAACACACCCTCAGCTACATGTATGAGTTTACACTGAGAAGGATTAGTCTCCTCCCTCAGACCATTTTAAATTCGATAATATGATCAGTGTGATCAATAAATATTCTATTTTGATGGAGATAGATATCTCTTCATCTTTGTGTACTACTACTACTACTACTACCGCAACTAACTGCTGTTATACCCGCAAGCCTTCACACTCAACAATGAGTTTATAGTACTGAGAAGGTTAAGTCCCCCATTTAATTTTGTTTACAAATCAACCCGTGGTTTAAAAGATGAGTTGCCTGCTTGGTTGAGCCCCGAGTCCACTATATTTACAAATAAAGATGAGTCTAAGACTATTTTGCTTTTGATCTACCCACAGTGTCTTAATGATAACATTATGTTTGCCAGTTATTATTACTCATAACAACTAATATGTGGTCTTAATACCTTTTGATTCTTCTTATGATTGTGTTCACTAAAGTATGACTGTTATGTATGTACCGATGGTTTTGGTTCAAGTGGTGATGCACATTAGAAGTACTCCCCAATTAGAATCATGAATTGTTTATGCCATAAAGTCATTAAAAAAAAATGCTATCATGTAAAATCATTTTAAACACGCTTCAGTAAAATTTATAGCTATCAGAATTAAAGCACCTTCCATGAAGGCCTGCAGATTTTACGAATAAAAAGTGAGAGTAATCATGTTTCAGAATTATCCAGGATTTAGTTATCCCTAATCTGACTTCATTGCATATCTCTTATGTGCAATAATTATCTAAGAAATCAGAGTCTCTGTGTGGTAGACTATTGTCATAGAGCGTCTGGTCCAGGGGATCGTGACAAATTAATTTTCGTCACGAAAAGATCTCCCTGTCGGTATGCCTGGGATGATCCTCCGTCAGGTTACCGTGGCGATGATGGAATACAGTCCGTGAGAACAAGAGGTTAGAACATGCTCCTCTATTACCCAAGATGTTACCCTATCTTTGCTTCCTCTCAAACCTACAGGATTTCTCTTATTGTTTAAAGGGATGCATCTGCAGTCCCAACATTAATTATAAGAAATTGTGTGTTCCTGATGATGGATAAATGTATTTGGTTTAGGTCTGTGTCCTTTGATATTTAAAGGATATAATTTCTTTTGCGCTAGGCTTGATTTTCATAGTACAGTCAAACCTGCTTGAGTGACCACCTGTCTACAAAGACCACTTGCCTACAAAGACCACATTTTTTGTTTCCCTTGAAAATGATTTCTCATTGAAACATGTACTAAAGGAACCTGTCTACAAAGACCACCTGTCTACAAAGGCCACTTTTTGTGTTTCCCTTGGGCAGTCGCTATAGACAGGTTTGACTGTATCATTATCTAAGTTTATGAGATTATTTGGTATGCCTGATACATAAAGACTAATTTCATAGATGGATTGAACATAAGATTCTTATATACAGGTATCTTAAGTGACCCCCCTTCTGACTCGTGGTATATGTAGATAGGACAAGGAATAATATTCTGTTAAATCTATTTTGCTGATGTTTTTCTGCTATAAATGATAAGTTTGGGGATACCTTTAAAGAATATTCATAAGGGCAAGTAGAGTGTCACCTTCAGACAGGTGTGTGGTTTACAGGATAATCACATTATACCTTGGTAACTTATCTGACATTATCTCTTAGATCTATCTCTTCAAATGGGATGTCTTTGGTTACTAAAAGCTTTCAGTTTTCTGTTTCATGATAAATTGCATGTTACTTTTAGGCTTAAAGGCACCGTTTAACAATGTTTCCAGTTTTACAAATCTGAGATGCTGTTATCAGTGTCTGTGATATGGTGTAATATTGAGGCCCTAAAAAAATTGTGCTTCAAAATGATCATGAAGTGCCTCAGAAAAGTAAAAATCTTTGAGTGACCGGTTTTACCATACTCATTTTCCCCAATAGACTGTAGTGTTATAAACACCGTTGGGAAAACGGTTTTAGAAATTTCGCTTTCCAATCATAGATATCTTGATAATCTGACAGGCGATTGGCTTGTAAAAGTCATGGGGTTCCTGACTGACCTAAAGGTTTATAACTATGATTGCAGCATGAGCTAAATCCAGGATTTTGTTTAGAATCTGAGACAAAGATACCCAATCCCTTTAAACTATGGGAGCACTGTGATGTAGTGGTTCATTAACTTTCAGATGAGAGATTGAGGGTTCAAATTCCTGTGTGGTTTGTATTCAAAATGGTGTTAGGGGGATAGAGCCAGAGATTCAATGAAATTAGAAAAGTCTTCATCTAAAGATAGTTCAAATCTTCCTTTTTTTTATGCCTAACCAGAACTTTTGCTTGAAAATTACATTGAAGTTATGACAGTGCAGGAGATAAAGAAGCTTTGGAAGTTTACATCAAAAGTTTGATACTAGGGAATGGTTCTAATGGATTTACTGCTATCAAAACAAAAGTCATATTATGTTATTGTTTAGATTGAAAGTTCCTAGTTGAGCCATTAAGTGATCCTGAACTCACAACGTTTATTTTCAATGTCAAAAGTTCTCCTCCTGGAGTTTGAGAAAAAGAAAGAAGACGTACCCACCCAAACCAGTGTAGTAGACAGGAAATATTTTGCTTGTAAAGACTACAGATAGTGAGAAAAGAACATGCCAAGTGTAGATAACTGTAAAACATGACAACTTTGTGACATAAAACTGTCAAGAATTGACAAAGACCATTGTTTATTTTGGCAAGAAACTATTGAGATTCAGCAACCATTCACAAAATTTGTGAATTTAAGTTTCATGCACATAAAGCCTCGGTCACAAATGCCATTACGAACTGCTACGAACGCCGTACAAACGATTTTCAGACAATGGAAATTCGGGAAGACAATGGAAAAACTGGGAGATTTGTACGAAATTATCGTTCGTACGAACCTTTGTGACCGTAGCATAAGATTCATATATTATATTGCAGGGAACCAGCTAGAAGGAGAATTCTGATCAATTGTGCAATGTTTAATCTCTTGTGCTCAATCTAGTCATTTCTTACTACCAGCATGTTGACTTAATATTTCATTCAAAGCCAGGACATTTCATGATATCGAGAGAAGAGAGGTATCTATGTAATAGCACTTATAGCAGTACATTGTACATGTACATGTAGTAGACTCCATTTGGTAAATTTTTAAGCATAGAGCTTAATCTGTCACAAGGTCCATACTCCATATTTTCACAAATCGAGAACTGATCGTCATATAAACATGAAGATGCACATGAAGATGCATATGTGTGAAAAAGATGGATAGTTGGACATTGTTTATCATTGGTTACACATTATAAAATAGTTACATGTATAAGAGGAGCGGTCATAATACTATTGAGTTGTAAAACTGGGTTTAACTACTTGTTTGATGCTTTTGCAACCAGAACTTTTTCAGATGTTTGCTATTTAAGCAATTTCTTTTGTATACTCTCCAATTCCAAACTGTTTAGAACACCACAAAAGAGTGCTTTTAAAATCTCAGATGGCCTTTGGAAAGTGTTGCTTGCAATGTTTTAGTGAAATTGAGATTTGATGGTGCACAGTCCTCACCAATGTACTGTAAATGTACAGACAGTTTTTTTCTTTTCTTTTAACTTTCCCTCAATTTTCTGGTTCTGTGTGGGTTGAGTATTACTCAGCATATAAAGTGTACCGTGAGAATTGAGACAAATGTGGTGCGTTGGTATGGTGGGCGTATTTGATGTCTTTTGTAGGCATAACATCAAACTTTTGTTTATTTGTGAAAATACCTGCATGGATTGTAAAATTTACAGGAAAGTTTAGACAGAAGTGAAATAGGGTTGCCAGAATTTGGAGTAGTTACATGTAGGTAGGTGATGAGTGTTTGACTAGAGTTTTTCTCTTGTGATTTCTTAACCAGTATAAATATTGATGATGTGATGTTGGATGTTAGTCCTGAAGACATTGTATGTGGGAGGAATTCTGCCTATCAAGGAAGTTTGGAGTAGCCTACATTTTGAATGTCAAGACCTCTTCTCTTATTGACTGAAATACAAAAGTGCTTTACATGCAGAGCTAGTGATTGAAAGGTTCATTGAGCTGGGGTACTATTTTCATTTAACTATCCCAATTTTTCTTCCTGAACTGTTTGTGTTGCTGCTTTCCATGAAATGGTAATCAACAACATTTCTTCTCTACACCTTCCTGTCAAAATCTTATGTCATGGGTATTTATGACCTTGCAAGAATTGCAAAGATTCTCTGGAAATAACACAGAATATTGATTATAATTCATGTACTTTCTAGGAATTGTCTATTTGCGATAGACCATTGGACGGAGACTACATAGAAAGTGATTTCCATCTCCAATGATTTTGCACAGTCAAAATGTATTTACCAGGTACAGCTTCAAATTTCTGTGCCATCCATCAGTGAAAAAAGTTGTAGTTTCATTCAGGCCAAAACCAACAGTTCTGATGCTAGTGTTCTTTTTTCTGGCCTTGAAATGTATGACACATGGATGTATCAAGGAATATTTTTAGATTCAAGAATCTTCAGCTATTCTTGCTTTCATGTGCTGGCGTGTCACCTGTTCAAGACATCAATTAAGATCAAACAAACATTTTCCAATTGAATTAAATTTTCAATGCTCTCATGACCATAAAGATATTTTCAGCCAGTGATTGTTCACATTTAGCTCCAGACACTGAACATCTTCTGATTTATCTTATGTCCTATCTTGATCATCTGGCTATGAAAATCAGAGCCAGAAGGGAGTTACTTTTTCATAGAGTCAATGCCCTTTGGGCTCTCAAGAGTCTCAACAGATGATATCTTAGTTTGATATCCAATCAGACAAGCTACAGTGTACCTCATCAACCTTAACCAGGTAAAGGCAAATACAAAAGGGAAAGGCCTACTTTTCCATAATTTCTTTCATACATGTAGTCTTCAATCTTTTAATTTTTTTTCCCCCTCACATTTATGCTATTGCTAGCATGCGATCTTGCAAAAAAAGCTCAATAAATGTATATCAGACTAGAAGTACATACGTGTATGTATGTTCACAACGGTATACAAAAAGCATGGGCCTTAACTACTACAAAGCCTTTAGACAATTGGTCTGGTATGTATGCTGTAACTCATTACAAGCACCTGTAAACGAACCGTTACCTCAAAGGGGTATGCACAAGTCGGTAGGCAGGGCTAAAAAACACCAATTAGACCACATACTGGCTGAGGAATGAGAAAAACCATGCACCCCGCTGCCAATGTCTTCAAGAAACACCAGAGACCGGAATCCGAAACGACAGCCAAGTAGTAAACTAGTAATAAGCACGGAACTAGGGAATAAGGGATTTTCTTTAAACAGGGCAGAGGGTTGGGAGCTAATGACCAATTATTGGTCTGTTGTTACCTGAATTTGTATAATGAATGTTTGGGTGTGGATGGAATTTAAGAAAAACTTATTTGCAGGGTTAATGTTTATACCTAATAGTAAATTGTTTTTGTCTTATTCTCTGAGCTAGAAGTGACTTCTGTGGTGCTTTGATTGATTATTGTAGGCCTACATGTACAGGTATATCACAGATGGAAAATAATTGATATTGGGTGAATTTTAGTTCGCAGCCATCTGTATGTCTGCTTCTCTTATTGTGCCAAAGGCAAAAAGGCAAAAGGGTAAATGCATTGGGGGGTTGAGTACCGGGTATGTTTTAATAGATTGTTTGCTATTCAGCTAATCCTCCATTTAAGTACCTTTTAGAGCAAGAATTTTTTCTTCTTTCTGGATTCAATTATTCTGATGAAGATGAATGACACATTGTCATTACTAGAGAGTTCACTTTGTCTAAAAAATGTCATGGATAGTTTTCCCCAATATGTAGATTGGTATCGAGTTTTTTCTGAGTTTTAATACCCTGTCATTTCCACCAGCTACTCTTTGAACTATTGAATAAAAATGAACTGTTGAATGAGAAGATGACTTATTGTGTGCATCATGATGTGATTAATCTTTGGAAATGGCCCAAATCTATTATACCATGCCCTACCATTCACTCTTTATCGCCAGTCATCAAGGCTCATATTCTTCCTTTTTTTACCGCAGTAACAAAACGTGATCCTTTGAGTGGTCTCTTTTGTCTTGTTTTGGAAGAAGAAAGTGGCAACTCAAGGGTATCACCTCAAAATTGAGGTTAATTCGGTCTGAGGTTATGTGGTTTTGTTGCTCTGTTTTCACGTTGTACACAGAGCTAATAAAAGCTGAATGTCACACGTTTATCTGATCAATGTTCCCCTTTGGTGATGTTGAATAAACCACTGTCAGGAGAATTAATCATGTGAATTTCGGAAGGAAGCTAGAGTAATTTCTACTTGTTTTTAGTGCATAGACAGATGATATCCCATGAAGAAAAAAATGTGTTTAAAAAGTTGACCCTATAAAATGTAGCAGTTGTATGTTGAAACATTAACACAGAACACCCTCCTCATTTAAAAAAGACATCTGGACAAAAAAACTAGGAATCAATTTTACTTGGTCTTATTGTATTTAGGACAGAAGTAAATATGGAATACATCCTGTTTTGTTATGCATTTTTGTCTTTCCAGTTGACCCCAGAGGTGATAAGGTTAGAAAACAGTACCTATGGCAACTAAAGTAGAGGTACATGTAGCAAACATTGCATCCTCTTCATAAATGTAGACCAAATCCAAGAAAAATGAGCAAGACCTTTTCCACGTAAATACATATGCCCTTTTTTGCGTTGGCCTGTTGGGGGATGGAACCTCTGGATGCTTGTAATTGGCATTCTTTTGACCTTCTTTCTGAATGTGAAACATTCTTGTTTGTATTTGTAATGAATCCCTAGTTATTCTTGACCTCTATAGACCATCTGTCCAGCCTATGGCCTTGAGTGACCAGAGTATACTGACCGTTTTCTGAGATATTTTGTAACAGTTGCCTCTTACAGGGGTCATCTACAATGTACATCAATCGTTGAGTCTTGTGAGTTGTTGGCTACTCACATCTTTATCCTTTGGCTTTATATGGCCTGAAGTGACCATAGAAGATGTAATGAGTGTTTTGTAATATAATGTGCAAAACTTTCCCTTCACAAAGGTCATCCATGTTCTTCATTGTAATACTGGTATCAGAAGGGTTCTTTCAGATACCTGAATCCTGTGAGCTGTATTAAATATCTAGCCTTCATGTAGCCTCAGAAATGACCATACATCATGTACAAGCCTTGGAAGTGACCAGTACAAGTTAAAAGTACTGTTTTATGACATAGAAACACTTGCCTTTCGCAGAGGTCATCTACATTCTGCATTCATCTGGATGTGGGACGTGAGAGGTAGAAGGTTATTTAGAAGGGCATTTTGAAAAGTATTCTACTGAATATATTTATTGAATTCATTCTGTGTGTGGCTTGTTGTATGTACAGTACTTCCTTAGAGAATCAGAAGGGCATCAACTGGTATCCTGTAACATACATGAAGAGTAAATGACCTTTTGGCGCTCAGAGAGCCTTAGGAACATGAACTTGTAACCCTCATTATTTCACACAGCAGATGACATGTTTGTATACTCCAAGCATTTTGCAAAAATGTGAAATATGGGCTAAAGGACTAGTATAGAAGTATAATAATTATCTCAATGAAATTTTATTTAAAAAAAAATCAAGTTGAATCACTGAATTAAATGAGAATATTATGATTTAACCAAGTGACTTAATCAGCACTCATTATTTTGGCCAACCCTGAAGTCTGAAGTGGATAAAAACTACCCTGGATTTGATCTGCTGTTTTTAAAGATTTATGACCAGCTTTGAACCTCACTGGTCCATGGCAGGCAGGGTCTAATAATAATTACACGCATGGCTGATAACTTTAATGATGAGCTTCGGCTTTCCGCAACCTGGTAGATTGCGCTATTCATCACCACTCAGAGCGTCAGAATGTACAGCTACAGCTAGGGCCAGAGCCAAGTGCATAACATCTGTTAATACAAAGTGACAATTTTACGACATGATTTAGTTGTGATGCAATTTATAGAGGTCTGACAGAGTTTAAGGGATTGCTTGAACTTCTGTCATTGTCAAGGTCATTCCTAGCTCACATTGTTTTTCTTTAAGGGAAATAGTCAAAGTAGTATTTTTTATAGAAGTACCTATAGAAAATAATAGAAATCCAGTGAAAACAGACGGTGGGACATAAAAAACATGGAAGTTCGGTATGTTAAATATATGTCAAAATTAATAAAGCAATGGCAGGTAAATTCACACAAAGAACAACTAAAAACGATCAAGAAATGATCTTATTGTATAATGATTTGCAAAATCCAACAAAATCCTAACTTTGCAGAAGATAGAGGGAGGGGAGTGAGCAGTATGAATAATGAAATTGTAAGTGTCATTACAATTGAAAATAAGAGTAATATTATCTAGCATTTCTGTGCAAAGTCTCCCTCGAAAGAGGAAGAACATGTCTCTAAAAGAAAGCGAGAAGAAATACTAGTAGAAAAGGCTGGAATAGAGAGCAAATAATTTCAAAAAGATAAAACTGTGAAAGTTATGATGAAAGTAGACAAGGTGCTGTTACAGAGGAATTGAAATCAATACTCAAGTCGATTACAAGATTTTCAGACCTGTGTGACAATTTTTGAGAAAACAAATTAGCATTGACATATTTTACAAACACTACTTTATCAACCTGCTCATATCATTTTTCATTGTTGGGAAATTCGACCTCTTTCTTCCAAATAAGGCTACCCGTGACCAAGATTTTCAGGTGGGTAGGTCCTTGTTTTCATGGATAAAAATTCCAGAAATATGTGAGAAATCAGTGGTTTGTGATACAGCGTGAGACTACTTTGATAAAGTTTATGGAGGTCTTGGCTGCACAAAGGAAAATGATACAAATCTGATGTTTAAAGCTAGATGTGTCAAATTATAGGAGTTAATGCCCTCCTGGCTCTCAGCTGATGAAAATAAGACAGGCAGAGATGAAAAGATGACTAAACAGTCATAGGAAAGACAAGAAATATTGTTTCCACATGTTTGTTGTCATGGCTACTTATATAATATTGACTTGAACTGGGGGCTTTCAGAAATTCTATAAAATTCTATAAAATGAAAAGAGACAAGAAGGTTCTCCCCAGCTGAGGTAACGGATTCTGTTGGTATGGAGACAGTTTATACTTCAATGGCCTTTAACTTGTTTGACTTAATGTTTCTTTTAATGTTGCTGCTGAGGTAGGTATCCTGATAAGATGGTTCATGTCTATGATTTGTGTACTAAACAGCATGGCAGTTTCTCTTAAATCATTTATATGATTGTCATTTTGATAAAGTAAAAAAAAACAACTCTATATAAGAGTGATACATGTACATGTATTCATCATTTCAGTATGTGAGGTTCCACAATACTTTGTGCCTTTTGGCCTAAACTTTGTGCATGCATACAAACACAAAACAAATACTGTAGTGTTTTTATGGACAAATATGGGCCCAGCTTTCAGTGGCGGGCCCAGCTTTCAGTGGCGGATCCAGGATTCTGTTGCAGAAGAGCACACGTCCAAATTCTCTGCCTGCAAAAAAAGAAAAAAATAGAAGGTTGTCAGCCCATGCTTCTTCTTTTCTTTCTTTCGTGTTAACAAGTTAACATTTCCCAACAGGTGATTGTATTGTGTCTTACTGACATGGAATGCTTGTTGTAACATTCTGCCCTTCCTCTCCAATTATTAGGGTCTACATTTGATTGTAAACAACCATAAATGTTACCTTTGACCCACAAAAAGCAGAAGTGAGATGTCAATATTTATTCATGGGAAACAGACAGTTGGTCTTAGCTGTCAAGTATTGCAACTCACAACTGTGAACCATCAATTTTCATCTTTCTCTTCAGTTAAATACAAAGATTTAAATTAAAATTTTGAATGAAAAGTTGGTAACAGTTTCTTGTGAAAGGGATATTGACTTTTAAGGTACATGAAATCACTGAAATTCACTCAAATCAGATACAGAATTCCATCACTATTTTGACTTAATGCAGTATGTAATTAAGCCATCGGCATCATGCATGTATAAACTTAAAGTGCATGTACAACACGGTACATGTTGTTTTAACACTGGATGTGAATGTTATTCATATTTATAGAAATTCCTAACAATCATTTTTGTCTCCCAGCTGTACATGGTTAATAACCAAAAATAGAAGTGTAGACCATGTCATGTATAAGTTGCATACCTCTACATTAGAATACATTTGAATGCCTTGATAACCTTCCATGCTTTCATCAAGAGTCGACGTGGGCACTGCACATGCTGAGTGCCAAAAGGGCACATTAACCCACATTTATGTCAAATGTTATGAGCTTGAAGTCTTGAACACCTTCCGAGGTTTCGGAACTCGGAACTTGGTAGAAGTTTTACATTCCAAACATTCAAGAAACCTTCTCATACCACTCTCACCTGAAAACAAACCTGTAAAAAGTTTTGCAAGTTCTTTGTATGGTTGCTCTAACTTGTACATTATTGATTACTGAGGGCCAGAAGCCCAGAACTCAACTGAAGAGAGAAAAAAAATGTCCTATAGGTTCTTAGCTGTTGATATAGGTGTATGTTTTGTCATCGTTTAACTCTTTTTTTTCTTCTTGTATGTATACCGTGTAGGCCTCTATCATTTTTTGTTTACTGTATGATAGTAAGGAGAAATCTAAGTTTAAGATTTGATACCAATGTGAAAACTGCATAATTATTTCATCTGTAACATAGCCTGTTTGTGTATTAATATAATCAGACAACTTTTTAGCTTTTTTGAATTTAGGCTACATGTATGATGTAGTAAATTTTGCCTTTGCATGGGCGAAAATTTATAGTGGATGAACATTCTCTTGCAAAAATGTTACCATGAGATGAAACAATTTCCAAGAAAACTTTTCCAAAGAGAATAATCTAAGGAAGAGACATGTCTTTGTCGATTTTGATAACTGGTTTGTTCCTGCTAGTAGTTTACGTAACTTCCTCTAATTACAAAGTATGACTGTTGGGCTAAGATGGCAAGTATGGAGAATGTTTCTAAGTCGTGATTGTCATTGAAGCATGCATGACATCAAACTACGTCAGAAACAAAGGAATAGAGGCAATGTCATGTGGTTAATTGTCACAAGAGTTTAAAGGCTCTATTTAACCATGAACTGACACAATGATTTCCTTACATAGACTGCATAGACCAAACTGTCATACTTTGCGGTGCTGAACCTATCAAGAAGCCAAGCTTTTTTCTCTATCTTTGTTCCTTTAACATGTCAAAAGAGGCATATTTGAGGAAGAGATTTGTGGAGTTTGCGGTGTGGTTTTGATGATGTCATTGTGGATAACTTGTCAAATTACTTTGATGATTAAATGATAAGTGTAATTTACATGTAAGTGGACTGGGCAATTATGTGATTGAGGTTGGTATTTGTTTGTGATGTTAGATGTAAATCTGTAATTTCTACATCCACTTGTAAACTTCTCTTATATTTGTTTTTTGGAATGTTCCCTTTTGTGTTTTGTTAACGCTTTGTTAACTTTTCTTGTATCCCTGAATCTTTAATCATGTTTAGTTCCCCAGTTTGTTTCTTATTTCTTTTCTTTTTAGTCATAGCCCACTTGCATACATGTATGTACTTTTATTTAAATATTTATTTTTCAAACTAACTTTTGTTCATTTCAAAGTTTGTTTTGATCTTATGCTGCTTTTGAATCATAAACAAATAGTATACAGGTACTTATATTTTAAGTGGGAAAACAGATTAAGTGTTAAAGTTTACACCTTTAGAGATGGAATAGAGTTAGAGTGCTCATTCATCAAACTTTGGATTCCTTACCAAACATTCAGGTGAACATAATCCATGACTTTTTTTCCCCCTCACTAGCGAACAATGATGATCATCTCATTGTCACATTAGTGTAGGGAGATGTGATTTGAGGGTTTGAATGTGTGTGTGATTCTGTACAGCTGATGAAATTAGGCTACAATGTAGCGCAATTTCCTCTGGATTATGAAAACTCTCTCTCTCCAGACGAACTACAAAAGAGAGAAATCTGACCCTCTTCATTCATGTGAAAGAGGTTATTGGAGCAATGTAGAGGAGAGAGCGGAGAGCAGAGAGGCCATAAAAAGCTTTAGAACCCACCTGAAAGAGCTATTCCATTCTAAAGAAATCAATTGAAGATTGTGACTAAGAATTCAATGTGTCAAAGATGTCGGTAAACTGAGATTTTAGCTCCTATTCTCTGTTATCATGGGGGATAATTAGACACGGGATTTTTCTATGGTGTATATAGTGACCCCTACTCTACCTGTATTTCAGTTTATTTGGCATCATAAAAAAACCTTATAAATCATAAATACAGAATAAATAATAGGTCAGGAGCCCAGGACCTCTAAGAAGCAACTTGTGCTTGTTAAGCCCCTAACAAGGTAAACACAATATCAAATTAAATAGCAAAATAAATAAAACTTACTAGGCATACTGTATATACGTAGTTTTTACGTACATTTAAAAGATGGAAGGAAAAAAAAAGGAAAAACCTGTGGCATTATCATTTCTTTTCAATTTACATTATTATTTTGTTTTTGTTTTCATGTTAGTATATAGTTTGATTTGGTTTCATGCATTCATGTAAGGGTCAGACTGATCTGTAACTTTGTCTTTGGTGAAAGATGAGGATTGTGTTAAAATCATACTCTTGTCAGATTTTTTTTCATGAAGGAAAGGTATAAACAAGAGAATTTTGAGTGATTTTTTGTATTTACATGGGGTTAAGAATTTCAGGGAGAGTGAATTTTTATGTGAGAGTGAATCAATTGACTTTGTGCCATGTGGGTTAGATGCACAAGGGTTTCAGTTGAAATCATTAGATATGGCCAAAACTAGACTAGTTTAGACTTCACAGACAATGTTAGATCTCAAGTGCTTTTTGTTTGCCCAAAAGAAAATTAGATATTGACAAGAAAGTCAAGAATACTTGTATCAATCCTTCTACAAATGGATCAGAATACTTGTTTCATATACTGCTACGATTTCTGCTGTTCAATTTAGTATTTATAGTTGCTATAGTTATGTGCATTGTATATCTTTGGCTTCGAATGACATTAAATCCAAAATAATGACAACAGCTCAAACAGCACAGCTCGAATTGTGTCATGTGATACCATCTGCATGATTCCATCTGTATGATTTGACATTTCTGACCTTATCAAATTCTTTTAAAAATTGTTAAGATCAGGGTTGCTACGGGTATATAGCCATCCTTTTCTAATACTAACTGATAGCATATGAAACCTTAAAACTAGTTGAGCAAATTGATCTTATAGTCATTCTAGGATCTATTATAGGAGGATGAAGGGGAAAGATTAGGACCTGTTACTTTAAGGCATCATCGATCAGGATTTATTTGCCAGATTCTTTGAGTATTGTAGAAAGGCAACAAGTGTTTGGAAAATATTGTAATAGGTCGAGAGGATAAAGAGTTTTGAATCAGTGAAGCCTTGGAAGAATCTGACTCTGGCTTGATTTTAAATGTTTTGCTATTAAATCACATACGTGTAAGCCCCTCAATAAACTAATAGCCTTTAAATAAGATCCTGGCCTACTGTGGGCTAACTTCACTTCTTGATCCTTGGTTGTGAGGAAAAGGTGAATGTTTGGATAATTATACCTGAATGCATACAGATTCAAGTCCTATTTGAAGGACTCGGCAATTTTTGTTTAAAAAGTATACATAAAATCGTAATACGATAGTAAACAGGTCTAATGAAAATCAATGCCTTACCCAATGGCACTAGGGTATCAACTCAGGTTTTGAACCTGGAGCTTCCAGGTCACAAGACATTAGTCTACCACTGAGCCAAGCTTATATTTCATTTATTTGAAGCCATAATACCACCACTTGTCAGACTGGCATTCTTTTAAATGTAACTAAAATGTGCATCATGTTTGATACAAATGCTCAGATGACCATACATACATTATTTTTCATTTGTATTTTGCAATATTTCTCTTGAAGCAGAGGAAATTGAATTTTTTATTACTAAATCCTTTCCTGGGGTACAAGTCAGGTGTCCGTTTTGAGGCTATATACAGTCAAACCTGTCTATAGCGACCACCCAAGGGAAACACAAAAAGTGGTCTTTGTAGACAGGTGGTCTTTGTAGACAGGTTCCTTTAGTACATGTTTCAATGAGAAAGCATTTTCAAGGGAAACAAAAAAGGTGGTCTTTGTAGACAGGTGGTCTTTGTAGACAGGTGGTCACTAAAGCAGGTTTGACTGTATATATATATATATATATAGCTTTTATTTCTTTCAGAGACACAATAGATTCCAAGAGTATATAATTTCATGGTATACTTTGCACTAATATAGATTATGCTGATGTCACACGCTGCTTTCAGCTTGAATTTTTCGTGTTTTTCAGGTATTATTTATTGTTGACTCCATTCTAAGCTACATTTACCCATCTCTCTTATTACCGGTATACAGTGTTGGTCTCTTACTGATGGAGAATTGTGTAGCATTCTTATCTGTGTACTTCTTTTCATATCCCCAAAAGAAGAAAAAGAGAGGAAGAAAGGTTGGGGGAGCTGGGAGGGAGGTCAAAAAGAGTACATAGAAGTTCCATCTTTGCAAACAAACATTCCAGGGCCGCTTATTGACTATTACCTCAGGAAGTTTTTGCTTTGGATCCTATTCTTCAATTTCTTTTGATTGTTCGACCTGTTTTCTTCTCTTTCTTTCTCTTCTTCCTTGCCTTGTTGTAAGGTGACTCTAACCAGCGTAAAATATGAAGTAATAACAAATCTGGTTCACCTGTACTGGAAAGAAGTCAGTTGTAAGGTTGAACTGTAATAACATACTTGTAAATACAATTTTATGGTATTTTAACCATGGTTTTGAAGTGCAGGTTTGAATATTGCAGTGAATGCAACAAATACCTGTGTCATATTTCAAATTGATCAGTCATTTTCAAATGTTGACATAATTTTCTAGTGATAATCTAATCACATACAGATACCTCTGGAAAGATGTGTAGGTCTAAATTGTAAATTATGCAGGCTGTAAACCAAATGGTATTACAATGTTAGGGATTACCCACTGAACAAATTTCTTTTTCTTTTCTTTCAAATACATTTGTTCTTGTAAGTGCAGGTCTGAAGGCCTTTAGAAAATATGCAAAGTCACAAAAGATATACAACGTGTAAGTTTAGATGTACATGTAGCAAGGTGATTAAGCTTACCGTAATATGCATGTAAATTGTAACTGGCTAAAAATACATTTATAGGTAGCAAGATAAAACAGCTGAAAACAGCCAGCAAAGAATATACACGTAGTTATATTGAGGTAGTAATATAATGGGGCTGAATTAATACAGCTCATACTTCTAGTATCTTGGGTATGTATACAGTGTTAAAGCCGCTCTAAAGTGTTGGGAGCCCCACAAATTTGATGGCAAAAATTTCACTTAAATTGTTTCATAATATGAAAGAGGTTGTCATTTAAGACACAATTATGCAAAGATTTTCAAAACAAATGTGCTTGAAATCGAATATTGATGAAAGACTACAAAATTTTGCTTTTCTGCATACAACAGAAAATCCAAATTATGTATTCTTTTATCAATATTTGTCTTCAAACAAATTTTTTTTTTTTTTTTTTTTTTTGGGGGAATATTTGCAGAAGTGTGTCTTAAATGACATCCTCTTTCACATTATGATACAATTTCAGGCGCGGATCCAGGATTTCTTAGACGGGGGGGCACAAGGAGGACACAATTTTTTCTCCGCAAATTTGAAAATGCGCCGGCCGAAAATTCGCTCAGTGGGGGGTAGTGAGCACTTTTTTTTTTGCACCGAAAATTTGAAAATCGCACCAGCCGAAAATTCGCTCAGTGGGGGAGCACTAATTTTTTTTTTTGGGGGCCGGGGCACGTGCCCCTGTGCCCCCTGGATCCGCCAATGAATTTAAGTGAAGTTCTGCCATCAAATTTTTGGCCAATTTGGGGCTCCCAACACTTTAAGAGGGACTGTAACATGTTAGCCTATTGACTACTGAATTCTCTTATTTCCATAGCCTTAATACAGGAACAACCCGGTTCGAGTAGGCAAGGGGTTAATTTGATATTGTCTCAATTTGATATTGTCTCACATTGATTATGTTGAAAGAACAGGTTCATTGAGAAGGACAAGACAAGAAGGTTAAATGAATTTTGAAATTCAAGGATAGATATTAGTAGCTAGTACTCAACTGTGTATGGGAATGACCAATATAAAATATCATTGGATCGATAAGAACCTCATCTGTTGTCTGTTTATGTTGTCTGTTCTTATGCAGTAGAGTCTTTCTTTTAGGCAAATTTCATAATACAATTAAGACTCATACATTTAACTAATTGAGTTGACTTCTTCATTCATGAATTCTTGATTGTGTGATATACATGTACATGTAGGTAGTCACTGATTTTCATTTTCATTTATTGAATTAGGGTAGAATACAGTGTAACAAATTGTTTAAGTTCTTTTCATCATTTCAGAGCCAGAAGGGCACTAAGTCTGTGTCAAATTATATCAATTAATGTTCCTTCTAGCTCCAAACATACAATTTTATCTGTTGAGAGCCTTAAATGTGAAAGCTCAAGTTTTAAGTGAATTGATGTTATCTGACCTTCTGGCTCTCAACAGACGATCTCCTGAATAAGGAATTAAAATTGCCATAAAAGATGCACAGACTGTGAAGGTGAGAACAACATTTTGTTTGAATTATTAAAACCCTTTTCAGAATTTCAGACCTCTATTTTCTCCACATGTACATTTTTGTGTGACAGACCTACGCGTGTACAAGTACAGGGGTTTAGAATGAAAACGATCTAGTGTCATAGGTGTGCAATAAATCATTGCCCAGCCCAGCCTAGAGGAGCAGATTTAAATTGAACTTTGCATGTTATCCATCATTATCAAGGCATTGTTCCGTGCAATTTCCTCTTTGATGCGTCTTCTCTCTGGTGACAGCGGAACATGTTTTTCAACTTCACATGAATGGAGAATTCTCCTGAGGCGGTCTCTCGTCAGCTCGGTGATTTACAAGGCATCGAGACAGACTGGGTCATTAAGAAAATGAGAAGATTGATGCAACGATGATCTTGAATGTAATAGGTGACAATATAGGCCTGTCTTCATCAGACCGAAGTTGCAAAATAACCCGCTATTTTCAGACATTTTCCCGAAGCTTGAAATTGCAGCTTCACCAGACCTATACGCTCATCACAAACTAGCTCGAACATGCGCAAAATTAGCCCGGCATTTTCCAAATAGCGGGCTAATTTGGAAACAAGACCAAGATTTCTCGGGATATTTTCTCAACCAAATATAGCCCACTAACTGCAACTGCGGGCTGATGAGGACAGGCCTGTTGTGAAGAATACAAGGGAAGAATAGAACGGTTGCTTAAAATGTTATCTCAAAGATTTAACATGCATAGCTTAAAATAGTTTAATTTCCAATTTGTGGCACTAATTCCTGTTTGAAAGATCCGAGAAATATGGGGTCTCAAATTATCTTACTTAATTCTTAAATTGAAATGTCTTCATTGTAATGATATTGATGTACAAAGAGAATTTGGGAAATATAAAGTATTGATTGTATAATCCTGCTGGTATGAAAATTTGTGTATTAAATGGGGAATGAGCGTTCTAAAAGAAGGAGAGGGAAGATCGAGAGAATGATGGAAAGATTGAAATTAGATGGAAGAAGATGAGAAAGATGGAAGAAGATGAGAAAAAGCAAGATGAAAGAAGAAAAATGAAGGAAATTGGAAGGAGAAGCCATGTCTAGACAAGCATTTCTTCCTTCTTGATACAAGATATAGGCCAATAGGACCTTTGCATATCCCAACCTTTTCCTCTTTATCATGCATAAGAGATTCTGAACAAAAGTCAACTTATTTACCAACCTCAATTGCCAGCTTATTGATATAGTGTATAAACTGTTCTTTTCAAGATTAATCCTTTCAATAAAAGGAAGGATAATCTCTTTCACACACCCTTGCATCCCCCACTTTTGTGAAGAGGACAAAAGATCTTCTTATAATTCTCAATCAGTCCCCCAAATTAGTGGACAGTTAAATGCAACAAATCCCAGAGCTCTAACCTCTGTGCATGCAGGTAGATAAACCTAGCTTTACAGTTATATTCTATTTTAGATTTGGTTGATTGTACACGAGTCATTAAAAAAAAGCTTTCTTGTACCGTAACTAGCTAACATTGAATTTATCACATCTGAACATTTATTTCTTAGTTTCACTTTCTGTTGTCTTTAGAATTAGGAAGTTGAGAAGAGAAATTCAGTTATTTCTGTAATGCAATATGGGATCAAGGTAATATTAAAGAATGAGAAGGGGTTGTCCGTATATTTATGATGTAGGCCTGTGTGGTGACGAGGAGGAAGAGGGGAAGGAGGAGGAGGAGGAGTTAGAGCAGAATAATACTGATAAGAAGAAGACGAAAAGAAGAAGAAAGAGAGAGAGAGAGGTGGGCAATGTATGAGAAAGAGATAGCAAGAGGGAGACAGAGGTAGGCTGGCAGAGAGGATGGAATAGAGAGGGAGAGAGAGAGAGAGAGAGAGGGAGGGGAAGAGAGAGAGGGAGGGGAAGAGAGAGAGAGAGGAGAGGGAGGGAGGCCGGAGGGAGAGAAAGAGAGGGAGGGGAAGAGAGAGAGAGAGAGAGAGAGAGAGAGATATCAAGAGATACAGAGAGACAGAGCAAGAGAGAAATAGAGAGAGAGAGATAGAGAGAGAGAGATGGGAAGAGAGAGAGAGCTGTATAGAGATGTACATCGAGAAAGTAATATCGAGAAAGAAAGCTGACAAATTTCACATCTTCCTGTGATAGTATCTTGTATACACAGTACACTGACCCAGTGTGTATCCAATTGGTTGCATTCATCCTTGGTTGATTAGCTTACGGAGATAGATCTCTAAATGTTATACTGCTAGGTGTGATTGATAAGTGCTAAATTTAGCAATGCTTCTCAGGTTTCCTTCCCACTAATTGACTTGGCTAGATGTATAATGCAGGCAATGCTTCCCGTTCACTGTTAGTTTGAAGCAGTTTGAAGAGTTTTCAACATGATTTACTTGTACTGCCCTTTCATCATCTCAGTATGTACAGTACACATCAAAGAATATTATCTGATTAGCCCTTTCCTTGACTGATGCAGTTTGGCTCTGTATATTAGAATTTCTTTCAGTAAATATTGATTTGTCTAATCTGTCCTGATACTGGTAAAGTAAATTTGTTATTCCATGGCAGAAGGATACGAACATGAAATTTGTCAATTTTTGGTTTAATACTGGTATTTCAGTTTTGTAATAATAATAATAATAATAGGCATTTATATCGCGCCGTCTATCTAGAAATTCTATTCCGAGGCGCACTATTTAATTATTATGAAGATGAAAAGTAATAAGGTGAAGTGAGAACCTATTAATTTCAGCAGTTTAGAACTCTAGACAATGTACTGACTGAAATGTGTGAATGGAGTAAAGAAGAATGGTCAAAACTATAAAAAGCATATTGTAGCACTGGTCATGCAACTTCTACTGAGCACACACAGAATATATTATATGGTACCGAACTTAATCTCCTCTGCAGTGTTTGTAAATATGTGAATATTTTGTGTCACTTCATTGTAAAGTTAGTTTTGAGCTTATATTTTTTATATAAATTGAAGAAAATGAAATAAAGCAGTAATCTTATTTTCCCATTATCAATAAACCAAATCTTGAGTGTGTTGTGAAAGAAAGAGGCATATCATGAAAACAACATGCTTCTGTATTAATTTTAGCTGTGGTCACCGTAAGGCACTAGGTTTAACCAATAATGAATCAAGATGACCTACATGTACACAGAGGTTAAAGCCATGGATATATTTTGATAATCCCAGATTGATCCAGCTAAACTTCCCTCCGTGTATTCGGCTTCTAAGCCCGATTAAACAGATCCCAAACAGGATCATGCATCGTTGACCAGACCGGACGATCCTTCTTGTCAGTTTCTACCTCGTTCATTATTAAATTCTGATCATACGTGTTTGGTTACAGAGAAATATGAGGGTTTGTTTGGTGAAAGACCTCAGACCTTTTAATGAACTTGTATTAAAGGGGAGGTAACTTAAGTCCTTTTTAGATGTGATTATGATTTTACATGGACTTCAGGATGAGAGTATCAGAGATCTTTGTGAGAATGACTTATTTATGATACAGTAGGTTCTTTTTCCAAGTTTCATGCCATGTTAAGCATATGTTTGTAGAGTTAAAATTGATTTTAGAATAATAAAATGATGAGCAAGACTTAAAATCCAGCACAATAGGCATCCACTTATTTTGCAGTGTGGATAATAATAATAATAATAGGTCCATTTATTTATAGCACAGCCACTATACGAATTTACTCTACTGCAATTAATACAAAGTACATGTATCATATTATTACCCCGGCTGTAGCCGTTTACTTCACCTGGGTGGAGAGTGGCAAATGTAGATTACTGTCTTGCCAAAGGACATTAGTACCGAGGTGGAACTCGAACCGCGAACCCTGCAGTGATCCACAGTCTGGTGACATATCCACTAGACCACAACACCTCTAAAGACCACGACATGATACCAGTCCATTGATTAGAATAATGAAATCAGTATTAAGATTTCCAAATCGAAAAAAGATAGTGTAACATTCTTACTACTTTCCAATAATAATTTGGCATAAACTTGCTTCATTTTACATGTATATTACTTATTATTTTAGTTTCATTTGATCATAGATATATGGCTGTAATAACCGCTGTACGTGTATGTCAGAAGAATATATCATTAACAAAAATATAATTTTACGTCTTTAAAGAGGAAAATACCTTTTCTTTATCCCTCAAGAAATCATTTTCCTTAATTATTTGACCAGATTATACATTTTAAGAAGTAGGCCTAGTAGTAGCATTACAAAACTGGAGCAGATGGCTTAGTAGTCTGCCAGGATAAAAATAGTTATAGCAGTCTGGTTGGCTGGTCTGTTGTTATGTCATTACACTGAAGGATTGTCTGAAGAAATTAAAAACAAGCTAAGAATTCAATTGAATTCAATTGAAATGAACATTTATTTTCTTCCATTCAATTTTACAACATATTTGACATCTGTTCAAACAATACAATTTATACGTAGGAACAAAGATATAATTTGAGAACTTGTATTACAAGGAAGAAGGCGCAAAATCACTATTATTATACTCAGAATTTTCTAAGCATTCACTATACAGGTGCTTGTAATTTTATGTATATAGATACTTGTTTTTTCCCTTTATTACAGAAAAATATGAGTCACTACCATAGAGACCTGTATATTTTGTCTCAAGACACCTAAAGAGGGAATATATCATTAAGAAACTTAAAGGAGAATACCAAAACAATTCAATAAAAAAAGCAAACTATGATAGAGTCTTCATGGAATTATGCACTTTGTTTTCATTTTAAAGACTAAGTTATGAACATTTACGTGTTCTCTTTGCTTTTCTTCATTTATTAAACATCATTTGCATCTGAACAATAGTCTTTTTTGTTGAAGAGAAATAAAACAACCAATATAAACTGTTGAAAATATTTCTTTGTTAGTTACAATATTTATATGTAAATTAATTTACATTGAACTGAAAACAGTGATGCTTGAGTTGTTAGCATTTTCCACAAAGGAAAATGTTGGCCAGCTGAGCTCCCGGACGTGTTATGGTGCTGAGCACTGATGCGGTTTAGAGCAATCAAATCATGGCCGAGTTCCTCTATTTTTGTCCTCCTTCCATCTTGCATCATGCAGATCTATCACTGCAAGTTCATTGTTTTCTAAGTGGAGTCGCCCACATAGAAGGAAAGGATGGAGAATTTGAGCACTGAGCAATTGATGAATTGTTCTTGAATTAAATCATATAGCAGAGCTCTTTTTGTTTCGAAAGATCAAGTTTATGGCAATGCAAGGAGGGTGTCGTTTTGGTGTCATTGAGTTGGAATGTAGAAGATCAGAATACAATGGCCAAATTCATGAACTAAGCAGGTTTATATGACTTTCGGTGCAGGGTGTATATATGCAAATTAACCTGTCAACTGATATCATTGACAGTATTCATTGGATTCAATATGATGGCATTACAGTAAAAGGAAACCACAAGAGCTCTGTAAACCTAGGCCTATAAAGAACTATGGAAAGTTGAAAATGCACTATCTGAAAACCCCCACCACAAAATAAATAATACACTGCAGGGAGGAAATCTAATTTTACATTGGAAAATCTCAAAAAAGACCCCTCCAAACAATTTTCTAAATTTTTAATTATTTGTATGTACAGTGTGTCATTAAATGTTCATTTAAGCAGCTTTCACTTGATTGACATCTTAGCAGATGTTGAGAATGTATTCTATAAGAATGTTAGGAGTGTTGTAAAGAAAATTTCATCCATCTTACTCCCAGCTCGAAACTAAAAACATCACCCCTCCCAAGAAGTTGTCGCCTGACTGCTTTCCATTATTACATTTTATTAATCGCCTCAGCGCTCCATGGCGTGTTAAGCACACCACGGGTCAGTTAGCCTATAGAGAGATTGCGTTTAACACCTCACCTACACTACTTCATCCACTATGCTCTTCACACCTAACATGTTTTCAAGAAAATTTTAGACCTTTTTGGTCCATAATAGAAGTCCATTATAGAAGACTGAGAAAGAGACGACACACATTTAGGTCACAATATTTTTGCAACTGTTCTACACTGAAATCAAATTGTGTACAGTGTAAAATGAATTAAATAATCACTGAGAGGGAGAGAGAGAGAGAGAGAGTGAGAGGGAGAGGGGAGAGAGAGAGAGAGAGAGAGAGAGAAGGGGGAGGGGCAGAAGATTAATCAGCAGTAAGACATATTAATCACATGATATATCCTTACTAAAGACTCTGTCTGTCATTGGCAGTGAATGATGATATGACTACATGCAAGATCTTACTTATATACGTGCTCGCGGTTACTACTCTGATGTTCGGCAGAAAGTTGTTTATCTGTCTTCGGTTAACCAAAAAATCTCCTGTCACTATCAGCTGGGTAATGATGGGTTAGGTCATGTGACCGCATGTGGGAGAACATGACACAGATTTTAGAGATTGGCTTTAATTGAGTTAGAGTTTATAAGGCAGTATCTATTCTTTTAACACAAATTTCTAAATAAATCTTAAGTGGTCTGCCTGTATACCTCCTACAACACCATCGATTACATTGTCATTGTAAGAACTGAAGGACTGAAGCTCAACATGGATATCTAGTTTCTTTTTCTACATTCAGTACTGATTTTCTCAGATCAGTTGCACATCCAAGACCTTTTTCCAAATACATGTGTATATGGGACTGATTTGTTAAAGGTTAAAGGTAATACAAAGTTTTGGTATGGGGTCATGAATTTGGTTGAACATATTGGAAGCATATGTGATTTTACAATATTCAATTATCGTTGTAGGGGTTGAAATCGAGTCTAAAGTGATGAAGTTGTAAATGATAAACTCTTTATGTTGTATAGCACCCTCTCAAGACTGATATTACTTTAGCTTTAAAACAATGTTTCTTGAGTACAATCGACTGATTTGCTATTCCTGTGTGGAAATTATATATCAGAACTATATATTCTGAGATTTTCATTTTTATTATTCAATTTGCTCGAAAGCAGAAGTGATTTAGGGGCTAAATTTTCTAGTGCTTATAATACATCCACAGGGGCATCCAAATATATCAAAATTTTAAAGAATTACTATCCGCCTAATATTCAAAATTTCCTAAAACTTTGCATTACCTTTAATAGAGAATTGTTTATATTGGTAATGGATATCTGTCTAATGATATACTGGTCCTTTATGAATTGTCCTGCAATGCTTCCTTCTGCCCTGCATTCAACAAAATTTACATTGACCCCTTGCTGCACTGACCATCACAAATTATCCTAGACCTATTTAGTTCCAAACTTGACCATGCATTGTGTTTGGCTGATGACCCAATGACTACTGGTAAGGAGATTAAAATATGTTAATCAATCACCACAGGTATTTATAAAATCATATTTAATATTGGATAGTCAGTCATGGATTTAAGAATAACAGGTGTCAGAATGGTTGGTGGTCCTATTCCATAACCTACCCTGCTTGTACCTCACAAACACTCGCTTGATGCATTTAAGAGGATATTCCATAATGCATTAAATTACAAAATACCCATCCAAAGTGATTTAGAACGCTTGATGAAATATCTCCATGAAAAAGATGACATTTTCAGGTAATGTTTACAAATTTCCCACAGGTGTATTTACAAAATACCCTAGAATAATAAAGAAAATTACATGAGATAAACATCTTTCGTGAATCTTTTTAACTTCAGATGACACTTTCTGAACATGGTTTACCAAGCATTTTGAATTTTGTTATTGAAAAAGTTGAGTAGCACCTTGAAAGCCCATGTATACCTTTCGTGCACCCTAATCAATTTATCATATATCTTTTTCATTGATCAATTAAAGCTTCACACAATTCTAAGCTTTTACAAACTGCAACAAAGTAGAGTCTGCAGGCAAGACTAATAACAGATCTCATGCAGTGCAATAGTAAAGTGCAATGACATGTTGGCATTCATAAACAAACCGTGATTGGCTGTGTGTGAAGAATCCTTGTACTCTGGTCACCTGTGTTTGTATCACAGGTGGGGGAAATCCCGATGGGTGGGGTACATTACATGTACCCCTCAGGTCATGCTGGCTGGTAGCCTAGGGGAATTTCATAAGTGGTAGCAAGTTGTCCTAAATTAAATTAAAAACAAAGAGGTGTGGGTGGGAGAGGTGGTACAAAAAAGGGAGGGAAAATGGTGGATATAGAGATATTGGAGGAGGAGGAAGAAGATACAGAAAGAGATGGAGAGTGGGAGAGAGTGAGAACGAGAGGGAGAGGGATCGACAGAGAGCAAGGGGGAGGGAAGAGAGAATAGAGATATGGGGAGGGAGAGAGAGAGAGAGAGAGAAGGGAAGTTGAGTTAGTGAAGAAATAGAGAAAGAAGGAAATAATTAACAATTGAGAAGATCTTCTTAAGATGGACAGCAATTTCATATTCATGGAGGGGGTAGAGAAGACAAACATGAGAGAAACTGAGGAGACTGACAGAGAGAGAGAGAGAGAGAGAGAGAGAGAGAGATAGATAGAGGGTTTTCTGTTCATTTTGGATTTCATTGATATTCAGGCTTGACTGATGATTTTCGCACTCTAAACTGACTTCCATCATTGTGCAGCAATTTTGTTCGTTCCTTTCCCCTATATATTTTTTGGTTTCTATGACAACGTTCCAATCCAAATCGCTACAGCACACTATTTCCCTGGTGCTCAAATATTGGCGATCTTGACATGATGCACATATGTATCTTCCAGGTTAGATTGTTTATCCATGGACCCTACCACTCCATGGTTTATCCCTGTCAATAAGTCTGCCATGCATCAATGTCTGCAATGCATCAATGTCTGTCAGTGTGTGTACTTGGTAGGCTTTCGTTCATGAATGTAGTTCAGGGAAGAAAATTAGTGTGTGCGTCAGACAATGCATTTTGTAAATTGTGCCACTGATTATTAGCAATTAAACAGCTCTTCATACTTAATTTGTAGGTCTGTGACCTCTCTGTTTGATTTTCTTGCATGTACCGGTAGATATCTGATGGCCATTGTACTCAGTGCATTTTATCAAATGATATATTTTGTACCTAAAAAAGTGGAAAGGTTTTATGTTAAAACCGTGGGATATCTTGGGGGAAAAGAAGATGAAATACATTCACTTAAAAAAAAAATGCCACAAGGCTCATGCTTGAAGTGAATTATTAGACTTAAAGGATAACTTTATGTGAATATTTCATTTCATGTTTATCGTTCATAGACGATTAAAATTTATTCATTTTACAATCTAGTAGAACTAGATAGTTGAACATTTACATGTATCTGTTTCAGTAAGCAATGAAAACTAATCTTCAGAGCAATATTTTTTCCATTTTATTCACACAAAGCTTGTATTTTAACTGTCTGATTTAAATTTTCTTGTCCTGCAGCTTGATACAAGTTCCGACATCACAGAGCGCAGGAAAATCCGGGCAGCGCTCCGTGAGCTCCGAACCAACAATAACAACTCAGTGGTCAATCCCCACATCCGTACACCTATCTCCCCTTCAAAGCTCTCGCACCACCAATCCTTCAGAACAGAACGCAGGCGACGCCCGGAGATAGACGAAGTGACGAAGAAGCAGAGTCAGGATGATGACATCTTATACCGGCCTCGAAGGAGGCGGGAGATGGATGCTTGTAGAGGAGGAGTAGGAGGAGGAGGAGAGGAGGGGGATGATGAAAATGAAGTATTGGTGGACATCGAGATGAAGATAAAGGAAATTGGGAATGATGAACAGAAGTTAACTAAACTGGTAAGGAAGAGAATTAGTATACAGTAGTCTGCTCAATCACCTCTTCAAAGACACAACCTTTTTTTTTTAATTTTTGATTTAGTTAAAGTTCAAATGAAATTTGAATTTTCATTTGGTATATGATTATGAGTACAATATACATCTTTCCTTACTATCTTTCCTTGAATAGAACCTTTATTTTACAAATTAAAAGTATGTTAATATTACACATGTCACTGTTATGCATGATTTTGATATCACAGCATTATGAAAGTAAGATTGAATACATAATCATTATTGTTTAATGTTCATTTTTTTCTCCATGTTGTGGAGTTGAATGTTTAATTTCCTTAAAGGGGTCTTCAACATCCATCTGGAAGAGGCCAGATACTCTCATATTTTTATACAATATATAGAAATATGCCAACCAGCCATAGAAGGTAAAACAGAAAATATCATTTGATTTAATTTGATTTAATTTATTTTATTAAAGCAAGGGGGACCTTCCTTAGCCACTTGGTCTATGTATACATACAAAATATAACATTGAATAATATATATAAAAAACAATGATAATTCATAGTTTATTTAAAAGTGAATACAAAATAAGAACAAGACATATATACAAGTAAGAAAACCCACAAAATATACTTCAGTGGAAACATGGATTGTAGAAATTCATTGAAGCAGACTGGAATGGATGATGTCACTTGGGGTCTTTTGTGGCTCACACCTTGCCCGGTGGACGATCCTCATGTGTATATCTCTCACAAGCCTTGAGGTCAATAGCTAATGTGGAAGAGAAGCTTGCCCCCCCCCCTTACAGCATCTAACACCTTGAATAGACAGCTTTATTATTAAGTAGTGTAGAAAGAAGTGCCTGGGAATACAGGCAACTGGGTTATGAATTTTATGATGGTGCCACATGAGAAAAGGAAAGAAAATTATAGATATATATATGTGTGTTCATGTGGGAAGGGATTAGAGAAGGGTTGTCATAGGAGACTCATGTATATACTTGAAGTTTAACCCATTTTGCTTCATGTTGAAAGGTAATTCAATTGAAACAAAAAATGAGCAAATATTTCATGCCTTTAACGGTGCCACCAATGAAAATTATTGATAGCCAAGAAACAACTTTCATGTGGCTGACATTGCCTAAAGGGACAATGATATATCACTATTACCAGTGATCTTAATGATTGTTTACATTTTAGGAAACTCTTGTATCTCCTTTATTTTGCTCAAAAATCCTCTGCTCTGACATTATGCAAGCTCTGTCAGAGTTGTAACAGGCCCGATAACACAATCCCTTTGAGGAAATGAAATCTTAATTGATTGCCGAAGGGAGCCCTCAGTAGTTCAAGCAGTCTATCACTGGATGTGCAGAGTGTCTAGGTGCCAATTGAGGATGTAATTGATGGGTTTGTGTCTGGCTTGTGACGTAGAGTATCATTTTGGTTGGATTTGTCTAGCTTGGCTTGTGAAGCGATTCAGCTGTATTGACTGGCCTGGGTCATGCAATTTCTACTTCTTTGAAGGACTTTTGGGGAGGGGAGATAAGTATTTCCAGAGGTATTTGAATCTCAGAGTCTCTAGGTATAAGATAAAGATTCACATAGTTTCAGACTGTTTTACCCTTTGTTTCAGACTTATATTGACTGAATTTAAGTAATACCGGTGTGTATCAAATTGCATCACCCAGGTGTTGTTATTAAGTATGTTCAAATGTACTTTTGGATAGGATCTCTCTCTTAAACTATTAAAGAGATTATAATTATTATTTAAAAGAAAATTAAGATTCTCTTCATTGCATCTTTGGAAATTAACATAGGCTTTGCAACTAGCTTGTCATTACCAATTTAGATATCAATAATGATGTTTATTATATAATCAAATCTATCACATCTATCACAAGCTTTTATCTGCTAATATTTGGTATTAATTTGGACTGAGCAAACCTGTTTTTTTAGGGGGCTCCCCCAATGTAACTGGTACCTCTGTATGCCGACCCAATGTTCTATCAGGGTTCTATCATTGAACAAATCAATGAGATATCTTACCCTAGTGACCAATTATTTGGGAGATTTATCTAACTCTGGTCTTTACCACCTCAAATTCTGTTATAAAAATGCACAGTTATTGGTGCTTTTAAGGTGACAATCATAGAAATGCACATTGCAGACATTCTAAATGAGAGTAATCTTGTATTTGGGCAAGGTGTCAGATTTTTTTAAAAACATGTTTTTGAAGGTGCAATTATTAGTCCTAATAATTGAATTCATGTACATCAGAAAAAAACACTGGAAGTGTATGTACATGCTTTATGTTTACAGCACTGCAGTCAGACAAAATGATTGTCTCCAATGATTTATTGTTGAGAGTAGCAGTTCTGCTTCATATATTGTCAAAATAAGGGGGGAGGGTATACAGGGTCATGTGTTTGGCAGATTATGAAATTTAACATTATAAGGTTTGGTAGTGTTAGCGAATTAATGTTTAAACTGCCTAAGGATGAAAAACATACATTGATGTCTCAACCCCTCATTAGGCTGTATAAATCCCCAAAGTATGAGCCATTTCCTCAAATGCCTTTCGTTGAATAGGTGTGAAAACACTTTATCATCCATTAGAGGAAATACCTAGAGAACATTACAACCTATTAAGGGATACCTTGATAGTACAGACCAGACAACAAACAGAGACATTCAGACCTATCTTTATAGTCAGTTGTGCCTTAGCTCATATTGCGATTGCACTAATTAGCCAGGTAAAGACTTGGTTATTAGTCCTTCAAGGGCTTTAAATGATGAAGAGCATGGATGATGTGGACCAGTTACAGCGCAGAGTTATTTTTATGTGACTTTAAGATTTATTATCATTCCTACTTAAGGAGGCACAAGACACATCCACCTTGCTATTCTGTTGGCATATACACCAGGACAGATCCAGGACAGGACAGGTCCAAGAAATCTTCTCGAAAAGTCTTTTATTTCAATAATTCTGTGAATAGTTTCATGCATTTGAGTTTTCTAACTGTTGGCCTCTTACAACTTCTTAGTTATTTTCTCACCATCTGTCTCTAATCACATGCTGACAGGAAATGCTTCATCCAGTGTCTTAATGAGTGATGTGATTTTTAACATGAATCGTCTTTCTGACTAAAAATGAACCATTCCGACATGCACTCTCAGCATGGCTGCATGGGGCTGCAAAGTTTGAGCAAGTCTTTTTAAAAGTTGATATCAAAGTTATTTGGGAGATCGCATGACTGAGCCCACGTAATACTGTCGGGCTATGGAAACGCAGGGTTAATTAGCAAGGGTTTCATGAGTCACTAGGCACCGAGATCTAGTGAGTCAAGACACGCTAAGACCTGGCCAGCCCCCAGATCTCAAGGAGCCTATCAAAATACTTGGTGGAAAAACATGATTAGAAGGGATCCATGACATTTTCATTCCAGATGATATACTTCTGGTCATTTGCTTCAACTTGATACTTTCTGTCAACAGAATGTCCTTGTTGCTTATTATTAATCAAAAGCTCTCCTTTTTTAGAGTCTTGTCTTGAAACATTCACCCCTGTAAGTCATATGCCCTATCCCACACCTTTTTGTAATGCTTCATTTTGATAAGACTTGAGCCAATAATTTGAACTTTCTTGATTTTCATCTTACTTTAGCCTTCAAGGATAGCTGTGATACCTATTGGACATGAAAGTCCTCATCGGATTAAACAAACTCTATCTTGGGTCTTTACTTCAGAGCCTTGAGATGACCATGGGTTGTTTCTATTTCCTGCATCACAAGATTAATGCAGACCAAAAAAAGGCATGACATTCTCTTCAAAGATTTGGGAAAGATCTTACTTCGTGGGAAGGATTCTATTTTGTGGGAGACCTGATTCACGGTTGTCGCTAGCAATGTACATTTGTCACAGTCAGAACCGAGAAATGTTTCCATTTTTTCAGGGTAGTCATCCTGTTCAGGTCGAGTGATTGTCTTGTTCTTCATGTTCCTTAGTGCATCTGATCTCTCTCTGTCTCTGTCATTTCTTCACATCTGATCTGTGTTACCTATGATGTTGTCAACATCTTCCAACCTGTCACCCATTGGCACCTTCTGAACTTGTAAGACCTGTCACACTCGCCAGCAGTGGACGATCCATTACAACACTGGGGAGTGTGCAGAGTGACAGCATTTTTCAAAATAAATTCTACCTCCTTCAAAAGCCATCAGTAAAGAAAGTTTTGTAATTAAGCTGAACGCTTTGAAGAATCTGGTGTTCCAAATCCTGGAAGAACGACCACTGATTATGATTCCCGGATTTCACTGTATTGATCTCCAGCTCCTGCACTGTTGGAAGCGTTTATCTCCTGCACTGTAAACGATTCCCTCCCACAAATTTCCTGGACAATTATCGCTCCTGGAATTGCTGCATCGGGGCTGTTGCATCATCGTTAACTCCACTCGAATAGAGTGGAGAACAGGTGTTATCCTGGACAAAACAGGAATTGTTTAACTGTCTTAAGCTTGACATGTTTATAGATAGAGTTGTCATCATTTGTCATCCCTTACCACAAAGATAATCTGTTCTATGATTGTTTTGTGATCCCCGTCTCCTGTATTAGCTACTGTCAGGGTGTTACAGCACATTAGAGACTGTGTAGTGATGATTGAAATGCTGCAAGCCTCATTTTGTCAACTGTTTAAATGGATGTAACTGTTCATTGCCATAGCCACTTTGAGAAGAAAAGATTATCACCAAGGAGAAGTTTGTTTAATCATCTCAACACTTGCAGTGACAGACATCAAGATACGCCTCATGAACATTAACCTGGATTGAATGCAAAGAATGTGAGACAGCTAGACGATCAACTTTATCAAGATTTCGTATCGAGTTCGCGCTTGAATTTGGTGAAATCTAGGATTACAAAAGCTTGTTTTAAGGAATTTGAAGAATCAATCCTGTTTACACCAAATGATCTTTCTTCTAGACATATGAATTCCAGGATCGATTTACTAATATAGAAATATCTCAGTCATGTGATATTTTGAACAATTGTGATATTTTTTGTCCACAAATGTTCTACTTTTGACAAAACTTGATCTCAGCATCTCAGATATACATTTCATTTTAGAAGGATATAAAAAGAAGATCTGCATATTTAGGGAATGTGATTTCACAAAGTGACTTTTGCTGTGTTGGACAAGTGTTAGCTACAGAGTATTCCCTTGTGTATGAATCACCTAAAAGGCTCACATAGAGGACGACATTTGTTGTGGACTAATAGAACTGGACTCATTAATTCAGCTGCATTTGTACCAGACCTGCTCACCTGTTATAGAAGGAATAATTCCAGGCAATAGAAATAAATTTTAACCCTGCAATCTGTTTCTGGGAAAGAATCAGTATCAGCAACTTCTTCAAAAGGGATGTTTCTAGTGAATGGAACAACGTTTTGACTCTCTTCAATCTTTGTTACGAAGGAGAACTTGTATTTGAAACTTTTCAAAAGGAATATTTATAGTGAATCAGAGAAAGTTTTAACTCTGCAATTGTTCATGAGAAAGAACTTGTACTTGTAACTTTTCAGAAGTAATCTCTCTAGTGGATAGAACAAAGTTTTAACTTTGTAATATTTTGTTGATAAGAACAAGATCATCAAGATGGTGACGATGGAATCAAAAATTCCAGACAAACCATTCAACTTTAAATCTCTCTTGAATCATTGGCAGCTCTCCGAGACGAGGGACTTCAATGATCGCAGGAAAGTGAGGTCGGCGATCAGGGAGGTCAAGAGGAAGACCAGACAGCAAGGTGAGTAATTATTCATTCATTTTTTAAATTAAAATATAAGAATCAGGATGAACATGTTTTACAAAACAAAAAAAATATCTTGTGTGGTTTGTAGAAAGTATTGTCAGATTATCTGAACTAAAAAGGTTTTGCTGTTTTTGCACATTTCAGTGGGCAATGTGAAGGAGTGAATGGTATTTGTGAACACCTTGTATGGTAGATGATTGACTGATGCTCAAACTTTAGTCAAAGAAAGGGGAGGCGAAACAATACATCATTTGAATAGTTTACCTGTTTAGAGCCAGAAGGGTGTTAACTCTGTTTAAAATGATATAAGATTACACCTTTTTTTTTTACTCCAAACAGAAGATTCGTTAGCATTAGATAGGAAGCAATAGATTGTAAAAGCAATAGATTGTAACAGAAATGAGGTTGGCATCAAAAAGAAAATGGATAAGGGTAAGAAACTGAACATTTAGCTGAACATTTATTTTACTTGGATAGATTTGTAATTTATTGATGGGGCTAGGAGGCTATTGTTAAATATTTTTTAAATTTCTTTAAAGTTTTTTGCTATTATCACGGAAACCATTCCTCTGGATAGTACACTGGACACTGAAGTGCTAAAAATCAACACATAAAAGAAAAATGATCCATTTAAAAAATGACAGTATAGTCAAAATAGTAGATTTAAGTTTTTGACATGCTGCAACCTCCTTAAAGGGATAATTGAGTTTTGTTGAAGAGGGCGCTACACAAAATAATTTTTTGTGAGAAAATGAAAAACTGAGTGTCAAATTTGAAAGAATATACAATTTAAATGGCAAAATCATCTTTGTTTGATCAAAATCGGTTCAGAGACGGTTGAAATATTAATAAATATAACCATTTCTAATATTTGTGGTGCCCCACAAATATTTGGTAATTTTGAACCAGCCGTTGAAAAACGAGAAAGCGCCTTCTACGTTATTCCAGCCAATGCCAATATTGGCTTTTTGTTGGCTTTTTCGTGTTGGTTATAATACGCACAACCAGCCGGCCCATGCATTGTTAATATTAATTAATTAGTTAATTAACGGTCACCTTATTTTTTTAAAAGTGGAGCTGAATTGGTATAATCGTATTCAATCAAAATTCACAAATTTTGGGTCTAAAATTACCTTTATAGCAATTTTAGGTTCTAAAAGGGCACTAGAAATGTCATAAATAAGAATAAGAGCAACAACCATGCACTTTGAAGGCATTTGCGGTCTTAAACAAGAACTCAACTGTCTCTTTAATATTGGATCTAGCAAAATAGTAAAATAGAACATCTGAAAATGCTGTCATTCCTCAGGCCTTCTAAATGATGATTTAATACTCAGTTTTTACAGCGCACATAGAATCAAAATGATTATGTGTGCAATGGTTAGTGTATCCAAGATCATCACAGAGTCTTGCACATTCCATTTAAATTGCCAGGCCAGTTATTGGCTTTTTCTCTCGAATGCAATCTGCCCACCTGAATGAATATAAATTGGACTCAATGGACGGATATTAAGAGGAGGGATTGGTAAAGGGCATAGGGAACACCTAGACTCTGTGGCAGGTGAGAAAAGGGTGTGGGAGAAAGATGCATGATTAGAGGAAGAAAGAGAGAAAGAAGGAAGGGAGAGATTATAGAGCAAGAGATTATAGAGCAAGAGAGAGAGAGAGAGAGAGAGAGAGAGAGAGAGAGAGAGAGAGAGAGAATATGCTCAATTTGTTAATGGAGACAGATGTGTAAGATGAAAATGGTTGTGAAAAAGGCTGAAATATTTTGTAAGTATATGTCACTCCCTTTTTATTTGAATTAAATACATGAATAAAGCTAGTTCATTGTCCCCAAGTTTAAACATATGATTTCAAATGATAGGATTGGGCAACACTAACTAGTAAGAGGACTCTAAATTCTTTCTTAATTATTTCCTGTATTTCTTTGACATGCTTGCTGTGCACTGTATGTTGCTTTCCGTAGTGGAATACGATTAATTAACTGAGTCATTGTGTGTGCTTAGATATGTTTCCTGCTAGCTGGAAACTATTTCTTGCATCCATTTACCTTGAAAGGTGATGTAAGGAAGGTCAAAGGTAAAATGAGGGATGAGAAGCATGCCTCGATTACTAGTAGAACTCACCAACAAAATACTTGGCATTAATAGAGTTACATGTATCATATAGTCAGAAGTTTTAATAAAATCAATTTGAAGTGTGGTTTTGGAATACACTTCAGATGACTTTGATATTTGTTCACATTACAGCTGAGGTAGAGTCAGTGTGGTGGTGGTGGGGGGACATTGCCCCTGGCTACCCTCTGAATCCTCCAATGAATATTAATTATAAAGTGCTGCCCACAACATGGCAAACATTTACAATTGGTCATCTTATGAGATTTTAATTGTACTTATGAGATATTTACAATGAAGGGAAATAGATATGATTTTCAGGGTGTGAATAGTTTGTGAAAACAGTGGCCCTTTAAAGCTGAGAGATATTAATCCTAGTGTTTCGATACAAACCAAAGGATGAATATGATCCTAACATAGGCCAAGTTAAAACGGATGCCCTTACCAAATTGAATAGGGGAGGGGGATAGTTGATATAAGGTATCATATCTAATTTCATGTCAACTGTCATGAATGAAAATTGATCTTCTTTACCAATTTGGGTGTCAGTGGGTCACTGATCTTAGAATTTCTGACAAGTTTTCCTATGAATGCAAATTATACGTAACAGGCATACCCTTGATGTATAGTGCCGGGCTGACACTTTGCAAATGTAGAAATGGAGCAAGAAAACATCTAGTCATACTTTCCGCAATAATTATTAATTTTTTTGAAAGGGTGAGATGGGAGAGAGAGAGAGAAGGGGGGGAGCTTACTGTTGGAGGTAGCAAATATCTACTTCATAATTTCATATTTCATGAGGGAGAAATATTAAAAGGAGAGAAGAGTACTTGGTAATATTAACAAATCATGTTAAGTAGGCCTATTAATCAGGGTGAAATCAGGAGCCACATATGCCTCAGATTACATGCAAACCACAAAGATATATATCTTAGCTCACTGTACATGCACATCTGAGCCTCATTAAAGATTGAATTATGAAATTAAAGGTTTCCATAATTGACTTGAACATTCAAGATATTGAAGACACATGTGGAAAATTGCATAGTGAATGAATTACTATGAGTGAGGAGAATTTGTTATGTTGTGCAAGTCATGCATGCACATCTGCATGGCATTTTACTTCAATTGTAAATGTGTGTGTGGTCAAAATGATGAAAATGAGAAATTAGTGAACAAAAGATGAAATATTGAAGGTTTTACCATAATAGAAATAGGAAAGTTGCTGAAGATTATAGTAAATGTAAAGAATAATAATAAGAATTATTTATTGAGTTTGTAAGCAGTTGGCCACAATGTCTTATTAGACAAACTTGGTCAAATGGTCAGTGATTCATTGACCAGTAGACAGGTGTCTTAGAGGATTAACAATGGTCTTAATCACTTACATGTACCACCCCATTTCTGACCCAGATTCTTAAGTGGGCCAGCTGTAGCAAGCAGACAGAACTCTTATGTTCAAGATACTACTGTGAAAGATCCAGGGCTCCTCTAACAGTATTGTTAAAGCAAAAAAAAAGGGGGGGGGGGATGGGTTCAAGTTTTCTTTTTCTCAAGGGAAGCACAGTCGAAGGTGACCATGGCCCCCTACCACAGGTGTTTGAATGTGTGATTTAGTGTGTCACCCCCCTGTCTGTGTCCTGTGCCCCCATCAATGTTCAATAAGTCTGACGAGGCCAATGAAGGGAAGGATTGCCAGAATTAATTGGGAATAATTTTTTTTTTTTTTGAGGGTGGGTGGGCATCATAACCATGTGCCATTATACCTGTAATCATAAGACCATGTCTTGATTACACAGCAAATCATTTATAATTGTTGAATTGGGTTTCGCTAGGAGGCTCTATTAAGCCCAATCATAATTATCAACCCGTTCCATAAAACAGCATTGATGATAACTTTGCCATTAATGGTAACTTCCATTGAAACTTTGATGATCTTGGCTGTTGAGCGATGTTGCCATAGTAGTTAACATTGCATCGATGGCAAAGTTACCATCAGGTCTCATCCTTTGGGTGATTCTGTGTTGCTATGCTCACTCCCCACGGTCTCCCAAAAAAAAGCCCTAATGGTGAGATTTTAATCATGATGCAGTCTCACTTTAAAACGAGACTATATGTTCACATTCAGAAAATGTAAGATTTGGATTGCAATTGAAATGCAAATTTTCAAATCTCACAAGTTAGTCTTATACCTCTTTCAAACTGGCCTGATTTTCATTGGATGCATCCGGCGCATCCGATGAAACGGCCACTATGAAAGGTACAGAGGAGAAATAGCCGATGAAAAGAAGAGAAATAGGCGATTAAATTCTCCTGCTCAAGAGCAGGAGAAATTCTCTTTCTATCGGTGTGACACCGAAGAAACAGCCTTTGTTTACACCTTTGTTTACATAAGGAAAATTCAATCTGTATTTTCATCGGTGTGACTCCGCTGGAACCAGTTTGAAAGGGGTATTAGTGTGAACTGGCCCCATGCTGCATGAGCACAGAGTTGAAACCCTTTCATCTCGGTTACTGTGTACTTAGTTCAAGCTCCTTGAGTGCACTAATGACGTCAAATCAAGATTACAATAAGTAGTAGTCCAAATCATTGGAAGGAGTTTACAAAAGTAAGAACTTTTTTAACTTCCACAAAAGGTCAATATTTGGCCTGTTCAGTAAACAATGTTTAAACTTTTGCCCTCTTCATAGCAGTACTCTAAAATCAAGAGAGGTATTAGAAGTTTTAGGGATCTACTTTAAAGATAAAGTTGAGTTCTGGTCACGCGATTGCATTGTGAAAGAAACGTTGTGGAATCGATCAGAAAAGGTTGATCATCTAGCATATAAGTATTGGTGTGTACTGCAAGGTTCTGGAATCATCAAAATGATAAAAAAAATTGGCACAGTCTTGGTAAAGTTACAAACATTGTACACAGAAAGATGTACATGTATATGGGACTACAGGAACATGTGGCATACAAATCCGTCCCAATTTTTATGATGTTACATGCCATATTTAAAATATTAAGGCGTTTGAAGAGCCATGCTTTTCAGGGAACATTTTTTCTCTGATGTTCTTCTACACTTGCATAATACAATGATAACGCTCACAAATTATTTTTCACCTCTTCCCAGAACTCAACCTTCTGTGCAATATGTCTATAATATGTACATGACCAAAACTGTATTAAGAAAGAAGTTATTGGATTTTGTAGGACTTGTACTAATTATGTACTGAGAGACAGGCACACATACATGTATCTTTTCACAGTGAGTTTAAAAATACTATTTTATTTGCCATTTCAAAACTGATAGTTTTCACCAAGGTTGTGATGTACTTTGTGATTTGATTTTACCAGGGGGCTTTTTGAGCTTTCCAAAGCTCAACTACTATCTGTACTTTTTCACTGAGTTGCCCATATTAGCAGACAAAATATAGAGATAGCTTTGGAGGGACAATTGTACAGTGCGTCCGTTTCGTTGACGATCAGCCATGCATCAAGTCTTTCATCTTCTTTGTGCATGGCTGATCATCAACGAAACGGAGTTACGGTAAGTCTTTTGTCAACTCTGTTTGTTGCTACGGCAGGCAGCCAGTGAAAACAAATTCGTTAATCAAATTATGGAAATGCAAAGGCAGTACAATATAATTGAAAGTGAAATCCACCACCTCTCTCATTAACCTATTGTAAGTTGGATCCCTTAAAGCCATGCTATTGAAGGGCTTACAAACAAAACATGGCTGACTTTTGGCCAGTTCAAAAAAAGGTCAATATGGAAGGTACAAGTTCATGGCAGAGGTCAAAGAATTGTAAAGATTTTTGCCCAGTAATCCATCAAATTAGGAAGTCAAAAGGTTTTTTCCTAAGGTTTTCTTTTGAATGTGTGGGCTAATGCCTGGACCTTGTGTGTAGGCATTTATTCACTCTAGTGATCCACCTGTTTATGAATATGAATTTGTGGGTCTCTTGTGAAACTTGTTTTCATTTATCTTCATTGAATTAGCAATTTGGGGACTTTAAATTTGACTGATGCCTTTATATCAGAGCTGATTAAAGATATTAATTCTAACTCACAAATTTACTAATATTTGTGGGTCAATATTATATCTAAAATTTTGTTCAAAGAAGTGCATAATTAAATATTTAATAAAGTAATAAACATGAAAATTGCAATTTATCTCAGTTCTCAGCCTCGATTATGCCTTTTGATTTTTTGAACTAGCTAGATTTTGTTAATTTTTGGAGATAGATATTAAAATTAATTTACAGTGGTGATGATTTTTTTTGCAGTTTTATGCTTAAGTGAGAGTGCCTGAAAATATGTCATGAATATTGCCAATTTTCTCAAGCATTCTTGAAAACAGATAACAGATTCTTTTAATTTGTTTGTTTTTATTTTGCTGAATTTTGTCTTGTTATATTTTGAAATGTGTTGGTTTATTCAGAAAATTCCTTCTAACACACAATGAGCTAGTAATAGAGCTGTCCATTAATGATGTTGAGTTATGTGGAATTACTGTAAATCGTTTGCCAATTCCGGTTTGCATATAATCATGATGTCCTGTGTGATGACTCTGGTAATTGAATCATAGTTAATAGGACTGTTATATGATTAGGGATTAATCTTTTAGTTGAACACAGTTGAACTACTGCCAAAAACAAAATCCTATTTCCTATCAAATTTGCTCATAATAGTCAGTTTTGTGCTAGAAGGCTGTTAACTCATATACTTTAACACCGAATTAATGTCTTTCTGGTTCCAAACATATTATATTTCTTTGTAATTGCAGTATGTTTATAATGTAATAGTGTTACTGCTTATATGGTCATGAATTAAAAGAAAAAAATCAAATATTCTTTGATAATCTTAGAATTTATATCATACCTTTCCCTATTTAAAAAAGAAGAAGTCATTTTGAGCCATAGGATCATTCTAGACTATTGATCTAAAATATATGACAGGGAGCACAAGTTTGTCTGAACCTTTAGAATAATGGACCTTCATAGTAATGAGCCTTCAGCACAGGACCCTACCACAAACAACAAACCTTTTGATTAATGAAACTTCAGAAATAACCTTTAAAAAACAAAATGACACATTTTAATTTGACATTGTTGCACATTGTTGCACATTGTTTTTTTGCTTGTACATGTAGGGCCTAAATTTCAATTGTTTTAAGGTCTGTACGAATGTATGGTGCCCTGTTTATTAAAAGTGTCAGGGGGGGGGGGTGCTCGAGTTAAAAATTTAAATTAGGAGATCTATTCACTCTAAACCCGTTAGTGTTGAGCCATGGTAAAGTTGATTGAACTTTTCATTATTTCATAGGAGATAGATATACTGGGGACGACCAATTTATTTGGATGAAGTGGGTTCTTAAAACTCTTTCTTTTGCTATAATTTAGCCTTGCAAATACTTTGCATTGGTTTGTTTACATTGGATTAAGGATGTAATGCCAAAGTGGGAAAATGAATACTATGCAGCAATGAATTTCCATTACTTTTGAACAATTTACCTCTCCTGAAATTCAATCAACTTTTATGACCAACCAAAGACTTGTTAAATGTATCATGCAAAGATTTATGTTTTGATATAAGGAAGTAATGAAAAGTAGGAATTTCATGAAGAGTTGATAAACCACAAGCATTTCTCATGAACCAAGCTGGTAACTTGGCAACTCATAAAGGAGAAATTGTACATTTGATGAATTGTTAATGCTGTGACTGAGCAAATAGTCATTACAAGTGCTATAAAAGAAATATTTGTCAGGTGTTAAACACATTTTATTGCAGGAAATTGTTAGCACGCAGGTTTGAAAATCATGAAATGTTAATGTTACATAAATTACAAGTTTTCAGGATGGAGAAGTTTTACTATGCAACTCATGGCGTAGAAAATGTATGTATGGGAAATGTTAAGACTGGGACTTAGCATCTAGGTATAGTCTTTACAAAAAGCAAACTTCAAGGTGTTATAAGTACATATATAGCAAAGAATAAACTGCTTTGAAAATAGGCAATTTATCAGAATGGAAATTCAGATATGAAAAGAGCAAAGAGATAAAAGGGAAAATGGATGGCAAAGGTGGACTAAAAAGTTTGTACAATAATAACTAAAAGCACATCCATGAAACATGTTGGAGAGTGACATTCAAGAATTATATAAGGTATTTTGATCATTGAAAGCACTCAGTTTTTTTTTTTTTCCCGACACTATATGTTTGTTAAGATTTTTGAAGAATTCATAAAGTAGATTTGTTACTTGTGGATTAATAGTTGTCATGCTTAATTTCTGAATAAGAGACATTACATTTGTAGTGCAAATGTACCCATTTTTTTGTCAAAAAGTGTTTATCAAATTCAGTTGAAAATAAAATACAAAGATATTTTCTTTTTAACAAATGCAAGTGGAATTTATGATTCCGGTTGTGAAATGGGCTCAAAATGATGAGCTTATTTCTCTGTATTTTCAGATCATAATTGAGCTCATATAGCCCTGAAGATTTATTTTCTTTATCAGCCAGTGGGCTTTTATGATGCGTGGGTCTGAAGCAATTGAACTTTTTATCGTATTCCGCCTCCCTACCACGCTCAGGAAACATTCCGTGTTTGTATAGGACCTGGTAGGGCTAGAGGGAAGGCATGGGAATATTTTATATGAATTTGTTTGTGTTGGTTGTGGAGATTTGTACCAGCAATGTTTTATATCAAGATTTTTGTGGAATAAAGTACATTGGCAGGTCGTTTCTCTGCCCTTGTTTTTTTTCCCCACAAGAGTTTATCAGAGAGAGAGAGAGAGAGAGAGAGAGGGCCATACCAATCATGTACAGAAAATATCCGGTTAAAAGAAAGTTATCTTTTTTGAAGGACCAGCCAAATTGAACAAATTGAAGAAAGATTTTACAGTATTCCCACAGATATCCAGGTCTCCCGTACTGCTACCAAAGAACTTTTGTAATTGTAATTTTTTCTCCCACAGTCTTGTAAATGTTTTTAGTTTTATTTTGAGATATTTCCATTTGTAGTCAGCAAATTCATAGAGAAACTGTGTAATGTATAGAATGTAGGCCTGTAATTGAATGAAACATATGAATTATTAGTTTGTTTGTTTGTTTTCAGAGAATGGATAACAATTATCAACAACAGAAATATCAGCAGTGTGAATGCTTAGGAAAGAATACCATGGTTTATATTTTCATCAACTATATACATGGTCTACTTTTTAAACATTTTTCTTGTGATGAATAGTGCAAAAGAGAAACCACAGTTTTTTAATTAAAATTATTAAAATGAAACAGGACTTTGCACAGGAACCCCACTGCCATTTCTATGTGGAATTAAAGAAGACATAGACATACTTGATTTGAATTTCACATACCGGTAGGTCCTCTATGTAGACTTCTTTAACAGAAGATTAGAAAATCATTTCCTTTTGAACTTTTGGGAAGATAAATACTAGCTTGGATTAAAGGACTCCTAAACCATTTAACTAATCTGCTTTTGAACATCTGGGGTCAGATATTTTATATCCAGTACAAAATTATATCTCAAGAAGGGATGAAGAAGAAATCTTGCCAAATATTACCACACCTCTGTCAGAAAATGTTAGATTACTTTTTGCAAAAGGATGTAGGCCATGTGTATTAGATAGATGTTCTGATTTTGTATACTACAAATATTACATACTGAAATTTGTTTCTTATTAGTATCTGACCTTCAAAGCAAGCCAAGTTATTTACAAAAAAAAATAATATGATAAAAGTTTCCTTTAATAGAATTGATATGTATTTTTTTCTATGTATGGAAATCTTCCCTTCAAGATCATTCTGTGTATAGATTTAGTTGCATGCAAATTTTGTTCGTTTGGAAGGGGTAAAGAAAGAATTGGATTGTGAGCCAAGACTATTTTTGAAAGCTTTACAAAGTTAGAAAGTTGGAGATACTATCAGTTCTTGATAGCTTTCAGCCTTTTTCACACACGGTTAAAATTCATTGTATCTAGAGCTGATTAGTTTAAAGCTGTTTAAATGAACAGCTTTAAACAGCTTTAAAGTAAATTTTCCCTGTGTGAACGTCGTTTATACGATGTTCAGACAGATACGAAGTTGCGATTCATACGCCGTTCAAAGCAGGCTGCAGATACAAAGTCCGTATCTAGAGAGCAAGACATTTTGTGTGTGAACGGATATACGTGTTTAAACTGGGCGGGCACTGCTCTTTAAACGCTCAGTAGGGCCATTGCGCATTTACGAGCAGTGAATCTCGAACGACCGCACCAAAATTTTCTCTGTGTGAATGATGTTGTATCTAAAGCTGATTAGTTTAAAGCTCTTTAAACTAATCAGCTTTAAAGAATTTTACCTGTGTGTGAAAAGGCTGTACGTCAAGTCCGGACCTCTTCGTAGACCAACTGCCCATGAGATTGATGGCCCATGAGACCCAACAGAAGCTGCATTTACACTGCAAGCAAAAGTCTTTGATTTTTCTCCCATTCTGGTGTTTTATCGGAAGTTGCTAAGCAACTACCGGCAAACATGACGAAAGACCGAAGTAAAAAAAATCCACTTCTCCATTAAAAAAAAAAAAAAAACACTGGTAGATATTTCACGATTTTGGTCATGTGACTCCCCTGGCTTCTGTGCGATCGCATGCAGAGCAGTGACAAGTTGCATATATGCACTATATACTCACCCAAAAATTGGAATGCGCAAACACCAATGTTTTTTATGGGTTTTTCCATTGGTGTAAATGGCAGTCCGAAAAAAAAAAATCGATAAATTTTCAAAATCGTGTTTAGGCTGTGTAAATGGGCCTAGTGTCAATCTAGTTAACCTTAAATAAAAACTTTCAGAAAGCTTTCGAGACTGCTCTTTTGAGCTGTCAGTAGCGTGGTCTGTAGACTTATTTAGTTGTGAGGCTGAGTCCTTCACAGCATTGCAGAGTTGAGCCTATACATTTACTTTAAGCATTGGGGAGGGGAGGGGATGAATTTTCCTTTGCCCCAGACCCAACTGTATAAGCCGTGGATCAATATTGATGCATGTTAATCACAAACTTTAGAAGTGTTAATCTCAATCTGAACTGTGGTATGATTCATACATCAGGAAGCCTTAAGGGAAGTCGCTTAACAGGAGAGGGCAGTCGTTTGTCGCTTAGTCGAAACAATATGGACTTCCGCTAAGATATCATAGGATGACGTGAGCCTGTTATAGAAGCAAAGACAAATTAAAATGTCTACCGGTACATTAATTGTTTTACAATTTTTTTTTATGAGATCTGTATCACAATTGCATTTTATAATGGTATTTGAAGTGATAGAATATAGAATAGTAATTCATGCATATTGAATTGATTTTCTTTTTTTCAAAGCAGCCAAGAAAGGTAATTAATGAATTTGTGTAAGAGGAAAGTCACTGTTCAGGATCTTCTGTTAGAGAAATCTCTTCAAGATTTAAATCTTGTTTTTTAGAAGCTATAGAATACTTGATGCTTTTAAGCCAATGATTTAACAAGCAACCCACTTTTATTCAGTCTGTCTGCTATGTGCCCATTCTTTAACCTAAATGTGTCCAAACATAAATATTCTATATCCCTCTCTTTTCACCTACGAATGACAGATGATTCCGACACGGCCACCAAACCGACCAATCAGACCAATCAGAGCGAGGCACAACCCCCAGCAGAGTCAGCTGTCAGTGTCCTACAGGAGAACCAAACCAACCTGGCCTTAACAAGGTCAACTGAAGGTCAGAGGTCAAGTTCAGAAGGTCAGGAGGTCTCCCAGGAGAATCAGACCACCAGTGGGAGAGATATAGAGCAGGAGATCGAGGCCTTACAAAAGCAGGTCAGGGGTGAAAATTAATATTTTCCTCTTTTTCCCCCCTTCTGCTCGATATAGCCTTGCAGGTGGCAAAAAAGTATGAATTGTCAAGGAAAATGTCCATAGGTTTAACACATTTTAAATCATATTGTATTTGGGGCAAGGAACAATGACTTCAGTTTCTATTCTTTGTAATGTAACTTCCTAGGCGAAAAATGGCATACTATTATAAAACCCTTACCTATTGTTTGTAGTGTACAATGATTAGAAGTTTTCTAGTTGAAGCAAACAAATAATTAAATTTGATAATAAAGCTTTGTAGGCAATGTTTTCCAATGATGTCTTGTATGAAAATCACATTTTTAAGACTCCTTAAAATAGTTCAGGTGTATACTGAGTAATTCATTTAATTCTATTTATAGTCCTCTCCTACATCCAAATGAAGTAGATTCAGATCTCATGGCCCTAACGGTTTGAAGTTTGATGAATTACCTGATTATTTAGTTAGGAAGCCAACACTGTGACCAAGGAAATGAGTTGAATTGGCCAGAATTAAGCTCAAATGTCTCATTGCAAGTCAAGTGCCCTGACAGACGTATTTCTCTTCAAATCGACTCCTTTCCCGCGTTGTAACGTATTAATTCTCCCTTCCTCAGCTCGAGAGCACGGAGACGTACGAGGAAAGACGAAAGCTGAGGGGAGAGATCAGGGAGCTTCGTCAAATGAAAACAGGTAGAGTTGGAGAGCTTGCAGTCATATCCTGCAAGTGACAGATGAGTGTCATGTTACCATAGCAACCAGGGTGAATGTACTTTTGATGGAAGAGAGAATACAAATGATTACAATATTTGAACTTCAGTCGGTCCTCAAACCCATTATTATCTGATATTTAATTCATGGTGAGAAAAGTTAAAAAAGAGTAATGTACATGTAGTTTGAAAGCCTTTAAGGACTGGCCGGTAAATTATATGACCTGTACATCATTGAAGATTAGCAACAAATGATTATATGGGGAGAGAGCCCTAGTTACAGTGGTAGGAAAATGGGGGGAAAATGGGGGCAGTTATAGGAAAGTATAATAGGGAGGCAGTAGTAGGAAAGCAAAAAAGGGGGAGAAAATAATAGGGTATTAAAAATTGGGCGAAGGGAGCAGTGGTAGGAAAGTAAAATGAGAGGCAAGTGTTGGAAAGTAAATTTGGGGAATGGGAAGAAAGTGATAGGAAAATAAAATTGGAAGAGACAGTTGTAGGAAAGTAAAATAAGGGGAGGGGGGTAGTATTAGTCGGAAGGAGTAGAATTTAGGAGAGGAAAGAAAATTTTAGGGTGGGGGTTCAATCCTATGAAGGTAAACGGGTGAAGACAGTGGTAGCGCAATAAGGGGGATGGGGACGCTGGGGGGACTGGTAGGATAGGAAAAAAGGGGGAATAGAGCTTCATATTGCATTTTAGCTTGGGACATCTGTTGAATTTGATGACCACCTGGTCAATCAAGAGACTTCCAGAGATTAAGACGAGTCTCTGCTAAGTCTAATTACTCATTTCCATATTTCACCATCAATACGGCTCAAGCTGTCATACATGCTCGCAGCATCTGACGAATCAATTCATTAAATTGAAAAGAGAAATAGGTTAATCTTTATATCTATTATATACCTAATTAATAAATGATTGTAGAAGAAGCTAATTGAAGCTAATTATGTCTGAGGAGAATATTAGAAATTCTAGATTTGTTCTCATATTACATGATACATACTTTTAAACTTTTAAAGTGATACTATTGGCTGAATTCAGAGTGATTAAATTTTGGACTATAGTGCTTTTACCCATTCTGACTCGTACCTAACTACCGATATAATTTAAGGAAATATTTAAAAATATAAAAATGGAGCGTTGATGGATGAGGGATGGAGGTTGTAATAGAAGGGGAGGAGAATTTATTGAATTTTTACATGTGTGTTGAAGTTGCCAGTGGTAATAGAAGCTTGTAGCTTCCAGGAGATGTATTTCTGATGGGATTACTGTTGATATGATATTGGGGTATATTAGAATTTAATTAGTTTGGATAGGATAAAATGAAAGACAATGCCTGTGATTTAGGATAATCACTTAGAGATAGGGGAAGGTGTATGCGAAGGACGTAGATGCTAAACACTGTCGTCACAATCTCCAAGGTTTTTATTTTTTTATCGGAGACATCCTGTCATTCAGGTTTGCGTCTCTACTAAACTCCACCCTGTCTTTATGAAAGCTATAGAAGCGCATTAATTGCTTATCATACCTCAGTCATACACATTTGTTCTTTGTCGGCCAGCAGGTCGTGTGGGTGTCTTAATCATTCCGATAAAAATAGTTTGCGGTAGATAAGAATAGACAAGCTCCACTTGAGGAATCCAGGAATAATTGAATAGGTACGCCGCTGACAGGCATTTGTCTAGACTCTGGAGGCAATATTTGTTTGTTCATTTCAAAAGAAATATAGAAATGGTGACATCTGTCTTTCTTCAGTATTATAAATATTTTAGACCCCATTTGTATTCTCACTATTCTTACTCTTTTGTAGAATCCTTTTCAAACTATCTAATTGTCTTTTCTCTGTCTGTCTGTCTGTCTGTCTGTCTCTCTCTCTCTCTCTCCCTCCCCCTTTCTCTCTCTCTCTCTCCTCCTCTTTTTTCTTCTCCTCCTTCTCTTCCTCTTCCTCTCCTCCTCTCCATTTCTGTTCTATCATATTCTTTAAAAAGTACTTTGACACTGGTTGCTGGTACATGCATTCACGATGTTTTGTGATAATTTTGATCCATATGTATGATAAGTACTTGTCATCGATATTTTCCCTATTATTTTTTATAAGTGAAATATTTATTTATGATTGAAAAGAATTGTTACAATATATCTGCATGATGTATTCACTCTGCACTCTGTATTTCAGTAAAACAGATTTTTAGCTCTATATTTTCTCTCTGTATCTGTTTCCCTTGTGTTTTATAAAGACTGTTTCTGCTTGACCTTTACATCTCAATATATTAATGATATATCTGTGTGCTGCTTGTATATGTTTCTCTCTAGTAACTGCTTGAATATCAATGCTTAGTAGTTGTGGTGGTGGTGGTGGGAGAAAATCTCCCATTTAGTAGCTTCATTTGGTGAAAGTTAATTTCAAATAATTGGTTTGCTGTTGGTTTATATTATAGTTTATAGCTCGCACTGTCTGTTCGATCGCATATATTACATATCGTCTGTCAGTTAGAGACAGAAGAGCTTTTATGCTTCCATGAGATGAGTTCATACCCTTATGGCTCTGACCGGATGATATAAAGAAAAGGGAAAGCACTGTATATAGATTTAGTTCAATAGCTATGGCATTAACATACTACCAGTTTGGAAAATGTGCACCATCTTTATAAGCATATTCTCTTCACTATACTATGTTTGTGAGTGTATAATTTGATTTACCATAGAATTGGTTTAAAGATGAAGTTGTGAAGTGTTCTGTCCTGCTGCTCAAGATACTACCCAAATTGGCTTGCACAATGGCTGATCAATACTCTTTGACAGTTTTAGGTGAAGAGCAGACACAATTGTTTATCTTCATCTGCTCCTCCACAATGCTTAGACATATATGAGCACTCATAATTCATTCAAAATAAAGAGTAAGAGTATTTGAAGCTGAGATTTTCCTCCCAAAGTTAGATGTTTCCTAAAGGATGTTTACTTTCTTAGGCTTGAGTCAAGAAACAAAAGGCAGGGCCAGGTGCTAGCTATAGGGCTGCCAAATCTGATGCTTTATCATCATTGGATCTAGCTAGATAGAGGTGATTAGATTAGAGTAATTGAAATTGGCAACCCTCAGTTCTATTCAAGTCTCTTGCAAGGAAGATATGAGGTGCAGAAGATTAACAATTGTCTACCAGTTGTCTCCAAACAGTTAATTCTTGAAACACTGCCATGACAGCTCCGTACTTCAGAATTATAGACAAATATAATGACTTGAGACTGGGAACAGTGAGGTACTGAATCAATGAAAGTCAAACAAAGCAGACAGACCTTCACATATTTTCTTTGTAGGATCATAAAGAAGTGACTTTGAAAGAGGGGGAATATTACAGTGCTTAAAAGGGTGAGAACAGGGAGTTGAAATATGGTGAAAAAATGGTGAGATTGAGAGTCAAATAAGTGCTGTCATCGGTTTGGAGGAAGTGAGGGACACTAATGCCACTTTCACACTTGACACCAAAAAAAAAAGCCTTTAAAAAGTACTATGGCCAAATATCAACTGTTTTATGTGTAAAAATGGGAAAAGGGGTGAAAATGAAGATAGCTTCATGCAACAGAGGCCCCTGAATATAAGAAAGTCATCAATTTTTGCCATGCAGTTTCATTGAGAAGGTTTGTACCTATCAGTATGTGAACAAGGCCTAAGGTTCCATGCCTGGTTTGATAGAGCCCCTAGCCATGCCCTACCTGACTGTCTGGGGCTCTTTCCTGTAAAGCAATCAGAGAAATGTCAAAGGAACTTGCTTTGTTCCATGTGAGAAATGGGAGCTATTCTGAACCCATTATTTCTATGTAATATTCCAGCATTTAATGGAATGCTAGTCCAGTTGCTATTACAAGCTAAGACTTATGAAATGGGATTTCATAAATCTGTCGTCAGTGTTGCAGAAGGTGAGTCTTGTGGATATGAAGGTTCATTTTTGTGGTTTGGCTTGAAATATCAAATTGTTTAATCTTCCCATCTTGACTATACCACAGCACTGTCAGGAAATAAAAAAGAGTAACTTTTCTAAGACAAGTAGCAAAATTTGACATTGAGTAGTTATGATGGACCCCCCCCTTCCTCCTCATTCCCCCACCAATCTACAAGGTACCCTTGTCAGAGGAACTCCAAAAGACATTTCCTGTCATGTCACGTATAGAGGTATAGATCGAGGCACATCACACGTAGAAGAGAGATTAGATGGGGTAAAGGAAACACACCCGATTCAACAAGTCTGCGACTACTTCAATGGATAAAGGAACAGGGGAAATGCCTCATATTGAAGCCAATGTCTTGTGATCGTTGAGGCGAACGTGAGGCGAACGTAACTCGACCCCTCCACGGTAGCGAAGGGATGAGATCATCGACTCACAACCAAAATAACCCGTCAAAAATCTGGAAGTAACCACTGTTTGGTGACATCTTACACGGGGCCGGGTGAGCCGTCTCTGTCTCTATCGGAGGTATTAATGCTGGAAGTGTTCCTTCACGAGATGATGATCCTGATCGGAGCTTGAATGACGTTCTAGGAGAATCTCGTCTTCACTGGTTCATGTTTTTGTTATTAATCCAGGGGATGATCATGAGTTTTCAGCTGAAGCCGCATGATGTCACATGTTTTGTTGTCGGAGTTGAGCTTTTTGTGAATGATTCTTGCCAGGTTTTTGGAGTGACTTTTTTGGGGGGAAAAAGGGTTTTTTTTTGTAGAGGATGAGTCACAGCTAGCTTGCCTTGATTGAAATGTGTGGTAGGCCATTTGCTTTTTTGTTGTACGCACGTTGGAACGAATGTCATCATCGGTCAGTATACAGCAGCCAAATGTCTGTGCCTTTTCTGTCCATTTGAAAACAAATTATCTATAGCTGATTTGAATGAATCATGATTTTTTAAATTGGCAATACCAGGCTTTCATCCTGTGCCATATGAGTAATTGTAGCTACAAAGCAATTGTTTGACTTCATTTGTCTATGCAAAATCAAAGATGAGAGTCTGATGATGACCCTAGTGTATGATATTTTAAGGATTATGTAATCCAGCTGTTTAGAAGAAGTATGCCAATTTAAGTTAGAAAATTAGTAGGTTTCATCGAAGTTAAAATGGTTGAAGCTGGTTTAAAGATATTCTGTGGTTGTATTTGGCTGGGAGGCCTTTTGGTTCTCAACTGATGAATACAGATATTTTAACGAAAAGGCATTAATCCTCAGTTACCAATTCCCTCAGATAGGACTAAAAGCCATAGGTTCCCAGGTTGCTTATCAACAAGCATACTCATGCTTCCTTCAGAATCGGGTAAACAACAACAACAACAACATTACAGCAAGCAGAGAATATTACGAAGTGGCAGGATTCATTGCCCTCTTTCAACAGGACATTAAAGGAATTTCATCAAGAGCAGTGACTCCTTGAATTGCCCTGAAGTATAGGCTGTTGAGCACGTGCAGGAGTAATAAAGGAAAACATTACATAACATCTTGTGACAGTTAGGATTTGCCCTCCCGGCACTTTGGGGGTGAGCCCCCATGGCTTTCTGCACCATGTATCTAAACCCATCCCCAATTTTATAAATAGAGGCCAAGCCATGGCGGGCTGCCAGCTGCGTAATATTTGGGAAAGTGTGGAGATACATAATCACACACTTGCTTAACAACTTCATCATATTCAGCAATTTAGTATATGTATGAGGTGCCTTCAGTAGTTGTAAGCTCCTGTTATAAAGCATTGGCTGTAACACGTAATGAACTTGTGTAACATCTGGAAATTCAATTTTCAGGATTTAACAGCTAAACTGCTTGATTAATTATTTTTATATTGTTCATATCAAAGAGGTATGTCCTCGTGAAGCAATTTACCAGCAATCCAACAACAGCAGATGTAAATTAACACTGTGGACATTTTATCATGAGTGGAGGAGAGTTTTGAATCTGCATAAATGTTGTCAAGGCAGGCAGGGTACCAATCTCACTTTCATATGACTCTTGCTTCTTTGGATGCAATGGATGGTCAAGATGCAGAATTCATCTTCAACTTTAGACTGTCGACGGTGATGATGTGAAACCTGGAAAGTATGGACTCGTTTGAAGGATTAAGTCTAATTGTTGATGATCTAACTTTGAGATATGACTTCCTACTTTGACTGACTAATAACTATGTTGGTGGTGAAGTTGGACATTCATGCTTCAATTTAAGAGGATCTTTTGCTATGGCTCTGGTGAACCTGCAGTATCAGGAGGGTTAAGTTGGCTCTGGTGAACCTGCAGGATCAGGAGGGTTAAGATGGCAACAAAGACATTACTGTCATTGGTCATTAGGGTTCCAGTTCAAGCCCCATCACCACAAATTGCTCGGGTTCATCATCGTGATCTACGGAACACATGAGACTATATCATCCACTGTTGGACTAATCAAACAGGAAACGCACTTCTCACGAGACGCAACGGTGCTCTGGCCTCATAGCATAAGGTGGGACGGACCTCTGAAGTGAGAGTGACTCTCCGCCCCTTGCTTCAGCTCGTAAAACAATTTAGAGATCAATTAAGGAAGAGGATATACACCAAGACATTTATCCACCATAGTCATAGTTTGAGCATTACAGTATGCTCTCAGAGCTGGTTATCAAATTGGTTATAATCGGATGACTTTCGGACGTAAATTGTAGAAGCCTTTGTTAAAGTTACCAGGTTTAGTAATACAACAAATCTTTGCCAAGAAGTTACCCAGATTTGGATCGTAAAGGAAGTGAATGGAATATTATTCATTTAGGAAGTCACTTACTTGGAGGACCAAATTGACCAGTATAATGTGATAATCTTGACCTCATTATTTTCAACGTCATTCTTGCTTACTAGAATTGCTTGGATACACAGATTGAGGAATAGTTATTTTGGTGTTGACATGCTGAGAATTAGATTGCTGATGATAAAATGAAGACAATGCTTTGTGCATGAGCGGCATCCAAATATAGATTGGAATAACTTCAGATTATACATGATTGCTATCTTTAATAGATTGATATAACGGTGAACTGATTAAATAGTCTATTAGTACAATACATTGAGTGGATTGTCATCAGACTGCCAAAAGGTGTCACATCAATTGCTCCTTCACTTTGAGGCATTACACCAGACTCACCACAACGACGCCAAGATCTCTTGATCACATTTGATAATTTGTTGACACTCAGTATGGCCAAGCGAAGGAACGTAGAGAAGTGCAAAGAGCTTGCACAGCACAGACCCTCTCCAAGGCTTTCAGCCAGAATGATGCTAGCTTCTGTACTGATCCAACCTTTACCAAGTTTTTCAAAACACAGAAGGATCCGGTCATGGAAGAAGCAAGTGCTCTTGCCGCGCGAACACAGACTCAGACCTGCTTCAGAAGATCTGGCAAAAGTTGTCTAGCTTGGATAAGATTGAGAACAAGGTTGATACAGCCCTGAAAAGACTTGACCGTCTAGAGCAACATGCTCAGGACTTTTCACAAGACTTGGAGCCAAGTCACCATAAACTCAAGGAAGAGTTGTTGCTCACCAAAGAGGTGATTCGAGATATTATTCCAAACCTGCCAGAATTCTCAGCAAATGGCTTACATAAAAACGATGAGGAGGAGCATGATGACCGCGACCATTTTGGTGGACCTCAAACTCTTGATGAGATTACACTTCAAAATTTTGAAAGAAATGGCAGAGATGATTTTGAACCGGAGTTGTTCTTCATGGAGGAGGAGATGGGAGACTTATGCACCAGCCTTCATACTCCAGATAGTAGTCCAGATCGGAAATCAGTGGATGTCATGTACCTTGTGGACTTCGAACAGTAATGATCGACTAGATACACCTTCCACTCCATTCTCAGAGACATATGATGTAGTAAGTCCTGTGGGTGCCCCTTCAGAGTTCTACCCCAATTTGTCAGAGATTTCTGGTAGCAATGATCATGATGACTTTACAGTACAAGGAGCATCTATCAAGGATGCCTCTGAGATTGGTGATGAAGAGGACTATGATGATTATTACGAGGATGAGGATGAGGAAGATCAAGACAGTGAGGATGATTACTGGAGGCTGTGTCCAAATGAACAAGTCAACCAGTTTGGAATGAGTACTATCCAAAGGACTAGCATGGGTCTCCTTGAACAGATCTCCAGATTGCAGGAGGAACTTGGTGTGAGTGCTGTTGAGGATGAGGATAGTGAGAGCACTGAGGAGGAAGTGCAGGAATATGGAATAGAGACAATGGAAGGTGGATATCCTTGTGCTCCAGGTTTGGAAGATGTACAGGTATATCTTCCTGATATTGATGCCATGATGCAAAATCAAATGGATGACGATGAATTAGAAATGCCACAATCTGTTGCAGATGCATCTGATGTGGCAGATCTTGAGGACATTGCAGTCAAACTTCGCCATGCCTCAATAGGAGATGAGGATGGGGATCTTGACTATATGACAATTGAGGAATTCCAATTGATATCAAGAGATTTGACCTCCAAGTCTTCTAATGAATCACACACATCTTTGCCTCCAAGGCAGGTTCTTGTGACAAGCATTTCTGCATCCCGAGGTCCTCTGAAGAACTCTTCAGGTCAGAGTAGCGATAATGATAGTTGGGAGAATGATTATGACGATAGCAATGACAATACTAAAGAGGATAGTGTTGTCAATGGTCACTCATTTCATATTCATGGAATGACAAATGGTAGTGGTTACGAAGGTAGCTCTGAAAGAACTCTTTCTGGTCCTTACGTTGGGGAGGTAGCTTTGAACTGTCCTCCAAGTGATTATTCTAGTTTTCAGGGAAATGTAGGGTCTGATGTCAGTTGTGGAAGAACAGTCTCTTTGATGTCTGAAGAGTCTGTTCCGTTTGTAACGCCACTTGATTCATTTGATATTGACCATGATCATGGAGGTGGTAGCATAAAAGGTTATGTCAGTGAAGGAAAATCAGTACCAGTGGAGAAACAGAATGGTGAGACACATGTAAATAAAGTAGATGGTGATAATGTAAAGAGTAAAAGTACTTTTGATTCAATTGAAACTGTTGAGCCTGAGCTTGATAATGTTGAACAGCAGCCACGTTCAATTTCTGAAAAGATAAACTCTCTCAATGCTGCATTCGCACAAAATTGGGGTATGAAGACAAATTTCAAAAAGAGGTCTTTGATGAAGAAATTCCGGAAATCACTTCAAAGGAAAAATTTAAGTGATTCTGATAGTAATGACAATAGCAATAGTGGGGAGAGTGTAGTATCGGACAGTGTTTTAACAATCTTTGAGGCAATGAAAACCTTTGAAGAAAGGGCGCATCAGATAGAGAGGAAAAAAACACAACTCAAGAGAAAAATGTCGTCGGTAGAGACGCATCTTGGGAGAGCAAGTACCGTGATCAAATCGGGGGATGTCTCTTCAGGATCTTCATCCCACTCTTGCCACCCAGATACTAGCATTGATACCAAGTCAGAACCAGAAACAGTTGCTAGGCAACCATTAGGCAATATCACTAAAATTCAGAAACATTTTTCAACAGGTATAGGTAAAGATGTAACCCAACCCCAGCTGCCACTGGAGCAGCTACCTCCAAACCAGGAAAATGGAATGGGACACCAGTTTAGGTCAAAGGTCAATGGGGTATATGATCAGGAAGAGAGCAAACTGAATGGGGGTGATGGCTTAGATCAAGTGCCACCTTCTCCAGTTCAGGAAGTTGAAGCAGATAAACACGAGGAAAGCTATTATGCAGTTGTGAACAGAAGTTCTGATGATGAGGGTAATGATGTAAATACCAGTGCAATGCAGGATCCGGAATATGCTGAGCCAACTTTTCCAGAGAACCCAGATCATGGGTATGCGGAAACACAAACACATAGTCCTGTTGTCAAGGAAGAAACATTATATAGCCCAGTAACGGACACTGCAGTGGAGTCACATGGTGTGATAGTTAATGAGGAAGAAACGTATCCTATTATCAATGTTGACACAATGGCCAATAAAAATGAAGTGCTAAATAGACCCGGTTATGAGGATAAGAGCAGTAGTTCAGCACAGAAAAACAGAGATAATGACTATGAGATCATTACACCTATGCAGATTCAACCGGAATATGCTCGGATTAAGAAGGAAGTACCTTTAGATGTGTGTGAGAGTGATACCTATATATCTAAATCTGCTACCAATCATGAAATACAGTTGGACTCTCCAGACTTGATAAAAACTCTACCAGATGTGCCTTTGAAAGCAAAACCCCTTGTGTTTCAGAAGAAGGAAAAAAACATGGAGCAAGAGAAGCATGTAGTAGAGAAGAAGGATGAGGTGCAAGTTGTTCGTAACCTGTTGCCTAGTGAGATCAAGAAGCAGCAGGTTGGATCAACAGGCATGAAGGTTAAAAGATCGAATGTGAACAAGCTGAACACTCAAACTCCTCCTAAACCTGCCCCTAATCCCCCTCAGAATTCTGTGAATTCCTCAAATATTGAAGTTGTGCACCGTCCACCCGGGTCCCGGCGTGCCAGAATAATCCGCAGCTATCTAGAACTGGAGAGAATTAAGAGAGAAGGGGTTAACCGAGCTGATGGAAAGCCAATCCAGATCACCGCTCCTAGCCTGTCAATGATGGGATCAGGAACGAAGGGTGTGAGTGGGGCTGGTGGGGGTCTCAGAGGGTCAGATCAGATGCTAGAAGATATGATCAACCTTCAGCTCATGCAGGCAATGGGTGTGAACCCACACACCATTGCCACACCTCCTGTGGATACCACCTCTAAATCTACGCCCCCACAGCGCCCCTCTCATCTCCCAATCCCAACTCCCATTAAGACAACCAAACCTGTCCCGAAGCAACCGGCCTCAAGATCGCAAACCTCAGGACCATCTCATGGTATCGCTAAGATGCTGAACCGCTTTGGGGAGAGCTCTGCATCTGCTCCCAAGCCAGCTTTTCAGGGTTTCCATAGCAATGGGAAGACAAGTACTGCTCCGGTTTCCAAGGGACTGAGGAAAACTCCAGTTAGGAATGCTTTCAATATTGAAGTGAAAGATGGAGAAGTAGAAGTGAATTTAAAGGATGATAACAGACAGTTCTTGATGAATAAGTTGGCAACCCATTCCAGAGGGAAAGGCAAGTTACCCTAGAATCACACCCATCCCCCAGCATCGTGGAATGCAAGATTTAGATCCATTACATCAGTTTGAAATGTTGAAATCAAATTTGCATGGTAGCACCCTTTCTGCATCTTAGTAGATTGTTTTCATTTGTACATTATGTAAGGCAAATTAGGCTAACTCTCTTGATATCTGAAAATACTTTGCTTGTTTTTCGTATTGTGTTTTTCCAAAGGCTGAATATTGCATGGCTTTGTGTGATGTTTTAGAGTTTCTTAACTACCGGTATTGTAGTGGATGAATGATGTTAGTAGTACATGTATATATTAATTTTAATTTTTGAAAGTGAAGAATGCAAAATTGATGACATCTTAGCATTCTCATAACATTTCAACCTCTTTTTTCTCATTGTAAAATATCATACATGTACTATGTTGTTCAATAGCACATTCCCCTTGGAAAATTGTTTTTTCTGTGAGTTATATACATATGTCATTGTAACCTTCATGTATCATTTCAAATATTCATGTTTTGGGAGAAAATGTATTGTGCTTGAAAAGTTTCTTTTGTCTATCACTTCTAAGGAAATAGAGTCAAACCTGTTAATTAAGACCTCTTGAGGAAACAAGATAGGTGGTTTTTCAGTACAGGTTCCATTCAAGACAAATACTATTCCAGGGAAATTTAATTGATGATCTTTCTGTACAGGTCATCTTTTCATGCAGGTGCCTCTTTAGTACAGTTTTCAGTGATAAATGCCATTCAAGGGAAATTAAAATGTTTGTCTTTATAGACAGGTATTTGTCAAAGCAGGTTTGACTGACTGTAGTATGATTTGTACAAAATAACAGGGATTTGAGTAATACTTTGTAAAAGAAATTTAATTTGGTTGGAAAGGAGAATGGGTGAATATTATTTTCCGGTACATATGTCATGTGTTTCCATTTGAATCATTTTTGACAGTAGGCCTGTATGCTCATTTTTTTTTCTCCATTCATAGTCCACATAATAATTGTACAATGTTGATTTCAACAATGATCTGATACTTCAGTATACCTGCATATATAAGCATGATCTTTTAAGAAAATACTTGAACCATCAATATTTCACGCGCTGTCCTAAATTTCTCACCATCATTACCTCTTTACTTTTTTTTATAGCTATTTAAAAGTGGGTAACACAATCATGCATTAGGTGATAAATCATCATGTTTATTAGCTATGCGTGCTATAATGAAAGTAGTAATAAGAATGATATTGATAAAGGAAGATAGCATTTATGCCCTCATGCTGTGAAGCTACTTGTACTCCAACATTAATTACCTTGGCTTGAACACTATAATTATATAGCAGCATTTAATCGATTTTTTGCTAGGAATTTGTGGTAGCCATTCTTCATTTACAGCATAGCTTTAACTCTGCAAAACTTCTGAAGGAGAATTAAGCCCCCATCCTTCCATCCCCTGACGTGCATTATGTAAGCAACGTCAAAGCAAAGTTTTAATAAGTAAGAGAAATCATTCTTTGAAAGTTTCATTCAATAATAATTAAGAAAGTTGTACCTATGTGAAGGGTTGAAGCTTACTTATTTACATTTTCCAACTTACTGATTCCTTATGTGAGCTACTCTTCTTTTGCTTCAAAATTATTAGAAATACACCTCTACTAAATTGATCGTTAGGGAGTTAAAGCTTTTCATTAGGGGAGGATAGACATCCCCTCATTTTAACTCTTCTTTGAAAGGGTGCAATGCAAAGGAAGCGAGGAAACAATGACACAGGAATGTCATTGTTTCAGGGCCAGATTTAATTCAGGTTTGAAAGATTTCATCCATCTAGGGATATGGTCAATCAACTTTGATCATTGTTATGACCCATCTTTCCTTCTCGATAAAACTAAGCCTTCTTGACCAGCCAAGCCTATTTTAGTACTGCTTATTTCTAAAGGATATTTGGTAATTTACCCCAAAATACTTTGGAGGGGATCCAAAATTCACCATGATATTACAAAATTTTCTGACATTGTTTGCATTTTTAAAGGCATTTATTGTTACATGTAGGTCATTGCCATTGGTCAAATGTGTTTGGGATCCCTTAAATAAAAAATAATGGTCCTGAAATAAGATGCTATTTGGAGTTTAATTTGAAAAATTGAGTTACTAATATGGAGTAGCTGATTCATCTTACATGTTGATTAATTTTGTTCTTAAATCTATTTTGAGTGTAGAGAGAGAGAGAGAGAGAGAAAAAAAAAATAAACATTGGAAATGTTCAAGTGTTTTTTATCATTAAATGTGTTCAATTAGAAATGTGAATGCTCTCACTTACAATTTATTTTCCCATTAGTATCTTCAGAAATTTTTTGGCAGACAAATTCATAATCATTGTGTTTCTGTCATCTCTAAGTTCTTTTTCACAGTTATTTTACTACGTACTAACCATTTCTTCAGAACTTTTTTACACAAAAAATCTGTTTTGTTCAGAATGATTCGTATTGAAGTTCATATCATGTTACTAATTATTACAGTATTTGGTGTATTTTCAGAACATATTTGTATGCATAGATTATTAGTGTAAGAGTAGTGTTATCATACGTGTACATTAAGCACAATATACAATTATCACTCATTTGAAGGGTATGCCTATTAGATGTAATCATTTAATTTTATATTTATCTATGCTGCATATCATGCTATTTTTATTCTATAATTTTCATTTTAGTAGAGTGAGGGGAACAAGCAAGGGAGAGAGAGAGAGAGAGAGAGAAAGAGAGGGAGGAAAAAAATCATATTATTTACTAAACTATTTCACCATATCTTGTTATTATCTTGAATCTGTAATCTACATGGTGATATCACAGAGATGAACATGGTATGTTTGTCTTGTAAATGTTTTTAGACTTCATTGACCAATATTGTATCCTTTCAAGCAAATATATAATCTGCATCAACAACAATATTGAGTATTAAAAGTAGTGAAGAAGTATATAAGAAACAGTTATTATTGTTATTATTTATTATCAAGAACTCAAAACCTTTATGTCTAGTTTAAACGTTTAAGACTAAAAGCTTGTTTGTCTCGCGGTGTTCCTTCTTCCTCCTTTATTTGCAAATTTATTCATAGACAACTATCAAGCTGCTTTTTCCTAGCTAACTTTATGACATTAGATTTTTAATTTGATTCCACTGCTTACGTATACTGTAGGTTTTAGAAGTTAGGTGTGGTCCATGTGCTATGTGACCCCTTTACGACGACAACGTCAAAGTAGGAAGTCATGTGACCAGGTGTTAATTACTTAAGCTCTGATTTTAATGAGCATTCGGTCTCAATGTACAGGACTAACCAAACCTAGTCCCAAAAATATGCAAGAGATATCACATAGGCTTACGAAGGTTTTATATGAACATTCACTCCAATCTTTGATGATTATTGTACCTCAATATTATGAGGGTTTTAACTTGCTATTTTTAACCATTTTTGTAAAAAAGTTAATCAAGAAAAAAAGGTATTTGCAATCTAAAAAAGGATAAATTGGCAGTCAAGTTAGAACTGGAAAATCCACTTTGAATTACTTACTCATGAGTTACTTTCTTTTTCAGTTTTATTTACAGATAGAGGAGGAATGAAAGTTTTCCAGTTTTCCATATACATTTACACTTTGTTATGATCAACAACGATTTGACCCCAAAATATGTATGCATATATTTCTTTGTAGTCCATATTGTTACTTAGCTGTAGTAAGCTACTTTTAGTTCAATTTTTAAAAATAATAACTGTCTTGCCATGTATCCAAGATAAAAATGTACATCAATTCTTACAGCTAACAAATTGCAGATAACAGTGATAACTTTAGTTTGACGTTCTGATTATTATTATTTCAGAGAAAAGACCGCAAATTAATTGATTAGTATTATCACATTTTAAAATATATGTTTTTATCTTAAAGCATTTAATAAAATGAAAGTAGATGTAAAATGCAAAAGATCTATCTCCCTGTCCTATTTCTATCCTTACAAAAGTGTGTTTTGTCAAAAAATGTTTAAAAAAATAGAAATCATCTTTTGGGGATAACTTTTGACATGTGAACTTTGAGTGAAATGAACGCTCAAATGTATTTGGAGTGTCAATATCGGAGTTCTCGTCATTCTTGAAAAGTCAATTTCATGTCAATAGAGTGCATGCCAACAAGGACCCTTTTGACATTCAGAGGGTCCTGGGAGAGGAAATTGGGAACTAAACTTATTGAATGGCGGACATTCTTTGAAACAGAGTGTGGGATGGAGAGATGAAGAGAGATGGGAGGAACAGAGAGCGAGGGAGAGAGAGAGAGAGAGAGAGAGAGAGAGAGAAGAGCAAGGGAGAAATAGAAGGAAATAAAACTCGATATTGAATTGCAGACATTATATGAAACAGAATGTGAGATGGAGAGTGGAAGAACAGTATGAAGTTGATTTTTAAAAAATGAAGAGAAAAACTATGGAGATTTAGAGATTGAGGGTGAGAGGGGTAGAGAGAATGAGAGAAAGAAAGAGAGAGAGGGGGAATGGGGGAGGGGTAAAGGCATAGAGAAATAGACAAAGAAGAGAATTATAATGGAGAGAAAGGAGAAAAAGTGTCAGTGAAGTGCTGAGTGGAATGGAGTAGATGGAAGGAGACTGAGGGAAGGGGTGAAAGTGAGCACCGCTAAAGAGGCGCAAGGGAGAGATCGAGGAGGCGAGGGGGTGGGGGAGGGGGAAGGCGAGGAGGGGAGGAGGAACATTCATCAGGAAGTACAGAGGAGGGGACAGGAAGGATAGTTGATGTGATAGGTAAAAAGGGAAATGAAATGTGATAGAAATCAGAAAGTTCAAGTAAAGTCACCTTCCTGGGTTTTCTCCACCATCTCATATCTCTGTTGATCTTTACGCTGTTAATACAACTTTGGTATCATTGATCATGATCATGTAGGCCTTTATATATTTCCACTAGGCCAATATATAGACAGTGTCGGAGTTCATGTTTGAGTTATTTGATTTAAAACTTGTAATTTTCCAAAAGAATATCACTATGATCATACTCTTTCAAACAAGAAATTAATAATGATGAATGTGCATGCTCTTAAATCATTCATACTCACTCAAAATTACAGTGATATGGGGCTCAATTTTTATAATTTGTGTGTGCATGTTGCATTATTTGAATTACACTGCGAGAAGCTAAACATCTAACTGGTTATTAAAAATAGTGAGTAGGGGCATGGAAGCATCTTCAGAGAATTACAGACTATAGCTTTATGGACTATAAGATTTGAAAGTTTGTTCAGTAAGGAAAAAAAAACATTGCAAATATTTTCAATTTTATCTCAATCCTGCTCTATGTCTTACTTGTCTGTCACGTGACTCTTGTGTCTCATTCCAGAAAACCTCATCTACTGTTTCCCCATTTAAACAAGATATTCTATTCTCATATATTTATATGGATACTATCATACCTCACACACAGTAAATTGGGAGGGAATAAATTGGAAGAAAATCATGTGTAGAGAGTTTCAAATCATGTAGGAAGTCAGGTGAGAAAGTTAATTTTTCTTCAATAGTTTTGAAACCTAATATCCTTTTTATTCATTATATCTAATACCATACAGTGCATTGAAATGTGTACTATCACTATCATCCTTTTTTATGTTTCTTTCCGACCCACAGGCTCATCACTTCCAAGAACAAGCAATAGCTCTCCTAGCTACAATAACAATAGCAGCAACACCAACAGCAACAACAGCAGAGGACTGGCAACAACTCAAGGGTTTGAATCAAGTATTAAACCAGTAAGTTAAACCTTTCTTAGTTATCATTGGCTTTCTAACGTAAAAGCAGGAAATTTTGTGAGTTTTTGTGATTGGTTCACATCTAAAAAATTCTATTCCATGCTTTGAAATGATTGAATTACATTATATTTGATTGGGTGTTAGATCAAATGTAACGGTACGTCCTGAGAAAAAGTTTTGTGAAAGAGAACCCTATTTTCAGCAGACAGTACACCAAAACCAAGAACTTTCTTGAATGGCTACCCATGGCCATTTTCACAGCCCTAGTTAAACCTTCGCAAATCAGCAACACTCAGTAATGTAATTCAATCATTTCAAAGCATGGAAAATAATTTTATATATGTGAACCACTTGCCAGAATTACACAAGTTTCATACTTCTTAACTCTTTATGTGCTATGGATAGAAACCCTTGACAGCCATGCATTGTCTGGATTGCATCATACAAGTATTCTGTACTTGTGACAAAAGGCCACTGCAGCAGACCATTAGTTGTTCCTTTAATCAACCAAGGACAGTAAAGAGTTACCAGCCATCTACTGTAAGACCCAGAAACTTTGTAAATTTTGCAAGTGGTCCACATTCATATTAGTTTCAGGCCATGAAAGGATTGAATTTCGCTAATCTGAGAAAGATTCTTGCTGCGAAAATGGCTACTGTGAGAATTATATTAATGTTTCTGGATTCACAGTCACAACAGTCCATGTAAAATGTCAAAGCCATCTCCTGAAAACCCCTTTTGTCTGATAAAACTTTTACTGAATAAGTTTGCTACATTTCTTTGTAAAATTCATTAGGCCTAACAAATAGAGTGGCTGAGCTGGTCTCATTTCTTTTCGAAGCACAACCTTTTGTCTGCTGAGATTCTAAAAACTCATTTTATGTAAAGTGATTAGTTAATGCCCTTCTGACTTTCAGCAGATGATTTAATCTTGTGGGCAGGATTGTCAACAAAGATGAAATTAAATATTTTTTTCAATTACAAAATTGTTTAACAGTTCAAACAGGTCTTTTATGCACCTTCTGCATTAAAAGAGGAAGCCAGAAAATCGCATAGAGACATCCTCGATATCCTAATAGATAAATTATGATGTAAATAATATCCTGTAACCATTTAGCTCAATTTAGACTGATTGGTTATCATTCTGAGCTGTTTGATTTCCTTAAATAGTTCAAGGAGTAAAGTACTTTAGTTTGATTCAATCCAATCTGTTTGTTTCCTGCAGTTGTTATCATGTACTGTGGAATGTAAATCTCACTCCTAAACTCACTCCTAAAAGAGGTGCTTTAGATAGGCTGGGTAAATAGAACATCTCACTCTAGCTTGCCTGGGCTAGCTGTGTGATGAGTAATCGTATCTACATGTAGGTCACGTACGTACGTAAGACAGCAACAGATATGAGATTACTCACAGATGTTTGGAACAGAAGATGACTTATTCACATTTTTCAAAATTGGCCTTTAAAAGATTAAAGCATATTAACTTTTCACTCTTTGACCATTTACCTTATTCGTTCAAATTATACTTTAACTTCAGAATTTAAATTCCACCCTCGTTTTCTGTTATTTTGATTCCATTTTGTGGATTCAAAAGTTGTAAACATGACTGATTGTTTAGTTTACTGTTGTGTTAATTTAAAAAAAAAGTACTATGAATAATGTTCAATATCAAATAAAGTACATTTTTCAAGTGTTGAAATATGAAAGAAAATACAAGCTCTGTTGGTCATAATCATGAACTGTTAAATGGATCAATAAGAAATTAAATGGCCATTAATTTCATTAAATTTTATCTTGAGATAAGATTTCAGTTAGTTAAACAGTTAGATCAAGGCAATAGGAAGACAATTTTGAAAAATCTGAAGCGTTTCAAATTTAGTTAACTTTGAGTAAAAAAGTTTATGTGTAAATGTGCTTTGACTTGCAGTGACCTGGATATTTGTAGATATAGGGCAGGAGTTGACCCAGTAGCTTCAGGGTACTCTCAAACTTTCATCTTTTCTGGAATTTATTTAGAATAGAACTAAAAACAAAAAATATTTTGAATTGTATTTGGTATTATTTTAGATTCTTTTTCCAGAAGTGTGAAAATAAAGCTAACCTTTGACTTTGATGGATAATGATTTTCTCGCCATGACTCCATATACTTCATGTTGAGAGCCAGAAGGGCATTTTTAAAGGTAAAGTTCATGTGAAAGAATATGTTTTGACTAATACGTGATGATACAAATTTTGCCGGGAAAGTCGAGAAACCGCCTACTAATTGATATATTTGGTAAATTATTATATCTATTGGGACCAAATAGATATCGCGCACGAGCTCGCATAGTCCCATATACATCTTTCTGTGTACAGTGTTTGTAACTTTACCAAGACTGGGCCAAATTTCTTATCACTTTGATGATTCCAGAACCTTGCAGTACACACCAATACTTATATGCTAGATGATCAACCTGTTCTGATCGATTCCACAATGTTTCTTTCACAATGCAATCGCATGACCTGAACTCAACTTTATCTTTAATTCAACCCCTTTCTGGCTCTCAACTCACAATGTATTTACATGTATATAGAATCAAGGACTTATAATAGGAGGCCGTCTCTCATTACATTTGAACTAGAGAACACTGAGGTCAAATTGAGGTCAGGATCTAGTGTTGACAAAAATGGTGGAAATGCAAAAATATTTTGGTTTTCTCAGTCACAAGCATTTAATTTTGTTTTGTTTTGTTTTGTTTTGTTTTGTTTTGTTTTGTTTTTTTTTTGGGGGGGGGGGCTATTTGGAAGGTATAATATACTGTAGTATGATGAATGTGAAGTTCACATGAAAAAAAATTCAAATGTTTTGCTAGTTCGGTTTTGAATGTTTTTCAGTGAGAACATGAATATAATCCTTGTAACTTTGAATTATGCTGAAGTCAAAAGTTTAGTCAGAGATTTATGTGTAGAGTGTCTGTTTTGTTTATGATCTATAACTTGGATCAGAAATTATGATACAAATTCTTCCACCTGTTATTAGTCATTGGTTATTTAGGGTCAGATTGCAGCTTGCTGGAATTAATTACTTATACCTTTGTCAAACTGTGACAAACTTTGCAAACTTCTGCAAACATATTATTACAGAAACTTTTAGCTCTAATGGACCACTCTATATAGAAAACATTTAACAGTCCTTGGTTGAAAATCTCCATTAATCTGTTGGGTACTGTTTTATTTTAATATGGTATACATTTTCTGTACACTGTAGACCATATAATCTCAGAATCAGTAGAAAAATTGCCTGTTTTTTGGTAAGCTTTCACTTGCTGTGCTTCTTGAGACCTATGCTTGCAGTACATTTAGTGAAAACTTAAGTAATATTTTGTATGATTGTGTAAAAAGGAACTAATTTTCATCACAAATCAGATGAACCTCTTCAGTGATTTATACTTTCTCAGGTTTATCATTCTAAAGGTTAAAATGTTATGATAGATTGTATAGCTTAGTATAGTGTACAGGCTTTATAGATCATGGTGTAAATGCATGTAGGCCTGTTATACTTTGTTTTATAGTAGGTCTATACGTGAACTCATATATGACATTATGACTGTGATAAGTGTGCATGTGTGTGTGTAGAGAGAGAGAGAGAGAGAGAGAGGAAGAGAGGTACAGAGGAACTAAGAAGGGGAGGTAAAGTTGAATGTTTACCCTAGCGACTGTATGAGTAAGAGAAACGTAATCAAGTTAGGAGACAGCAGTCCTCTGATATACTGTGTTGCCCTATCATGGCCTCCACCAATAGGGAGCTGGGATGGTTGCCTTGGTTACCTTGATATTGCAATGTACAGAGAAGTGAGATATTCAATAGTTATTTTATAGGCTTTGTGAGTTTAGGCATATACACTGTAGCATATTACTAAATAGAATCTTGTCAAAAAATGGTAAAAACACTGTGAGTTTAAAAGTAACTTTTGAACAACCTGTCCTTGATTTGGAATAAGTTTTGTCTGTGTCATAAAATCTGTTCCATTAACAAATTTGTGATGTGGGAAGTTGATAAACTTCATATAATTTTTAAAGGGTTTTTTCTGTTCATTTAATTATTAATTTTAAAATGAAAAACATACTGTGTATATTTCCTAAAAGTCTATAAAGCACTAGTTTATGTGTAGCATTGTCAATTCAAGTGATTTCAGCCAATCCTAACTGAATCAACTCTGTGTTGATAAATGTGTTGTCTAAAAACTGTCAGGAGTTGCAGTAGTTCAATGCTCTCTCAAGTGTAGTCTATATAGTTTACTTACTTTATACTGATAACCAACTAATTATTTCAATGCATAGGCCTATCTATAAGGTAGAAGTCATTGGATATATAGCAGAACTTTCATAGCATGTCCTAAAGGTTGATTTTCAGCATAAGGTACTTCAGATGGGTATGAGTGGCTCTTTACCTACGCAGATCTCTCTATATCTTGATTGATCCCCAAATCAACTCCTCCCTTCTTTTAATACCATCATATGCACCTGGTAGTCACAGCAAAGCTTATCAGGATTAGAGAAAGTGTTTGCTATTTTATATCTCCTTGGAAAGGCAGTACAAATTGATATTTTTGTTTCTGATGGCTACTTAAAGTAGATAGATTTGGTCTCTGTGTACAGTATTTTTTCATTAATAACAAGGCATTGATACATATGATTGGGATGTATCAGGGCTTTTTTTTTTTTTTTTTTTTTAAAATACAAGTATATTTATTCTCCTGGAGGTCTCCCCCCCCCTCATATTTTGTTAGTACCTTGTGTGGTTTGTACCATTCATAGGCTTTGAAAATGGTTTTGAGAAAGGAACAGTAACTAAGCTCCAGATTGGGTCAAACTATCCTATTTTTACCAACAATATTTATATGATAATATTGATTGTGTTTAAATTGTTTTGGAAGGTCATTAGTTTCTTCTTTTGAAAGTAAATTTTATTCAAAACTGCACAAAAATACAAGTAGCAAATATCTATTCTTGGTTATTTATAAATCTTTACTCAGTTTCCTCTCTATTCACTATTAGGGTGCCCCCACCGGCCCACCCTCATATCTTGTTCATTTTATGTACTGGATCTTTTTTGAATGATTGAATGTTGTTGAGCATTGATTGATAGATTTATGAATAGGAAGAGGCTAGTGAGTATTCGATAGGATGGGTGGTTTAATGAATGATATCCTTACAGCTGGTCTGAGGGTGGGGTGATGACAGGGGTGGGGCGGAGAAGATAGGGGTACAATGGAGAGAGAGAGAGAGATAGAGAGAGGGGGGAGCGGTGAGAGAGAGAGAGAGACAGACAGACAGAGAGAGAAAATAAGAAAAGAAGAAGAAGAAGAAGAAGAAGAAGAAGAAGAAGAAGAAGAAGAAGAAGAAGAAGAAGAAGAAGAAGAAGAAGAAGAAGAAGAAGAAGAAGAAGAAGAAGAAGAAGAAGAAGAAGAAGAAGAAGAAGAAGAAGAAGAAGAAGAAGAAGAAGAAGAAGAAGAAGAAGAAGAGAGAGAGAGGGGGGGGCAAGATAAAGAGATATAGATAATCTAGATTGAATTTTTAGAAAAAGACAGATCAATACAGACACATAGATGGACAGACAGACAGACGGACAGACTGGTAGGTAAGCACAAAGACACAGAGAATGAAATATGGAATCTGAGGAAAACAGATGCGAAGACACAAGGAAAGGGAATGAAAAAGGGAAAGGCAAAGTAAAATGAAGAAAAAAAAACAGTGATATCAGCAGGGTGAAAGATTGAACAATAGATGTGTCATTTTCTACAACATATGACTGTTATCATCATGCCTTGTGAGAGTATATTGATTGTATATGTCACAGGATTTCAATTGTGTATCAGTCAACTTTTTCAATGTTTTTGCCTTTCTGCAATAAATATGCATGTTTTAGTCACATACTTTCTTTCTAACCATATAATGTGCATTGTTTATAAGCCTATGGAACATGTTTAAAACTTGTCATACTTGGAGAATATTTAAAGACATTTCGCACACCAATACAAAATACGATAGTAACCTTTTGGTTAAATTCTTTAGGCCCCTACATATGATAGAAATAGCTGCAGATATTTTCAAGAAAGTGTAGGGCCTTATTGGGCCTACTTATCATTCTTGTGCAATTTACTTGGACTCTTGGAGACTGATTTGTTAAATTCACTATGGGTCAAAGTTGTATTGTATGTAAACATACTTTTCCTTTCTTTAATAGTGAACCAAAAATCTTACCCCACTTGGAGTTAGCTGTCAAATTAGGTTAACCCTAAGTTCACTGCTCTGTTTCTTTTCTTGCTTTGTTTTCAATTTGATGACTGGTGAGAACAACTGATAAAGGCCTATATCTTGAGTCTTGGTTGTCAGTTTGCCTTTTATCATTGTTTCATTGTGGGAAACTTGTTTAAAGAAGGGATTGAGGGGGATGGGGGGCGCCACTATCAGCAGCTCCTTACCCAACTTACCCTACACCATTTGTGGTAATTTGCTTTCTTGCTTGCATTTTGAAAATGTGTGGAATATTGTTTTAAAAGAATCAAGTGCCATTCAGTTTTTCATCCTTCATTTGAAAAAGTGTAGATATGAGTAGATAAAATGGAATGAAGTTTGAAACAAGTTATTTAGGGATTTGTTTTGATAATGCCAAATTCCCATCTTTTCATTTCTTATTCTGATAACCTTGTTCTCCCATTGATATCTGCTGAGAGTCAGGAGGATGGTCAGGCTATATAAAATGACAATGACATTCTTTTTAAAGGCATCGTTTAACAATGTTAAATCTGAGATGCACGGCTCTGCGTGTTATCAGTGTCTGTGATATGGTGTAATATTGAAGCCCTAAAAAAAATGCACTTCAAAATGATCATGAAGTGCCTCAAAAAAGTAGAAATCTTTGAGTGACCGGTTTTACCATACTTGTTTTACCCAAAAGACTGTAGTGTTATGAAAACCGTTAGCAAAAGTCAAAAATTGATTTTGATTTCCAATCATAAATATCTTGATAATCAGACAGGCTTGTAAAAGTCATGGGATTTCTGACTGACCTAAAGGTTTATAATTATCATTGCATCATGAGCTAAATCAAGGATTCTGTTTCAGAATCTGAGACAAAGTTACCCGATCCCTTTAATGATGTATTTAATAACAACAAGTTCCTTTGGGCTATTGCATCAATGTCCATTTCACAATTCTCTAGGGATGGTCCAGGGATGGGTGCAAGGATAGATTTTTGTGCAAAAATAAAATATATCCAGGTTTCTTTCCAGATTTTAAATTTAATGAGATTTGGTATACTGTGTGACCTTTTCATGTAGTACCCCAAGATTTGGTTACAGAGCTCAGATTTATGAGTTTGAAGAAACAGAATGTTGTCATGACCTCATTTGACCTTTCTGCCTGTCTGATGGCTGTGACAGAGGTTAGCATATTTCAGTGATCCTGTCCAATTAGACGACATTCCTTTGGTCATGTGATACCTGTCTGGAGGTTACATGGCTTCTATTTACCTGTGCCAGTCTTGTATCACTATATGACCAAGTCTGTTTGTATTGTTATAATGTGTATTTGTCTGTTGATATGTGTATATGTTAGTTTATTATTTATTTCTTGGTATAGCATACCGTAGTTATGGATTAGAACCCTATAACTGTCCATAGATTTCTTGTGTTAGCCACCAAAATGAACAGTTTACTTTTTTCATTTAATACTCTTTCATATTCCAAAATATGAGGGGATTTTTGTGTAAGCATTAGATGTAACATGGATAAGTATATATACATAAAGTTTTGTTTAATGTTTGCCTAGGTAATTATACTAGACTTTGAGACTAGAATGGTTTCACCATCCACAGATTGATTTCCAGTTATGAATTTAAAAATGAATAGTGGATTTTTTGTTGTTGTTTCATTTTAATTCAGTACTCATTCAAATTTATAAGACGAATTGTTTACATTAGATTGAACATGGTTAAGAATGTACATGTAGCATACCTGTACTTTTAAGCAGCGATTAATATGTCCTAACCTCCAATAAAAGCCTTATGAGGAATCCAATTAGATGCCTGTGACATTTCTAGTTGGTAATCCTTCTCTATCCATACGTCAGGACTTAACCTTGTTCTATCAAGTTGTATAGCAAGTTCAACGTAGTTGCATATTCTGTAACATTCCGCTTGTGTTATGATAATCCTGTCTGATATCCAAACTTGCAATAAATATTCAATCTTCTTATGAGATAGAGAGAGAGAATGATATAGAAAGAGAGAGAAAGAAATATGGAGGGGATAATGATGCGTTGCTGCATAACTAATTTTTTTTATGCAGGTGAATGATGATGTGATATTTAGAAATGTTTTTTCTTCCTTGTATAGGATGGGGCCATCGTTCTCAAGAACCATGGGGTCAGAGAAGAAGAGGAGAAAAGCTCTGGAAGGACAGCTGAGATTCGGAGAACAGACACAGAGACACAAGAAACTCCATCTGTGGTGGATGACAGTAGGAGAGAGAAAGAAGAAGATAAAGAGAAACTTGTGAGAGGAGAGATGAGTGATGGGGGACAGGAGACACCATTATCCTCCTCATCCTCCTCATCAGCATCATCTTCATCACCACAAACATCACAAGCATCATCCAGAGAAACCACAAAGAAGGATGAGGAGAGAATAGCATCAGCATTGGAGAAGAGTGTCTGTGTTTCCAATGGCAACCAGGATGTAGAAGATGTAAGTGGACAGAATGAGATTGTAAAAGAAGTAGAAGAAGCATCAGTGGTGCCTGTTTCTTCATCCATTTCATCATCATCATCATCATCATCTTTATCCCCATCCTTATCACCACAACCATCTTCCATAACTGCATCATCGTTAGTATCTAAGTCATCCAATCTTCCAGAGCCTGAGGATGAGAGAGACTCTGTAGAGAAAGACTCTGTTGTATCGCAGGAAAGTAGTTCCCATACCGATACAGAGAGTGACACTGATAGAGAGACGGGAGAGACTCCAAAGCAAGAAAAGCAGGAGGAATCTGGTCCTGAATCAATTTCGGAACCGGTCCTAGAGACCAAAGAGGATGTTGAGATGGATGCAGATGACGAAGCATCTAAATGTGACAGTATCCAGATCACTAAACAGGTCAGTTAGAATATTACTTGTCTACGTTGCTTAAATCTAAACTAACTATGAAAGGAAATGTTCTATGAGGTTATTTAGAGAGTCATAGAATGAAATTAAAGATGTAGGTTCTACTCATAATCTCAGTATCTCAATGAAAAAACTAACCTGTTCAGTTTTTTTGATGGATTCTTAAAAATGATTTTATTTTTATTTTTATTTTTTTAATTTGATTGTACGAAATAAGCTTTCATAACAGAAACAGTGATCAGGAACTAGTTAGAAAAGTCTAAAAGCCTTAATTTGTTTATAATTGTGTGGCAACCAAACCTGGAAGTTTCAGAAATTTGTATTTGACAAACATTCTGTATTTTCCAGTATTCTTAGTATTTAATTAGGCTTCGTGAATTTGTTATGTGAACAATGCACGGGCAAGGTCTTTGTAACTAGAGATACCTTACATCAGAGCCATTGAGGACTTTAAATTGTTTGGACAACCCTGTACCCATTTAATAAGAAAGTCAGTTCATGAAGGAGAGGGAATTGAAATCACACAAAAAGGTTGATCAACTTCGTACAAACTGATACCGTAAAAAAGAAAAGGTCTCCGGTAAGCAGAATTAAAAGACACCCAAGTAAGATTGTACGATGGTTGTAGCTAAGGAAGTTACATTGAATAGGAATATTGAAGGTTATGATGTTAAACTTTCCTATTCTGTGACATAGGAGGAACGATACCAATTTGTTCCCACTTGTTAGATGGGAAAGAATGTCTGGTACTTCTGAAAAACTGGAGCAATGATTCGTTAAGTTTTCAAGCATTCTGTAGTGTAAGAAACCTGTCATGTCACATTATCTTTATGCTTTCATGACATCAAAACCATTTGGAAATCTAGTTCTCTTGATGACTTATTTCCCCTTGTGTATCGGTACGTACAAGGTGTGTAGACCAGGTGGGGTTTCTAACATGGAGAAAGGAAAGGGATTAATTGAAAGACCGGAAAACCTTCAATTTACTTAATGTGATCTTGAGATCATGGAGAGTTTGAGGGAATTTCAGGGTTGTTAATCTTACAAGTATACCTGTACATGAATGAATTTAATTCACTAGTTCATAATGTTGTATGCTCATAGTTATGTCATATTTTAATGATATTTTAAGATGTAGCATCAACAACATCATCATTATAGTAAAATCTGTCATCATTATTGTCACTTTTCATCACCATCTTCTTCATCATCACCATCTTCTTCATCATCATAATCATCAGCATCAGCACCTACTCCTTCTCCTCCTTCTTCTTCTTCTTTCTCTTCTTCCTCTGCTTTTTCTGTTTCTTCCTCTTCTTCTTCCTCCTCTTCTTTTTCTTCCTCTTCTTTTTCTGTTACTTCTTCTTTCTCTGCTTCTTTTTTACCCTCTTCAGTGCTCCCAATATTACGGGTATCGGTCTTTAATCCATAAAACCTTTGCAGTTTTCCACCAATAAAAGGTACTACTATTGAACAAATCTCTAAGCTATGTTGACATATCAATCCAAAGTATCATGAACTGTAGTATAACCCCCTCCACATAACCATCGCATTACAACAAACTCAAATGAAATGCATAATAAATACATAAACCACTTTTACACCATTGCTAATAGAAATAATATTTTCAAGTAGTGATTTATGAAATGGCATTTTTTGATTTTTTCTGTGTGCATTTATGAAAGCACATAAGTTCATCAAACAAATTACACAGTTAAAAGCTTGCAAATTAATGCTTCATGAATATAAGGAGTCATGCCTAGCACTCTGTTAAATTCAATCTGATATTTCTTAAAATTTCATTACAGCTGTCCTCTCTTGTAGCCACAAATAGCCCCCAAATTATACAAGTCATATTTTCACATCTGACAGTGGGCACCCCCTCCCACTCTCCTTGAAAGAGCAAAGTCATAGACTTTAAGTTACGGTATGGAGTTACTTGGCTCAGAATCAGTAATTAAAAACATCTCAGAAGGAAAAAAATTATGAATTCTCTTTTCCGTTTAACGTCTACTTCATTTATTTTCTCTTAAAGTAATTCCTTTCCCTCATTTACCCATCAGCAATGCACTTTGAATCTGTTTTATTTATTAATTTGTTTGTAATTTCTCACTTTAGTCAACAGTTAAACAGGTTGCCTTTTCCCTTTGAAGCTTGGCCTATTTAGAAATGCTTCAGCTATCTCTTCATCCCCTGGAGCTATACTGAAGTAAAGCCAGGCGCGTAGCCAGGGGGGGCGATGGGGGCGGTCGCCCAAACGCCGGCCAAAAAAAAAAAGGAGAGAGAGAGAAGAGAAAAAAGGGAAAGGACGTAGGAAGAAAAAGGAAATTCAGACATAATAATTTAATGAAACGTCAAAGCTTCCGCGCTTCGCGCGGGAGGGGGAGGGAGAACTGAATTCAGACAATTAAGGATTAAGAGTCGAGAACAGCACAATGAAATGTCAAACTGAATTCAGACAAGGACTCTCAAGAGTCGAGAACGGTACAACGAATCGTCTTCTTTCTCTAATAACTTAATGAAACGGCAAAGCCGCAGACTGAATTCAGACAAGGATTAAGAGTCGAGAACAGCACAACGAATCGTCTTCTTTCTCTAATAATTTAATGAAACGTCAAACTGAATTCAGACAAGGACTCTCAAGGGTCGAGAACGGTACAACGAATCATCTTCTTTCTCTAATAACTTAATGAAACAGCAAAGCTTCCACGCTAGGGGGAAACTCCCCCTTCCTGCACCCACCCCCCTAGGGAGGCGCTACGCGCGCTCTGTAAGTGATTCGCCCGCTTTGCGGGCTCACTACCGCCCCCCCCCTAAAATAAAATCCTGGCTACGTGCTTGTCCCTGTGCTTTCATTCTTTCATACAATCTTCTGGGTTTCAAAACTTGAACGAGCTGTGGATATAAGAGCTGTGAATATAAGAAAGGATAATACTTTGAAGCTAGATTGCATACATATTTGTCTCCTCTATCTTAAAGTCGATACCCCTTCCATATAGTTTTGCAAAAGAAACCCAGATATTAGTTTGTTCAGATTGACAATTTCACACTTCACATGGATGACAAAAAATAGCTCACTGTACATTTCCTTTGATGAGAGAAGCCTGGATTCTCTTAACTCGTGGGCTGCCGGCAAGAAGGCCATAACAGCTTCATTGAACGTATTATCAACCGCAGTATCGACCTTCTTGCAGGCAACATACATACTTCCTTTCTGTAATTCTACCTGTCTCCCCAACCCTTCTCTCTCAAGGAAACTAAATTACTTGAAGGACATTGTAAAGTAGTCATGTCAGTATCCTTTCATATCATGTTCTGTTTAATGAAAACCTAACCAAAAAAGTATCCGACAATTTATGCAGGTGCCATTCAAAACATTTTCTAAATTTGGCACGCTAATTAAGCTTTATCTCTTTATGTGAACCTGATCCTAATGTTGAAGGATTTGTTTAAAAGAAAAGAAAAAAGAAAAAAAGAAAGAAAGGAACAATAGCTGTGAATTTCTTTTTAAAATAATGATGCAAACACAGATAAATTTGAAGGGAAGGGAAACATTTATAAGAATTTTTTAGTGAGAATCGTCAGCAATCTTGAACAACAGTTATGATTCGTTGAAGATGATGATGTCAATATTAAAAGTAAACGATTGAACAGGGCATGTACTTTAGTTTCAGTACAGCTTTTCCTCATTCAACAATAGATGATACCATTCAGATGTCCTTCAGGTTCATACGTATGTCTTTCAATGCATTTGATTGAAATATAAGATTGTCTGACCAAGGAGTTATTAGGCTGAAACTCCTTGGTCTGACCAAACACTCCAACATTTCCCTTGTCTATCAGTTTCGGATAGCAGTTCTTATTTCCCTCTCATTTTTCTTCTCTCTCAAGACAAAACCAAGCCCAGTAGTGAGGAATGTCAAACCTGAAACAGAAGCATCCTCATCTTCATCATCTCCATCATCTCCATCATCATCTTACTCGTCATCATCAGGCACATCGTCATCAGGGTCATCTTCAGAGCTGGATGAGTTCACAGGCCAACCAAAGGTGAATATCACATACCTCCATTCTGGAGTTAAACCTGTCCATAAAGGGATTACTAGGGGTAACACAACTGAGGCCATCATAAACAGGTGGCCTTTCTAGAGAGGGGCTGCTACACATGTTTTTTTCTGGAGAGAAGTAAGAGTGGAGGGTGGCTACCAGAAGGTGTAGTAATAGGATAAGAACTGTAGACCAGTGGCCTTTCTAGACAGGTTGTGTAACACATATTCCTCAGAGAAAGGAAGAGTAGTTGACCACAATAGGCTGGTGGTCTTTGTAGAAAGGTGGCCACTATGACAGGTTTAACTGTTGGGGTGATTGGATACTATTTTATATAGAACATTCAACAATATCATTTGTCATTCACATTTTTTTCCCTCTTCAAATAGAGCTGTCATAAGTCTATATTTATTGCAGAGAATTACTTCTTCATCCATTCAAGGTATACTGCACCATCTTCAGTAATCAGCACACTATTCTGTGAGTGATTTCTCTAATCATTTGCATCAATCTTTTATGTGACAGGGAAAGAAAAGAGGTAAAGGGCTCAAAGAAGCGATGAGGAGAAGAGCACGTAAGTAATAATAATAATAATAATAATAATAATAATATACCGTGCTTATATAGCGCATATCGCAATATGTCTCTATGCGCTGTAAGAAAGAGTATGAAGGAAAGGTGGATAGAGTAACATAAGAAGAGTGAGGTATGCTCAACATAATTCCTCTCGTTAACATTGGAAAGTATTTTTGAAAAGAAATGTTTTAAGACGCGTCTTAAAGTTGTCAATAGTACCACAAGTACTCAAATTTGAGTTTATTTCTTAGATTATTTGTCATTCTCTTAAGAGTCTGACTTTCAAATGAGTTAACTTTGGCATTTATATGGACACTGGTGCAATAGGGGCACAAATTTGGAAAAACTGTTATAGTAATTTTTTTCTACTAGTAATAACAAAAACACACCCTACTCTGTCATTTTGAAAACTTGTTTATACATGTATAATTGTTAATTTGACTTAATTCTATGCTTTGTGTTGTAGACACGATAACACTTATTGCCACAGATGACCCTGGATTTTTTAAAAGAAAATGATTCACTGCATGGACGGATTGATATCTATTAGTTTACAAGGTGTTGCCTATTAATAGGGTGTAAAGCTAACACGCAGGAGGATTAAAGGATAATTAACAACTTGATGGCCTTTCCTTTAACTATCTGTGTGTAATTTTGCACCATGAGGCTTAAAAAAGCAAATTTCCAGTGTTATTTTGCAAGGCAAATTCTGGTAAAATCGTTGTACAGAATCCTCATATTCGTTTACATATGCATTGAAATGCATATAACAATGATGCATATATTGGAAAATTGCATTTATTTTCTCTAAAAGTGGCTTCTCAGTCTATCAAGGGTAACCAAATTTATTAGGACTTTGTGATGTTAGAATCGTGCACATAGGACATATTTAGGTCATGGAGGGACTTTGTGCAATGTGCTTTTAGTGTGCAAGATCTAGAAATTATGGAACTTGTTTTAAAGAAATCTTATTTGTTTTTGTTTATCTCAGAACTTAAGGCCATTGAACTTGCCAAGGAGTCTGCCAAAGAAGTGAAGGAAGAAAAGAAAGGTAAGGAATCATGAAATTGACAAATGATGGGTGTTTCTAAGCTATTCCTCATTTAAATGAGATTAGTGTGTATTAATCATAGGTTGAAGGGAGGATTAACTGGTTAATAGATTCACAGCGAAGGGACAGAGAGAGAGAGAGAGAGAATGAATACTAGCCTTAAATTTTAATGTGAAGTATTTCTTTGTAAAGGTATACATCTTTTCTATTGTGCTGTCTTTGTTATGCTGGTGAACAGCAACATCCCATGATTTATGGACCATTACTAAATATTTATCAAATTATCAAAGGTCAAAGCAATAACCTCTGACACAATAATGATAGTAATGAGGGTTTCTTACAAAGCACTTTTCCACTAACTGACCAAAACTCTAACAGTAGACACAATACACAGCTGGAGAGTCTTCTCATGAGTTAAATCCTTGTTTGTAAATTTGTGTATATTAAATACAAATTAATCAAGAAATTAGATATAAATGGACCTCGGTCAATAGATACAATAAAATGAAATTGCTGTAATCATGTTTTTTGTCAAAAGAAAATGATCAATTAGGAGGGCTGTTTACAGGATAATAAGTCATCAAGGTATTTCAATCGGCTTCAAAATCAATTCATTGCAGGATAATGTTGGAAGTCTTTTGTTATTTTATTTTCAAGGGTAGATCAATTTTGTTATGAAAAGCTGAAAGGCCACAGGAAACTTACTTTCAGAATTCATCTGAAGAGTCTTTGTCAAGACTGAAGGCTGATGGAATGCAGTAGGATAAAAGGATAGGAAATTGGATGACAAATCTAAGCAGAGATGTTCCTCTAAAGGATCATTAAAAGATTACAATTCAAACCAGAAGGGGTTATGTAAATTGAGATGAGTTGAAGCCCATCTGGCTCTGATCAGAAGAAATTAAATGAAGAAGATGATGTTGTTCATAGTAATTGATGCAGTCTTGCTGAAGATAAGAGAGCAATGTTTGATTTAATAGAAAGGAAGCATTATGATTGTGATGTAGTTGCAATGCTGTTAGCTGTCACATTGTTGTAGCCATTCTGGCAGTAATATCATATAAAATGTTTCTGGTATGGTCATTGTGGTAATGATTGAGAGGTATGAGTACTGTAGTAATAGCAGTAACAATAATGGCAGTTAAAGTAATGAGAGTAAATTTTGGTGGTAGGAAAACATAGTCATTTCATCATTATTACTGCTCCTTTTTCTAGTGTTGCTGCCTTGCTGGTATTATTAATGCTGCCCCCTCCCCAAAAGAGACCTCACTTTAGGGTCTCTCCATGGAGGGGGGAAGGGGCAAGGGGCGGGGTGGTTATATTAATACAACTGTCCATTAACTCTATCTGAAGTCAAATACAAAGTCCACACTAATCTTAATTGCTGCAACCTGTTTATCTTTTCTTTGATATTGATGATGTTTGCACCTGAAATGCACTTGATTCACATTCCACCAGAAAAAAAGAGCATTAGTGATAGCTGATCCGAAAGTAATCCTTGTACACAATAGTCAACTCATTCATCCAACAAATGTATATCAAGGTTTGACGATGGGTTGAGAATTCAGTCAGTGACTGACCCTGCTAGAACCTCTCTGAACCTCTCTGTCATTAAAACTGCTTTGTTAGAGATCCTATTGGTCATAGAAAGAAACCTTTCTATTAAAGGTATCTGGTGACAAAAGTGTTCCTTCCTCAGCTGTTACGTTTATTGTTTGGTGAAATGGTCTTGAAATTGTTCAAGGAAGAGTCATCAAATCAACTTGTTCTCAGAATTCTTTTCTTTTCATCCTTTTTTAGATGAAGGTTTTGTAAATTGTTATATGAATCACTAAATGTTTGTATTGTTCATTAAATTTGGGGTTTCCTTAACTATTATGCAAGCTAATGACGTGGGAAGATGAAGAGGGAAGAAAAAAGAGAACTACCTAGATGTATATAAGATCAATGACACTACCAGTATTGAACATAAGCACACATGAGATCCTTAATGTTGTCAACACATGTGGATGAAATCACTTGTGTCTTATTGATATTTCCATGAATCAGACAACAGCTTCAAGACAAGATGCCTTCCATGTCTCAAGCAGCAGTAACAGGTTTGAATATGAGATTGTGGATACATTTCTTAGATGTGTTTTAGCAATATAATAAAATGTTAGATAACATAAAATAGGATGAATAAGAACAAAAAATGTAAAAGTTTTTTGACCCAAAACAGTAGAAGGATTTGCATCATTCCAGGGGGAAAATAAGGTCAAACATACTTCTCATTTTTGTTTCTATTCTCACCAAATATTCCTCTTTACTCTGTTTTTATGGTATACATTTATCTGAGCATCAGTTTCACATTGATATAGTCTTTCAGTTATTGTTTCAACAATTTTCTCATTGAATTACAGAAGAGCCACAGGAAACCTCAAGCCAAGAGGAATCATCTCCTGTTAGCGAGGCTGTCAAAGTTGAACCCGTCAAGGATGAGGCAGAGTTGGAGCAGGTAGATAGATTGCTTGAGGGAGACAACAAGAATAAGAACAATGCCAACTTGACGTCAAGGACTGTGGAAAACCTGGCAGTAGAATCCAAGTTGGAAGTGAAGGATGTAGAAGATGTGAAAGTTTCAAGGAAGAAGGATGAGGACAGTGGTACCAAGGAGGAGCAGAACGAGAGGTATGAGAATGCAACAGAACCATCCTCATCTCAAAGTCAGGCATCATCTTCTTCATTATCATCATCATCTGTTGAGAGTGAGGACAAGACTGCATCAAGTTCACAACATGTAGACAGTATCAGCAAGGTCAAAGACACTCCAGGAACAGTATCTTCCAAGATCACCATGACTTTACATTCCCCTGTAACATCCACCACCACATCCCCTATCTCCAATTCCACATCACCATCAACATCGACCTCAGAGAATATATCTTCTGTCATCGAGGTCACTCCCAAGATGAGCGAGAGGGTCCAGTCAACAAATCCAAGCTTGAGCAACTCCTCAGACGGTCAGTCCAAAAGGCCAGTAGTCCTGCTGGTGAGGACACGCATGATGATGCAGTACTCTCTGTAAATATAACAGACTCTAGTGAACATTCAGTTGATAAGTCTATTAGAAGTGTAAGTTCACCAGGTACTTCCACCACTCCTAGCATTCCAAGAAACTTTGGCCATCCAAGAAACTTTGGCCATCCCTTCAGGTTTAACAAGATCCGCGATGACAACGCCATCCCGACACCAAAGAAGACAACAACATCCGTCAGGAGAAGTGAGAGTGCAGTATCTTCCTTGCAGACAAAGAGGAATAAGTTTCTGAACAACAGACCAAGGCCTGATGATGATACAAGCCCTACCAGCTCAGCACCAGCTAGATCATTCAAGAATGTTGTCTCAGGAAGCAAGTTTGCTGCCCTCAGGGACAAGTTCAGTGCGTCAAATGGCAACAGCAACAACAATGCAGGTAAGTTCTTCCAGTGCTAGTAGTTTTGTTCTCACTATGTATTCCATCTACTTTCAAAGTATGAACACTATGGTAGGTACTATTGCTATAATCTGATGCATTTACATTTAACTTATAGTTATTATCAATTATTATACAACTCACTCCCAGATCCTAATCAAATGATTGGTCATGCGCGGTCACGTGTGATTCATTTACTGAGCCTATTGCACGCTTTTTCATGAAAAAGCGTGCAATATTTTCCAGTACTATCCAACGATTTTTCAGTGACGCGCAGTAGTGCGCGTAGAGGTTAGAGCGCTTAATACTGCGTGTACACATGGGCCTATATTCTTGCACAGCACTATGCGTAAATGGGTATAGATAGACGTGCGCTTGTTATATCTATACTTATGTGTGTGCACTAAATTGAGACTTATTAAAACTTGAGATTTATTGGTCAGCCATAAACTGTCACGAAACAATCTTGAATTAATTATTTTACATCAAATAACAAGGATCTAGGAGTTTCGTTGTATAAAACAAATGATGCATGTTTTCATTCGTTCATTATACGATCTATCCGCCCTCGTTGATGCTGTGTGTATCTATCGCACTCAGCCTAAAGGCTCTGTGCAATAGATACACACAGCCTCAACTTGAGTGCGGATAGATCGTATAATGAACTCATGCGCATGCATCATTTGTATAATAACCAAAATGGGTTAACATTTTTGAAAATAATAAAATTAGATTAATGTATGCATTTTTACAAAAATTCAAATTCTTCTTGACTTCTGATATACAGAACCATATTTCACTTGTTAAATTACAATGTTTTGTACTGTAATGAGCCTACTATGGTGGTTTTTATAGTATTCACCTGAAGAAGCAAGAAGAGAAATATGGTATACTGCCATCTTCTGTTCATTTCCTACGAAGCTTCATTGTGCTCATGCATATGCATAGATAAGTTACTTCCAAGAAATGATGATGGTTAGTTTGTATGCTGCCATCTTGTGTCAATGGTCATATCCATGTATTCTCAGGCATACAGTGGATTTATTTAACATGCTGTACTTGACAAGATATAGATGCCTTTCACTACATATTAGTATAATGATGCAGATTTCTCTTAATGCCAGAACTGATCATGACATTTCCTTGAGTTGTGAAATCTTTCTAAATTATTTACCTGAGAGCTGAAGGAGTTTTAAGTTATTTTTTGTTGTTTTTGCAATTTGTACAAATAATGCTAACAACATCTACTTTCAAAATTTAAGTAAACAAATTTTAAATGAGTGAAAAACATAACTTGCAGTGAGAGAACTAATAAACCAATGAATATGTCAGGAGATCATATGAGAATAAGCTGTTTGTCATCGACTTTTATATTTGGATTTGAAATATTTGTTAATATACAGTGCCTACTATGCTTGATTAACATACTACAATTAGCATTTGATCATTCCATCTGAAGTTACTTTTGTGATACTTAGGATTTTGTTTTTATTGTTTTCCCTTTAAATCCAACAGGCCAGGGGAATAATAGTGGTTATTCACCCTCCTCCTCATCAACTCCCAAATCTCTATGGCAACAGAAATCTCCCTCTTCATCTACTCGCTATGGCGGCAGCATCTCTGAAGAATCCTCTCTCAATTCCTCCCCCGAACAAAAGAAATCGATATACGGGACCCCGCCCTCAACTCCCCCTACCCCCCTGCCTTACATGACCCCTCCTGAAAGCCCTCTGGATTTCAGAAGCAAGACAGCCAGTCCCTCCACTCCTATGGCTGCCAGCACTCCTACTGGGACAGCAGAGTTGAAGAGTCCAACTGCAGCTGAGCTTAAGAGACAGTTCTTGTTTGGGGCAGACGATTCTGAACAAGGGGATGTCTTTGCTGTTGAGAGCGGAAGCAAGGATGAGGTAAGTGACTTATGCAAAGAAAATTCTAATGCAACATTGTTCTTATATAAATTCATGTACATTTACAATTTTTTTCGCCTATTGAATAAATTCTTGCCCTCCATAAAATTACAGATTTGTCTAATGAGAGAGAGAGAGAGAGAGAGAGAGAGATAGAGACAGACCGACAGAGAGGAGAAGAGGGTGGAAGTAGAGGCTCAGAATGAGAAAATACTATTTAAAGAAGGAATTGTTTTGCAGAAATGTATTGTAACCTATTAATTATCAAGATGTGTGTACAATCTGTTTACAAAGTAACCTATATATTCAAATAAGTACACAAATCTGTATGAGCTATCATCATAATAGAGCCAAGCCAAATTGAGAGAGAGATGGAGAAATCATTTAACTTGACTTGCATATACTTAATTAGTTGATGATAGACCTTCACATACACATTTTTTTAAAAATCCTATCTCCAAGATAATAGCCAAGTCATTTTCTTCTCATCATTATTTGAAATATACTAAGAACTGAAAATATAACAAGTAATGAAAAAATAATAATTTTGTTTTGGTAACAACATGTTTGTTAATTTGTTGTTTCATGGGTGGGGAGTGTATGTGTTGGGTGGGGGAGGGGGGGGGGGACAATTCTACATTTATCAGACTGAAAATCTAGACTGAATGGTTTCTAGTTGTTTTAAGAGTTCAAGAATGGGACATTTTGAGCAGTTGAGAACATGCTAAAGGGTTCAAGATGCAGTGTGTGGCATGTGATGGTACATCCATGTATATAAGGGGGTTAGTGTTGAAATGTTGTGCAGCTATGAGGTCTTATTAATATTGACAGTAAGCTCTGTTTGATTAATTGACAGACTATATTGGTATCAATTGACATGCTGTACAACACCTAAATATAAACATGGCTGTTACAGACAGGGGCAGAGCAAAGACTCTTTGATGAAGGGGGAGGGTCATACAGGTCTATACAAAAACTATAACAAGCAACAGAAAATGTTTAGAGAGGCCATGTGAAACACCCGACCCCTAAAAAGAAGGTTCTCAATTTTGTTTTGAAGATTTTCATTCATAAAAAAAGATTGGTAATTTGGATAGTAAAAGAGATATAATTCATCAAGGATTTGGGGTATATTTGTATGAGGAACATAGCTCCAAATACCACAGCTTCCATCATTGAAACCCCATCCCCCTCCAGCAGATCAACCAGCCCTACCCCTCCCACTGTTGATTGTCTCTCTATTTTTCATCTTCCAAATCTCTGTTTATGATGTTCAAGCAGCTCCTTAAGCTTTTAACCTCAACAACCTCTTAATTGTGAGCAGGTTTGAGGATCTAAACCAATATTTCTAATGATTTTTTATGAGAAGCATACCCTCCATATGTGTACCTACCATCATGACTGTGATTGTCTGTCCCTTGAAAGAACATACAGCTAGGGCCCAGCAGTAGGTGAAGGGCACAGTACACTGAATACTGCTGGCATGCCATTGTCCTTATTAGGCTATCCTACCAAGTCTACCAATAGATGCGGTCCAGTGCCGTGGACTAGAGTGGAGAATGGTAGGCAGAGTGAGATAGACTGCTGCCTTCTGTACGGGCAAACTGATTGCAGGCTAGCTGGTGGGATGGATAGCTTGTTGGGAGTGTTATGGAAAGGAGAAGAAGAGGGGTAGGGCAGAGTTGGAGTGGAAGAGATCGAGATGGATAAATGAATGATGTAGAAAGATGACAATGGGGTGACTAGTAAGGTAGAGAAGAGATATGGAGAAAGAAGGGGGAAATTCTAAGAGTTCAACACAGACAAGAATGGTGATATGTGAAAATTTGTGTCAATTTTCATGGATAAATACATACATGTAGAGTAAAAGGGGTATGATACAATAGAAATGAGAAAGGGTGACAATAAGAGGGTGAAAGAGAGAGAGAGAGAGAGAGATAGAGAGAGAGAGAGGCAGACACAGACAGACAGAGGGAGAGTGAGGGAGAGAGACAGAGAGAGTATGCGAAAGAAGAAGTGAGGAAGAAAAAAGGGCATAGGGAGAGATGAATGGTACGAAATAGAAAGATAGGAGGAGGAGAGGAGAGGTACAGAGAGACAGAGACACGGAAGGGAGAGAGGAAGAGAGAGAGGGAGTGTGCAAAAGAAGATGTGAAGAAGAAAAAGGAGGGTATAGGGAGTGAGGGGTATGGAGAGATGAAGGGTACAAAAATAATAGAAGGGTAGGGAGAGGAGAGAGAAGAGAGAGAGAGAGAGAGGGAGAGCATTATATTTATATATCACAGATGTAGATTGTGGGAGAAACAGATGGAGTAAAAGAGAGAAAACAAGGGAGGTAGAAAGGATGAGATGGAGAGTATTACAGAACATGCTGGTAGAAGGATGGTTAGGGAAGATGACCTACATAGGTATACATGAGGATGTGTTGATGTGCCCCTTGTTCTAGGCCAACTTTATCTAGTCTTCTCTAACAGTCACAAAACTTGTCAAACTGAACTAGATGTTAGTCTGTACACTTCCATTTATCAGTTAAGACCCGGTAAAATTCTCTATGTCCTGTGAATACAAAAGTACCAACTTCCTGAGGAAGTTATACATAGTAGTTTTCAGGTAGTTTGGAGAGTGATTTGATGGGTATTTCTTTACTATTTTTGGAAGGACCGCAATCAAAAGGGGTCAGAACTGTTTCATGATAGACTTACCTCACCTATTCCAGGAGAAGACTAGTCTTAGAAGGTTAAGCCCCCCTTCCTCTTCTTGTCTCTAGCGATAACAGACTACTCTCCTCTTGCATCTGTCTCTATTGGTCCTTCCAGCTCCATCTCGTTCTCTCGTCTCTCGGATCGCCTCACTTCCAAAGAGGAATTAAGACTTTTGTGGTTTTTGGAGGAGTTATAGAAGAGGATAGATTGCCTGGTGTTGCAATAAGAAGTCAGATACTTTGAGTGTTTTGTTTGTGATATCATCATTACCATAGCCCAAGCCTGAAAGCTCCTGTGCTACAGTAAAGCCTGGTGGAAGAACAGTTTTCTCCATTTTATTTTCTCGTCCTAGACTATCAGTGGAGTGACTATATTACCCTATAGCAGGTATGGTATTACATCTAATCCGATCAGTTGCTGGAGTGATAGTTGAGACGTTATTTTATTCTTGTTGAGAACATTTGTATGAGGATCTTTCCCACATGTTCCACACCAATCATTAGCTCAAATGCTTATTTTAATAGAGTTTTGAATTATGCTAATGTTAAGATTTGTCCAGTGATGTGCATATATGTATTTTTGTATTTGTATCAGGGGGTGTGATTAAGAGAGAGTATCATTTAAAATTCAACCCACTCTTACAAACATAAGAGCTCTGTAAGATGTTTAACATGTGAATGTTTAACATGCAAATATTCATGTGAACCAGTGGTGTTTCAGCTTCTACAAATATTCATTTTACAATATCGGGTAATGAATTTGTAAAAGGTAAAAATCTGCACTCATTTTATTCTTTGTTTTTTATTTGAATGAATCATTGTCCAACCTATACTTTTCTTAAATGGTTATGATGTAGGTATGGTGATATTGAGACATTTTACCATTCTACAGGGGTGTTCAGAAATTATGGTAATGAGACCCCCCTCTTTCTTCTGCAGTTTTGATATTTGTATTCATCAGTGTCATTGATGATATAAATGAAGGATATATATCAATCTGCAAATGTTTGTCAGTCTTTAAAATGAATTTTTGACTCTCATCAGAAAAGTAGGACACCCTGGCATGGGAGACAGACTTATTGATTTTAGAAGCTAACCAAGGGTAAAGCCCTTTTTATTGTCCTTCTGGGTAATTATATCATCACATTAGGTATACTGACCTACTTCTGTCAATGTCAAGTCTCAGTTCTTCATTCCTGAGACTGAAAACTGAAATGTTTCAATTGTTGTAGCATTCTGATACTCTAGAATAGGATTGATGTTGAAGGTAATGTGGTCTAAAATGAACCGATCACTGATAATTGTACTTATTATATTTTTTCATGTCATGTAACTGCTTCATAAGGAATTTGTATTTCTTTCTGTAAATGACTTGAATCCATGATGTAGCCCAGTTACTACATTATTTGGGAAAAAATTAAATGTTTCTTTCATAAATACTTGTCTTCGTTATATCTTCATTAAAGTACCTATGGAGAAATCATATGAAGACATTTAAATATTAACCCAAAACATGGAAACTCAAGTGAATCTGCAAATTCACCATTGACATTGCTCCTGCATAGCTAACCTTGTAGAGTGTCCAAGAGTATGGTTGCTATGGGAACACTCAGTCATGCATCCCTGGTAGTCTTTGGCCTGGATGCTTAACATAGTTGGTTTGTAGATGACATATTTAACATTCTTAGAAAGTACATCATGAGGCCTACATACACCATAGTCAAACCATCCCAATTGTAAGAACATTACCAATTGCCATGTTATGTTGGAAATTGCCAAGTGCTACCCTTAAATTGTGTTGCTGCTTAGCAACTTCAAGCTTCCAACTTAGTGTAAACAGGCTTATGGCTTTGTTTTGATGTTGCAGTTATTTTCCTTTCTGATGTGGGCTTGCTTGTCTTCAATTCAAGTTCATGAATTCTGGAAGAGTTAAGGGCATTGCATTTTTCTTTCATGGTCAAATTGTCTTTTTAAGCCTTGTTGGAAGATTGCCAGAGATTTACATCTAATATTTAGGTTGGTCCATTGTAATCATCCCCCCCCCCCATAAAAGGAAACGAAGAATTTAATATACTCAATTGTGATATTGTTTTAAATGGAAAACAAAAAAAGTAACTTTCAATGGACTCTTTTCCATGTCTTTCATGTTACTATTACACAGACAAAAACTATTTGACCTGACCATTATTTCACCTGTTAGTTGGGCGTGCTCTGAAACTTGATCCTGTGCTATAGTATCCCCTTCTTCGTGATGTTGTACTGTTGTCTGCAGTGATTCATGATAGCGCAGTGATGAAGAGGTTAACACAATATTAGTCACATTATAGGAACTCCCATGGAGTATGTTATATAAACAATGAATGATATCATATGTGTTTTCAGAGCTATTAAAGAGGATTGTGTAAGGAATACTAAGACTGTGTAGGATGTACATGATATGCCGATGCATACTACATGACTCCTACTTGGATGCTATTTTAATTCTAATGGAACCACATCTCTGACCTCTTAGGGGAGTATCATGTAGGTTAATTTAAAAATGGGGTTGTCTGGAAAAGGGAGTTCATGCAACAATGCAGACTAAATTTATATTCAGAGTTCAGAATTTATGATATTTATTTGATCCAGCATCAATACTTCTTATAATGTCAAACAGCGTAGATCTTGTTGAGAGTGTCACATAGAGAATAAATGGAATTAAAATAGACTTGATGGGCAGTAATTATGATGGGAAAATATTTGGCTCTATTTATATATAAATAGAGCCCCATCTTTATTTTTTTCTTCAGATTGATATTTTATCTTTATTGGTTAGGGGGGGGGATTTTTCTGCCACAGCTTACAAAAGTAGCCTCCCCTTATTTTTCTTTTTGAGGATATGTATTTCCCATCTTAACGACAATTGATATGTTAAAATTTTGAAAAAGAGTCCCAATGCTCAAAAAAAGGGTTGGTAGATATGCACCAAGAGTAATACCCACCCATGTATACAACTGTTACAAATCTTCAGCTGTTAATAGCTTTGTAGGAATGTGGATGTGCCTATGTCCTTCTAATGTACTTAATGTGATGAGATATGTATTCAGGATAAGATAAGATACAAAACAAGGTCCTTCAAACAAAAATGCCCTCAGCTGAAATCTAGGATCCAAACAAAAGGGAAGGGAGAGGTAGATGCATTTAGGTATGAATGACAAAGCTAATTTCACTTGAACTTAACATTATAGTTGTTATTGATAGCTTTTGAAAGAAGGTGAAGATTCCCCCTTGCAAAGTTTTTCTTGAATGGTCAAATCTAAAACAGGACAAGTCCCATATTATCAGAGATATACAGCAGGAGAAGAAGAGAGATAAACAGATCAGTTCTCTTCCTTTACGCTGTTTACAATGCCCCTCCCATCTCCCCCTCACAATGATGCTACAAGCCAGAGAAGTTCCCTTTACTTTTGTATACCCCTGTTCAACGCCCCTCCCATCTCCCCCTCACAATGATGCTACCAGCCAGAGAAGTTCTCTTTACTTTTGTATACCCCTGTTCAACGCCCCTCCCATCTCCCCCTCACAATGATGCTACCAGTCAGAGAAGTTCCCTTTACTTTTGTATACCCCTATTCAATGCCCTCCCATCTCTTGCTCACAATGATGCTACCAGAGAGAGAATCTTCCGCTACATTGACGTCAGTCTTGACATCATAGCATTCTTGGTGCTGTTGGTAGAGATGAGAGGTGGCAAGTCCGAGTCCGAGGTGCTGGTCACATGTGGTATGAGGTGTGAGATATAATGATAGTAACCCCCTTTAAAAGCTGTGTAATGGTAATGGTCACAATGAGAGGAAAATAGATCATGATTCAATCATCCTTTGGATGTTTTGTACAGAAATTTCCCTACTGTGTAAAGTGTACATGGGTTTTTAAAATGTAATGTAGAATATGAAAAGGTTCCTTGATGTAAATAGGCACGCACTTATTCACAGTAATTTCACAAATTTTCAAATATACTGCCTCACACCTTTGCTTTCCATAGAAGTGACAAGTATTTTATTTTGTCATGAGATGATACTATTTATGAGAACTTTGATGCTTACATGGGCTATCATGTCAAGTTTCCCACAGAAACAGGAGCAAAGTATGCTCAAAATTAACTTTAGGTTACTTTTTGTTCATTTCTTAAGAAATTATTCCAAACAGGGTTGTGTTCATGTGTACATGGTTGCTGTGGTTAGGAATTTAATAATTTTGCTGTTTACCAGATACATTCAACATACAGTGCAAAAGTTTGCATTAGAGCCTTATATTGTTCAGAGTGTCATAAGCAATAGATTCAAGTCACTTCAGGAGAATTCAACATTGATCCTGTTTTTTGTCACTTGACAAATGCACATGTGTATATTTATTATTATCACCATCAATTTTTATTCAATATGGGGAGCAAGTTGAAATTGTGTATTGAACAAATTTAGGTGCTTAGTATACCTTTGTTGCATGTGAAGGACATGGCAAAATGTATCGTTTACACAAGCTTGCACATGTCTGTCTCTTTCTCTTGGTAGATACTTTGATTTCCTTCTTGATCCTTTATCTTAATAAGATATGAAAGAACCATTCATAAGCATTATGTCAATTTAGTCATCTAGTGGAATGTTGTTTGGTACACATGACACTGACAGCTATGACTGTATGATGTCTGGTCAGAGACAGAAGGGTGCTCAATCTGTTTAAGCTGTTGAGTTAATACCCTTCTGCCTCTAAGCTAATGATATAATGACTGTCATCATGTCGTGTATAGATAAGACCCTTTTGCATTGTTAGGATTCCTCAATGTGCTTTTCTGTTGTAAGTAGTGGAATGTGTCGTTCACACGTGTTTGCTGTATCACTGAATTCCACGGATATGTTTGATAGCAAACTTGAATGTCTTGATAAGGAAAGAATGGGGAAGGGAGGGGCTAGACTTACTCTAAATGCTGTTTGATGACTTAAATCTTCTAACAGAAATTTGGTAACATAGGAAAAAAGTGGGGGAAAAAACCTAACAGTATTGTTGTAATTTTAGATGCATATAGTAGCTTGACAATTGGTGATTATTTTTGTCATGTTTGCCTATATCTATCACAAAGGAAGGAAAGAGGGATGGAGGGAGGGGAGAAGATAAAGGCACAGAAGAGGAAGAGGTGAGATAGAATGGAAGAGAGAGAAAGAGAGAAAGAAAGTTAGAAGACAAAAGGGGAAGGGTTATTTGTTAATATAATTGCTGCATACCGGTAGTTCTTAAGTGTGAACATGCCTAACCCACCCACCCACCCACACACATCTAAGTATGAAAGAAGCTGTGCATTCTTTGATTCCTGTGATAACAACAGTGAGTGCATGGCCTAAAGATCAGCTGTTTTATCTGAGAGACACAACTACTATCTCACCCTAGGCCGTAAATGCACTTGTGCATAGCTAAGGATCAGAGACATGACTTTTACCTTACTCCAGCCATTGGAATGCAGTCAACAAGCCTGTCTGTTTTAACCATGAATATAACATTGTGGACCTGCCTTCATGTCAATGGTGGAAGTACATTTCTGGATGAATACAGTGTAATCATATATATATATATATATATATTACTTATTATATCCTCCCTGGTTTTCCGACCAAATGTACATGTATAGATTAAAGTGACTCGGTAACATTGCCTCAGATTCTGAAACAAAATCCTGGATTTAGCTCATGCTGCAATCATAATTATAAACCTTTAGGTCAGTCAGGAATCCCTTGACTTTTACAAGCCGATCGCCTGTCTGATTATCAAGATATTTATGATTGGAATTCGAAATTTCATTTTTCGTTTTCCTAATGGTTTTTATAACACTACAGTCTATTGGAGAAAATGAGTATGGTAAAACCGGTCACTCAAAGATTTTTACTTTTTTGAGGCACTTCATGATCATTTTGAAGCGCAATTTTTTTAGGGCTTCATTATAACACCATATCACAGACACTGATAACACATAGGGCCATGCATCTCAGATTTAACAATGTTAAACGATGCCTTTAAGTACAAGATATACATCAGTTTCTTAGACGAGCGATGATATATCATATTGCAATTATGTGAAAACTCTAGTCAAAGATGTAAGTAAGGGTTTTATGACTGAGTGAGTCATCCTAATGTATCCCAATATGATGATGTTTCATGTTTAGGGGTAGGGTAAATGTTGGGGATAGGTCAAGGTTAGGGTCTGGTCAAGAATACTGAATAAACATGAGGGCTGGAGGTTATGCACATGGAAAAGGAAACATAGGGACATAGAAACAGCAGAATGTAACATAGGGACATAGAAAGAGCAGAATGTATCAAGTAGTTTCATATCTCATGTAGAAGAGAGAGAGAGAGAGCTATATCCACCCATATATGTTGTGGCTGAATGGAACTGGGCCCTATTTCACAAAACTTGTCATCAGTGACAAATGACAGTTTTTGTTATAAGCTACTGAAATCCTTGCTTCTGATTGGTTATCAGCAGATTTGTCACTGATTTCTGTCACTTGTCATTGAAAGAAGGTTTTGTGAAACGGGTCCCTGGTTTTCCTGCATATGATATGAAATAAAGAGTAATAGAATGATGACTGTTTGATTTCATATAAAAGGTAGATTTAATTATTTTATTAATTTGCTACTCATTTTATGGCAGACTTAACACATCAGACACTTCACCACAAGGGTGGAGTTATCTGTGCTAAAATACTCTACTTAACCAAATTACTGCTACATGACAGCATCGAATGTAGAATGCTGGGCCCCTAGACATTTGTGCCATCCCAGCATGATCTGTTCATATCCCGCTGGGTTATCATAGCTGTTGTCTTCAAAGTGAAGGCAAGGCATTAATTACACTGACACAAGTTCTTCACTGGAGGATAGTCATGTATGAAGTGTATTTACACAGCAAAATTGTCTGAACTCAAAATCAAGAGAAATCATCACAATTGTACCCTTGGACTTTGTTTTCTATGAATGTTATTATCGTTCATGATTTGATATCACCTGTGCCTGGGAGGGAAAAAGTAAACTTAATCACCATAACCCTCGGATCTGTCCTTCTGATATACATCGTTTAATAGGCTGGTAATAAATTATATATCTACAATTATAATGCAAAATTCTACCCTGGAGCATCCTTGATTGCTATGTTGGGCAAGCTCAAGTATTATTTTAGATATCAAGGGAAACGATTTGTACAGAGATATTTCCATTTACAAATATTTGTTTTTATATATAACCTTCCATTAAACTTCTAACCAAGAAGAAATAGACCCAATGCATTGATGTCTTGGGAGCTCCAACCTCCTTTGGGACACTGGAAAGTGAAGAGATCTCAATGAGTCTAAAGGATAATACAGTGAACAGTCTCATTACCATGTTCCATCCAATACCAATGTTATTCAACTTGACTTATCCCAGGCTTAGTATTCAGGGGGTTAAGCAGAAGTTTGGAAACTATTCCAGCTATCGAGAGACCATCAATGTCACATCAACCTGATGAGGGATAGTCTGTGATGATGAGTTAAACACATGACAATTCACCCAGACAGTTTCCCTCACATTATAGATCTAGATTGGATCGACTGGCTGGCCAACAGACCCAGCCCTTAATGGGCGGGGACTCGTTGGTTGTTTGCTATATCAGACTCAATCATGGATGATAGTCATCATCCTGCTATTTGATGTCACATTATAGATCAGGGGAATTTCACCTGTGAGCATGTGATCTAGATTCCTGTATTTAAAAATAACAAGGATTACCATGTAACATTCGGATGTTATTAACCAAATGGTATAAGCTTCTCTATGATAACCATTGTGTTTATTTGTATTGTTATGTTGGTAATATTTCTTAGGTACCGTTTTACAGAATATTTTATCATAAAGTGTAAACTATCCTAGAATCAAGGAGTGAATACAGAGATATCTTTCATATCTAAAATAAGATTGGCATATGGCTGCCATTGACTGTTTTAAATGAAACTCTGTGCAAATACTCAGTTCTCTGTATCATGACTGACAGACACAATATCTGTGTTGTGAAAAAATTAATTCAAATATTCTATATTCCAAGAAGTGATATAGTTGTTGGTCCATTCGAATCAGAAATCTTATTCAGAAATATATACACTGGAAATATTATGGACCTCTTGTTTGATTAAGAAAGGTGAACTTTTCGAATATATGAGAACAACTTGTATTTTGTTTCAAAATGAATAAATTGTCTTTAGTTACCAAGAAATATATATTCTTATATATTTGGGTTATAAAAGTCAAGAGGGCTGTTGATGATAAATTCAGGAACAGCTGATTCTTTCTTGAGATATACTGTCATAACTCCATCATGCCTTTCAGATACCACTTCCTCCAAATCGCACCCATTGTTTACATTCAACAAAGTTTCTGACTAGCTAAGTCGTAAATGATGTCAGTGTTATATTTGTATGAGCTTTCAATTGACAGAATACCAACTCCTATTTCTTACAATGCATTATTCATCAGTTGCTATGACAATATATAAACATCACATCTATACATCAGATGTATGAGTATTCCATAAAATTGTCTCATATAAATTCTTGGTTTTTCTAGTTTGTCTGTGATTGAGGAAAAAAATTGATGTAAAAAATAATCTAACTTGAGTGAGATAGCATTAGGTGTGGCAGGGTTTATATAATGTTAATTGTGCTGATTGTTAGCCTAATTGAATTTATTTCAGATTTGTCAATAATACATCTGCATAATCATATAAAATGAATAGATTATTCTCCCATGAAAATTTTTTTTCTTCTAGACCTCATTTTATGGATGGATTTTAATTGCCTTTGCATATCCTTCTCCTGTAAACATGTTGTATAAAGAATAAATATATTCAACTCTGAGGTCATACTCCAATGACACTAAATAGTGATATTCTAAATTCCCTTAGATTTAATGACAGTTTCTCCTCTGCAAGAACAGGAAATGATGTTACAAAATGTAAACATATCATGTTTTACAACTGAAACCCCTAGCTCATGCTAGGTCAAACTCTGCAATGCAAATTGGCCACACTATGAGTATGACTGAGATATAGCATAGTTTAACACATACTATCCACGGAGAAGGTTAGGGGTTGTGAGCTGAGAGGCAAATGCCATGGATTCCGGACACGCGGAGCTATCAGGAGTGACAAGGCGGGCAACCCCCCATCACATCAAATGTCATCTACATAGATTGGAGTTATACCTATCCTTCTCTTCCAATCATGTATTGACTATTGTCTAGCTGGATATTATGTGGGTTTAGATTTGAAACAGTCTGACCCATTAATGACAAATATAGGAAGGGAGATTCCAAGAAATGTGCACTTAAAGAATCCTTGTCATTCATTAAAAAAGAAACCTTCATTTGTGTTTTGGAACAAATCCTTGAAAACAGTTAATAAATTAGAAAAAGGAAGAAAATGTGGCATCTTGCTTTATTATATAAGTGAATCTGTTATGTTTATATTATTGTTCATTTCTTATTGAGGTGCATTTTATGATCTACTGGAAACATTAAACACTCAGCATAGATTAAATAAATCCAAGAGGTGTCGTGGTCGAGTGGATACGTCGACGGACTGTCGATCTTAAGGTCCACGGTTTGAGTCCCGCCGCGGCACTAATGTCTTTTGGCAAGACATTGATCTACATTGCCACACTCAACCCAGGTGATGTAAATGGGTACCTGGCAGGAATGAATTCCTTGAAATGCTAGAGCGCTGCAGTGGCTGCCTTGCTAAAGCCAGGGTAATAATCGGGGCAGCGCCAGGAGCCGCAACATGACGGACATGTGCGCTCTATATGAAGACACCATTATTATTATTATTATTATAAAAGGAATGCTTAGGAAAGTAAAATAAAAGATCAGATAATTCAGCAGCAGGACACAAATGGATGCCTGGCCAGCTGATGTACACTTCTAGAAATGTACATTGTGTTTGTTTGTTTGTTTTTATTGCTGTAATTAAATTTAAAAAACACACATAAAAGAATTTACGATTAAAATCTCAACCAATTTCAGCTGTATTGGCAGAGAGCAGCTGTTCTTCTATTGGGGTAATGTTTTGATTGTCTGAGACTTCATCTACACATCTTTTAGTCTGAATATTGTTTATAGGAGACACCTGAAGAATCAAAAGTGTTTTTAATTGATGCAAAATTCATATCATTGCGAAGGGGAAGCCTTACTGATCAAATATAACAACTTCCCTCTTCAAAATATGTTTGGGGCCTGCAGTAATCATCTCTCAAAAATGTTAATTTTGAGACTCAGATTTTCTGCCTTCAGAGGTCCTCTTTAGAGCCTCAAAATTTGTGAACAGCTAGCTAGCTGGCTGTGTGTCTATATGATTTTTCAGCAGATTATTCGTGTTTTTCAAGAGAAAATCTTTCCATCCATATATATAATTTGTCCATAATTATCAGTTGTCATGAATTTTCTTTGGGTGTCTACTTTAACATTGTTAACAGTGGTAGGCATAACCATTCTGTAGTATTTCTCTATACTTTTATAAATCTTATTTTCGGCCTTTCTGATGGGCACTCAACAAAATGTTTCCTGTAATAGTAGCACTTAGAAGCTCATGAACTCTGTGTCCATGAAAATCATTAGTGTCCTGTTAACATGTTATCCTCATGTCAGACAAAGATGAGGTTTAGCTACCAGCCGTGACCAGGGTTTGATGGATGGTTTGTAGAAGAGGTGAATACTTGGCAGGGCAAAATGGCCGCTCTCCGATTACCTCTTGGAGATTAGGGATAGGTGAAGCTAGCTATGATCTATATGCGTGCCTTGCAGCTTTGAAAGATACACGGCTGTGTACTGTGAGATGTATATATATCTGCATGAGTCAGGCTATCTAATAAATGTATATTTGTTTACTTTTATTTGACATCACGGCCTGATGACGTCCAAGAGAAGTTAAGAATGAAAGTTCAGCAATGGCTGCCGTGTTGCTCTGTTTTTGTTGGATGATAGGTCTTGGATTGTTTGTAAGAGATGGTTAGAGTAGGGTCATAAAATGTTTTCCTTTTCTGATGGCAGATTGCCAAGATGTCTTTAGCTGTAGACATAAGTCGTATGCTGAGAGTTAGAAGGGCATTAATTTATATACTTTTACACACAGTTAAGGCCCTTATGTCTCTCAGATAATATTATCCTTAACACCTCCCCTGCCCATGAATGCATGAAAGAGATGCTTGAGTTTTGCTTATTTCGAATCAGGTTTAGTTTTGGGTAAGCAAATGCCATTCTTATATGTTAATGTTTGGAATTTCAGAATAACCATAATAAGACACATTTACACCAAGGATAATTTAGTACTACATTTTACGGCATCAAGAAGATGATTTTGCTGACAAAAAAGGTGACTTTTTAACCTGTTGACTCAAGTTCAGTGTGAACAAATATTATTGGACCTACAGTTTCTTTTAGAATGATGTGCTTGGATGATTCCACTAACAGTGCTATAGTATCAATTTTCTTTCTTTCTGCACATTCTCTTGAACATGTGACAAAATTCATTTTATAACTGAGACCGAGCAGCGTGAAAACTTCAGCTATTTAGGATTCAGAATCTTCTTGGCACCTAATGTGTGTTAGAGTGAGATTTGAATTAGAAAAAAACCTATTAACTAGAGAAAGGGGGGGGGGGGTACTACGTATTTGGCAAAATGCTATAGTTTATTGGACATTTATCAGAAAATGGAGGAAATTCAATGAGAGAGGGAGGATGGATATGAAAAGATGAAGAGGGGGAAGGATGAGGGAGGGAGGAAAAGTGAGAAGGGGGTAGAGAGAAACAGAGAGGGAGAGAGGGGGCAAAGGGGGCAGAGACACAGAGAGAGGGAGAAAAAGAAAGAGGAGAGAGAGAGAGAGAGAGAGGAAGGAAGATGGGGGAACTTGAGAGAAGGAGGAAGAAAGATGGAGATAGGGTATTCATTGAGGTATCAGTGACTATCCAAGTAACTAATTTAGCTAGTCTCTTAACCTTTAGCCTCGATACTTTTCTTGGAAGCTACCCCAGGGTCCTGTCTTTGAGATTTTGTATAGTGACAATGGGAGCAATTGTGAGGTTACATTACATTTTAGGCTGGTCTTGGCTTTATAACACAACACAGAGTCATGCATAGGGTTAAATTTGATGCTTCAAAATGTCTTAGGTCAGTGCTCACATGAAATAGGTTAGCGAAATGTAATGGCACAAAATGACGCGTCCAGAGCGCAAACTACATAATTGTTGAAATCCATAATTCTATAACATAGAGGTAGAACCAAATCATTAGGATGTTGAGCTGGTAATTACAAGTACTGTCTTTATAAGGCTTCATGCTACCTAATTTTTCCCTAAGATATGTCAATAATGAAATTTTGATTAACAAACATCACAAACTATCATTATGCCATTATGCATCTCTTAGTTTCGCTAGGCTACCCAAGACTTTTATAAATATTGTTATTAGAAAAATGATTACCATCGTATTTCAAAAATGAAAGCTGCCATTTCATGTACATTAACATTAAAAAACCCACCTAAATGCAGGTTGGTCTGGACTACAGCCATATCCAGAGATGCCAACCAGTACGATTAAATCGTATTTAGTACGATATTAAGAGTGAAATACAATAATACGATTTCACCTCTTAAAATACGATTTTTCAAAAAAAACATTTTTTTTTTTTTTTTTTTTTAAACCATAAAACCGCGGAATCGCATAGAAACATGTAGAAGAAAACCCCGGAACCCCAACAAAAACTTTGCTTTACAATTTTCTCATTAAATTTTAATGAAAGATCAAATATTTTTACTTGACCGTTCTTACGAGTAACACATTTTTCTGAAATTATACTAGCTCGGGGCCAACAGGCCAGTGGTAGTGTCGAGTTTTCGTGAAAATCTGATTTTTCTCTCCAAAATCTGATTTTTTAGGATATTCAGTCTGTTTTTTTGTGTCAAGAGGTTGGCATCTCTGCATATCATCGCTCATCTTACTAAGATGTGAATGTATTGAACAACATTAATGTACAGTTGCATATTATGAGTTTGAAGCAAACTTCTTCAAGCTCATTCGTAGACAATGCATTAGTAGGAATAGGTTTTGGGTATTTTTATTTTACTGCTTAAATCCCTTCGTGGGTGATTCTGAAGGGTAGTTTTCCGGTGTGTAATATTCTAGGGGGTAGTATTCCTAGAAATGCAATTGTCATAGTTTTTTAGAATTTCGAAAGATCTGAGCCCTTATTTTGCACACGTTATCTCTTTCTAACCCTTCATTACAAGTCAGCGTCAGACTGTTAGTACATTTCACTTTTATTTCCCCATCTTGCCGATATTTTTTATCTATTACACAAACTCTCTCTCTCTCTCTCTCTCTCTGTCTGTCTGTCTCTCTCTCTTTCTATCTCTCTCTCTCTCTCTGCATCATACTCATAGTTGCAGTACTCCATCTATTGTGTCTCTTCAATCATACCAGCTTAATGGTTTATGAAATATGAAGCGTAACCGCCCCCCGTGTTGGGGTTTCCGCTCCTCTCTTATTAACTTCACTCTTTTTAATGAAATTGTAATAGAAAGAGCAGTATCTTCACTCCCCTACTCCAGTTTTACTACCATCAAGAACACACTTGTGGGACTATACTATGTGATACAGGCCAAATATTTGTGGTGCCACGATTGTATTTTGTTAATGCTTCATCATGTGGTTTTACTTGAATATGTACAATGTGATATTGCTATTTGGAGGTCAAAATCTTGACTTGATGTAAGTACATTGCTGTCTTCCAAAAAATATTCTTTTCTATAAAAATCATATTCTAGCACTAAGGAGAAATTACAACAGTTTGTTTTACTTTTGTCCTAAGTTTTAGGTGTAAGACATGTTTTAAATAGTAAGGCCTAAACACAGAACAAAAAATAAAAAACTGTTACAGTTTATTTAATTTTTTTTAAAAATAAAGGACTAAATTCTTTCTTTTTGAAATTCATAATCTGGTGATGAATGATAAACTTTGATTCATGAAGTGATGTTTTTATCAAGGACAAAGACAGAATGGTTGAAAATTAATCCAGTAATATTTGAAGTGATAAATATTTTAAAGTTTGGTGACTATATAAGGTTTCGATTCACACATAATCATATATTTTTTCAGTTCAATTTCTGACTTTATGTTGTTATAGATAGCAAGTTAATTATCATTATCAAGATTTGATCAAATGAATAGATGTAGGAAGTAGAACAATCATCATGCTGGAACACATGGGACATATATTTGATAGGTCATTTGTCCTCTAAGAGCCAGAAGGATGTTAATTCATGTACTTTACATAAGGCCTGTCCTCATCAGACCAAAGTTGCAAAATAACCCGCTATTTTAACTAGCCCAATCTCAAATTAGCCAGCTAATTTGCGTCTTCATCAGCCCGCAGTTGCAATTAGCGGGCTATTTGGTAGAGAAAATATCCCAAGAAATCTTGGTCTTATTTCCAAAATAGCGGGCTAATTTGCGCCCGTTCGTCCGAGCTAGTTTGTCATGAGCGTATCGGTCTGGTGAAGACGCAATTTTGAGCTTCGGGAAAATATCCAGAGTCTGAAAATAGCGGGTTATTTTGCAACTTCGGTCTGATGAAGACAGGCCTATAGAGTTAATGCCCTTCTATCTCTTAGCCAATGATTTGCTGATAACCTCTGGCATGTTTGGAAACATGTCCAGAAAGCTTTGAGGAGAGGCTAGAAGATTTGAGCCTGCTGTTCTGTACATATATCACGCTGGGACTATCTGACCTGAACATGTTAATTAGCAGTGATAACCAGTGTCAATGTAACACATTAATAACACTCTAGACAGTCATGTGGGAGGGAAGAAAGGTGAGAATGGAGGGAAGGAAGGGAGGAAGGAAATAGGGAGGGAGGAGCAAGGTGGAAGGAGGGAAAGAGAGAGAGAGAGAAAGAGAGAAAGAGAGAGAAAGATGGAGAGAAAGAAAAAGTATGAAAGAGACAGAGAGAGGTAAAAGGGAGAGCATTAGACATTCCAAATTGATTAAAATAGTAGGTATGTAACCATTTTTAAATGTCCCAACTTTCTCCTTCCAAATGCCCTTGGATACTTTCTAAAATTAAATTCATACCAGTTTAATTATAGAGAGGTACTGCCCATGGTATCATGTCAAAGTACATAACCAACTGGCCAAATGTTTCATAGGAGGGGGAGAAGGGGGTGATACATTTTGATTATCTGCCCTCATACATCATCGTCATCACCCATTAAGAACATTAGATCTAAGATGGTATGTGGAGGCATTTGACTGGGCTACTCCAAAAGCCTGATGCCAGGAACTGTTGACAGTACATTCACTCCAGTATGAGTTGTGGGTATTTCTTTGGGATATTTTTGTTTTGTTTCAGAATTATGGTGTTTGATTTCTGTTGAATATTCATGCCCCTTATGTGCGGGCCTCTTTAAATAAATTTGTTAATTGTTCTCATTTTTACTAGTTGAGGAGTACACCATCTGGTACATTGTCATAAGATCTTTTCCTATTGGTATTATTTGGTTGGTTTTTAGACCACATCATCTATAAAATGCCAGATTGTGTGGATTGCTTGATGAGAATGAGAGATCAATTGGGAGGGAAGAGAAGGAGATGGAATAGAGTTAAAAAGAGATAAAGAGGAAGAAAGAAATAAGGAAGAAAAGGAAAGTGATGGATAGAAAGAATAGAGAGGGAGGAGAGATAGAGAAAGGGGGGGGGGTGCAGCGAGAGGAAGATTTGAGAGTAACATTCCATTGTACAGCAAGCTATTCCTCTACCTGTAACTTCATTTGAATCTGTATTCATGTATTATTATCTACGCTCCTTTTTTAATTTTTTAATCTCCTTAAGTCCTTTAATTTCGCTCTTGTAATCTTCTATAATATATGTCTCCTGTTGTTTGTTTAATTCCACTTTGTCTGTATTTATGCATCATTGTAGTCATATAATTAATTCTTCTCAATTTCATTATGTTTTGACAGAATTCAAATTTGAAAGACATCAACATGGCGCCTGTTGAACAGATAGAAGATGAAGCAGCCCTCGAAAAAATGGTGAGTAAATTCTTTTAAACATCTTAACATAGAAATCTTGTCCTGGCAATTATATCTTACACTTTTTTTAATGGTATAACATCCTTGTATTCTGTTTGTAATATAAATTATTTGTTACAATATAAAAGTTTGTCCAAATTTATACCATGAAAAGATTTTGCAAAAAGACTTACTGAACTTAAATTTTATCAACTCCTTGAAAATTAAATCATAACTCTTCTCTAAATTGAACAATACAAATACAGCATGAAATCACTGGATGCAGGTCGTGTATTTGTTTTAATTTTGAATTTTTGTTCATGAAGGAGATTTTGGAAATGTCTTTCATGCAAGTTTCTTTTGATAGATTTATCTCTTTTTTTAACTTTAAAAAGACTGTTAGATGTCTCTTCTAGCAGTAAATTGAATTGTCTTCACATATACTCAAATTAATCTTCCATAATGAAGCCAGAATACATGATCATATCCATGATCTGTTTATCATCAAAAGAAGCTGCTGTATATATAGACTCTATTATTTGGTGTGTTTAGGGTTAGAGGTGTCATAGCGAGAGGATCAGCATGATATATGTAGATTGATTAATGTCCAAACTCACAGTGGGATATGAGATGAAATGAACCCAATGGAGCGAGAAGAAGTGTGGGGTAAATGACAGTGTTAAACTCCATGTAGTTGAATATAGATGCCAGAAGCAGAGTCTATATTTGTGCAGAAATCCCCCTATGAAATTGAAGCATTGATTCAACCTATTTGTATATGGACACTCCTGAATAGAATTGTATTTTTAGCCAACTTTCAGCGAATTTATGAAGCATCCATTTATTAGGATGACTAGAAATATCTTCCATAATTGCATAATGTCAGTGTAGAACCTTTTTTAAATTAAAAAAACTAGATATAACTTATTTCTTAGTTTTTATTGATTAAAGTGTCATAATGTGATTTACAAAGTTACGAGTACACCTTTGACAAGTTTATTTCAGTGTGGGTCAAGATATGATATCATAAATTTATTGAATGTTGCACTTTTTTGGCCTAGACTGTCATTTCATATCGAAGTGCAATTGAACTAGGAACAGACTAATCTACTTGAGGTTATGTCTCTCATTACTACAATAATTTAATTAACACCTTAGCATACCACCACAACCAAATCTATTTTCTTAGCCCCCTCTCACTCTCTCTCTTCCATGGTAGAATGTTAAATGAAGCATAGATAACATGCTCTGAAAGTGTTCCACCCACCAATGTTTCAAAACAACATGGAGACATGGGATTGAGATACAATCAGTCAGTCAGTCACGTACTTACCTGTCTCTATACCACTATTTATACCGGTATCCAAATACCTCCTTACCCCCCTTGTTACCCCCTTGCCCTCCTACCAGCTCATCAACACATGTTCCTAATTGCTATCATCGTGTTAAAGGCCCTTACCATAGACATTTCCAGTCTTGGACTATACTGTGGGAAAATTCCATCAGCTTTTAATAGCTTCCAGCTTTTATTGAGCAATGGGATAATACGACGACAGCAGAAATGAGTAAACACATCTGTCCCACCAAAGAAAATTTACTGGCCCGTAAGCGCACCTGCGCCAAATCGTTTTTCTCGCCCCGTCTCTGCAGACACACAGGTTAGGGGTGTGCTGAAACCGAAGCGGGCCCCGACGCAAGTGTCGGGTCGCTCGACTTAACACTTTAAGGTGAGAGATGGAGAGATGAGTTGGTTGAAGAGTCGAGAGGGGGGTGGGGAGGCATGGAGTTACCTCTAGAGGGGAAGATGTGGTATCAGTGACGATGTGTGTGATGTTGAGAACTGATGATGCTCATTTGTTGGTTCTATCTCACTAGTTGGAGGATGCTACAGAATTTGACGAGAGGAAGAAGATCAGATCCAGGCTACGGGAAGTTAGAAAAAAGAAGAGAGGTGAGTACAACCATTTATCATCTCTTTATTCTTTGACTTGCTCCTCCCATGTATGTTTGCCATGTGGAAGCAATTTATTACATCACAATGCTTATTCTCCAATAGTTGAAGGTGCCTAGCTCATACATTAATCTGCCCTGTAATTTCAAAAGCAATTAGTCAACACATATGGTTTCATGGTTATTACACACCAAAAGATCTTACCAAATAGACATGTTTGAAAATCATATGTGTACAACTTGAATAAAACGTTTCCCTAGATGACTCTGAATCTTACCAGAGGCTTTCCAGACATAGCAATAACTAATGTGTGCTAAGTCGATTTCATCCAAATGTATGCTGTTCTGCATACCAAGCGATTTCCGAAATTTACCGTGGGTTCTGAGGGGAAATAGACATAAAATTAAATACTTTTGTAAACATGTCTATTTATATTGATAAATATTTTTATAATATTAAAGACTCATTATGACAAAAACTTTCAAACAAATGGGATTTAATTTTTGCAGTTCTGTTTAAAATATTCTGGGGATTATATAATATGTAGAGAAACACTGGTAAATAAATAAACTTGACTTTACTTATATTATGTGGTACCTATCTTAACACACATTCTCTCTTTACAATTTTTTCCCCATATTTGTTATAATTATTATGCCTATGTATTGTGTAACAAAATATTCATGTATCATGTGACGAAGTTTTCTAATAAATATGATTACTTTGAGAACTGAAGATTAGCATTAGCAAACTGTGTTATGTTTCTTGATACTTTAACACTTTTAAAACAAGTACTGTAAACTGTTATTTTCATGTGATTAATTTTTCACGCTGAGCGACCCCAAAACATACTCGCGGGTTCTTGAATTCACGTTGCACGCAATTCAGCCCATTCAAAACACGCATAAGAAGTCATGCTTATATTTTCGCAAGTTCTGACTTTAGCGCGAAATCCGCGAAAATTAATGTAACACGAATATTACCACGTTTACAGTATCAGCTTTTCATTAAACATCAAATTGGCAACTTTCCTCCCTCCATGCAGACGACAGAGAGCAAAAGGCACAAGCACAGGAGAAGGCTTTTGAAGAGAAGATGCACAAATTAGAGGTGGAGTCAGCACAGCAGAGAATGAGGGCTGTGGGACTGACCGTCCAAACACCAGGCGATCGCAGCAAGACGGTGACAGAAACAAAAGATGACGGTAAGACAAAAACAGTGGTGGAGACGACCATGAGAGATTCGGGCAGCTCCAAGAGCGTACAGATGACCATTTCGAGCAAAACCGAAGGTGATCCCTGCATTCCGCAGATCTCTTCATTAGTTTGTTTTATTGCGGTTTTGAATCCCCAACCCTTTTGGTGTTCTGATGTGGTCATCATGCCTGATTTGTTAAAACTAAAATTTTCCATGATAACAAAAATTGTTTTCCCAGAACATAAAGTGTTCTCTACAAAACTAAATGCATCCTTTCCAAAACTAAAATCATCTTGTTTTTTGTTTTTCATTTGTTCCAGATTGCCCGGATTAATAATGTGCTCTTAAAAAAATAATAATTTGGTTGTTTTTCATGAAGGAATGTACACTTTTGAACATTACTCTATATAAAGTGCATTACCCCATATGGTACTTAATTACTTGTTTGTTTTTGTATTTCATTCATTTCATTTGTGTTAGTTTAATTGATTTGTTAAACTTAAGTTATTTTAACAATTCCTTGTTATGTTTTGTGTTCCCTATGATTTCAGTTTCTCCTAATCAGTTACAAGTAATCTTCACACAATGTTAATATCTGAACAATTTTTTTAAAACTGTCTCTAGATTCTACCATTTTGGAGAGGGAATACATTATTTGACAACAACTACTGCATTATATGACTTAGAATTCTATGACATACCTTTACTTAGAAATGAATAAGAACCTTAGATTGAAGTAACCTGTATCATACATTGCTAGTATTGAAGGAATATAAACCCTTGAGTTTGAATTTTTTTCATCAAGTGCATAATTGGCTCTTATTATGTAAAAGGAAACTAATTAATGCAACAAAAGAGCATTTTTAAGCATTCACGCTTACTGTTTTCATCAGATGTGAACCTATGATAGAATTAAAATAAAATAGTATCATTATGAATACTTCTGTAGTAGGGCCAGTATGAACTAAAGAATACCATGTCCAACTCACATAGATAATTGTATTTGTTAAATAGTGTATTTAAAATGTTGAGATCCCAAACTGTATGTACTTCAGCCATCAGTATTAATCTCATTAATTCATTACATATTGATTAATTTTAAAACTTACTCTTTTGTCATTTGGTTATCCAGTTAATTTGTCTAACCTTCAATCTCTACAGTTTTGTGAATTTGGCTAATAAGTTTGATCCTATCATTTCACTTTGCAACTTTTTGTTTCATGTATTTATTTATTTTTCTATAATTTCAATGATTTGCGAGATAATAACAATTCTGATTGCAAAATAACATTTTCCAGATCTTTTTCGTTTTATGTTTGTTGAAAAATTTCTTTCTTTTATTTGTTTTCAATTACATTTTTTCTGCCTTTGTTAATTTTTGTTTTATGTGTGATGTGTTGTGATGTTAATTTTGTGGTGGTTTTCTATTTTCAAAATTTACTATTTGTTTATTTTTATTTTTTTGTCAAACCTATCTCAGTTTTGCTTTATTTCTTAATTTTGTTATTTGAAATATCTTTCTACCCACATCCTCCTTCCTTAATTTATTTATCTTTTTGTCCCCTTCTTCTTATCTTGATATCCTCCTCCCCTCCATCTCCTCCTCTTCGTACTCTTCTTTTATTATCCTCTTCCTTATTTTTCTTTATCATTATCTTAATCAACATTTTCATCATCATCATCATCATCATCATCATCATCATCATCACCACCACCACTACCACTAAGATTATAATCATCATAATCCCCACCATCTCCACCACTATTATCATAATCTTCATCATCACCACCCCCACCATCACCACCACCTCCACTATCACCACCACCTCCACTATCACCACCACCTCCACTTCCATCACCTCCACCACCACTACCACCACCACCAATGCCATTACCACCACCACCAACGCCTTTACCACCACCACCAACGCCTTTATCATTACCACTTTCATCGCCACCCCTAACACCACGTGATCATCACCACCATCTTCATCACCACCACCACCACCACCATTATCATCGTCATTATCATCATGATCATAATCATCATCATTATCATCATCATTATCATCATCCTCACTACCTTCAGCATCATCATCATCATCATAATCATCATTATCATCATCATCATCATCTTCATAATCATCATTATCATCATCATCATCATCATCATCATCATCATCATCATCATCATTATCATCATCAAAACACTATTCCATGCATTGTACAAACACTAATGCTGTTTTGTCTGTTTGTCATCTAGATGAAGGATTTAAAGCACAGAGTCTCCAACAGGAGTCCAAGTCCATTTCAATTGGTAAGTAGCATGTAACTTTGTAAAAACTTAATTACAATGGTCTATTAATGTATTTTGAACCTACATGACAAGATAGGGGTAAAAAATAACATATGTGCATCATTTCTGAAATTATTTAGCAGATACCACAGACTGAATAAACTATTGTCTCAGGTGAATGAACACCTCCAGAGGTTAAAATATGATAACAATTTGTCCTTCCTAATGCTTCTGGTCACAAAACCATAAATTTTCAGTTCCTTCCAAATTATTTTCCTCTTTGTTGCAAGTCTATTAAAATATGGCAAGATCAGATTCTTTTATACCCCAAAATTGGAATAATGGGACAATAAAGGAGGTGTTTGCTTCACATTATTGTAAGGTTCCTACATATTGCCTGTATGAAATGCATGGTTTTAAATAAAGTCAAACTCTGACTGCCCATGATAATGGCAATGGGATTGGCATACCATTGTATAAGATAACAAATAGACCTATCACTCATGAGCTAACACAGAGATTGCATAGGTATCTCTGTTAAGAACAGATTACAGAGTTGATTGGTTCTTGAGGTAGTACAGTGTCGCCATTCCATGTTGTTTGACACCTGGCATTTCACGGGCCAGCGAGGGAGGGCTTGCCATATGATCCAACGACCCTCTCAAGAATTCAGTTTTAAGATTTAAAGTGTTGATCTAGCTTACTGATAATGAATAAATTGTGAGATAATTATAGATCATCAGGACATGTGGAACACACATTTTAATGGCAGTGTTTTGTTGAACTTAAATTGTTTTAAAGTAAAATATAGGAATATTAAGATTGCTTTGATGGTTCTGCTTAATTCCTGGAATTCCTTATTTGTGAAAGATCATGTTTTTTGTAGTTTCAAACGTAATTTCTCCATTGCTGTAAAGCCAGAAACTTTCATGATTTGTGAATGAGAGTGATTTTTATAACAAAATACTTTCACCATTTATGAAAAATTGAGTGTTGTGTCTGTTTCGATTCATTTATTTTGCCACATGAAACTGAAGCAATTCTGAACCACTTTCAAAATTCACAAAAAGTCCATACATATGAAGGTTTTTGGTATTACAGTATACAACTTTATACAATCATTATGTAAAGATACAAGTTTGGCCTTTAGAGAAAGAAAGGAATAGCTGTATTGGGAGTTATTGTAAAAGTTGCTTTCTTTATGCATTTTGAAAGATATTAATGATGTTAAATATTATCATTGAAGGTTAAGACATTAACCCAAATTTGTTATAGCTTGTAGACATTTGTAAAAATTGAACCCCAATTGAGGTTCTCTCACAAGTCTTATTGGATTACTGTTAGAAGACGCAGACGGCATAATCGAATCTCTGTTTAGATAGCAACATGCTTTTGTCTGCTTGCTAGAGAATGAGCTCAGAATAGAATTGGCATTATGCTATCACCCCACCCCCATCCCTATGTATCCCCTTCACTCACCCACCCACTAAGGCAAGTCTAAATATCCCTATTAATGTCTTCCATGATATATTATTAATTACCCCCACCCTCTTTCTTTTCTCCCATTACCAGAATACCGAAAATTGCCTTTTGCCCCTATTTTGACAGTATTTTCTTGTAGGAGCTGCTCCCATATGTAGTCCCCATCCCACCCCCATCCCACCCCCCCCAACCCCTCCCTTCCCAAGGCCAACTGGCAGCCCACATACTGTCATCTGTATGCTGAGGCAGGACGGGTAACCTGTGAAATATTTGAAAGGGTAACGGGATCAGGTGATGTAGAGCCAGAGGGAGGGTGAAAACTCAATATCTGACATCATATTTTGATGATCAGAGAATGTTGTGCTCCCCTGCTCATATATGATTTGTGGCAAGCCAACATGGATGATATTTTTCAAAATATATTTTCTGCAAGGACCGGACTGTTCCCCCTCTCATCTCATTGTCCCCTTCCTCTCCTGTCTCCCCGTCCCATATCAACACACCCCTGTTTGGTATCAGCTTTCTGGCTCACATCTTCCACTCCCAGCGATCAATGTCAAGCCCACCCCCTTCACTTAACTCCCTGACCACCAGAATACACTCTACCCATGCTCAAAGAAGATGCCTTCCAACATCTTTAAGCTGGAATGAGTTATCATCTGGGATGCCATCATCTTTCTACCGTCAATACCATCCAAGCCAAAGTTGGTTCAAGGAATGTGATGTCATTAGGGCCGCCCGTCGCTAGCGTCACTTCGGGCCTCACTATCCTACCATCTTTGTTTCAAAGTCAGATTTGATAGCCGTCCTTCTTACCTGGATCTGCATACATCTGCACTGACCGTGACAGGGTCCAGCGAGAAGAGTGGCGATTGACTAATTTGATAATTACCCCCCACCTTTCTATTCTTCCAACACTCAAGTATCAAATTGTTGATATTGAACTGACCCCACACTTCAAGGCCCTAAGACATCAAACGGACCAGAATTCTTTGGATTTATAAAGGATTTATCACTCTCTCATTCCTGACCGGATTTTTCTTCAATTCTTTTCTTCGCTAGGACCTGGTGGTAGCAGTTCAGTCACAATGTCGAAATCAGTGTCAAGTTCGTCGTCTTCAACGACATCGACAGAAAAACCAAAAGGGAGACGTAAGTCATTTTCTTATTCTAAATGTAGATTACATAAATGATTATTTTACTCGTTAGAATTTCATTGCAAACCACCTTTATTAAGATTCATAATCATTTTCATGAAGAAAAATTTCCACTAGTCATTTCAAAAAGATATTTCATAGAATGTTACATTACCAAACAAGCTTTAAAGCCTCCTTCAATATCATCAATCATTGCATATGATATTCATTTTATTCAACAGAATTTAAATTCACTCTTTTACTTGTTCTTGTCATATTGTCCCTCATTGGTTCAAAATTTCCTTTTCCACTGATTTTCAAAAGTTATCCATCTCACTCATGATGTTACTTGTAAGTCAAACTAAGATCATAGTATGTCATTCACTATTTTGATCCTTCTTCACTTGTTAAATTGATTGAATCATGTGACCACCGGCCATGTCATGTGATCTGATATCTCATACCCTTAGCTTCATTTACATCCTTTCAGTATCTTTCAGCGCTGAATCAGGTAAAACCTCCTCATTCCCTTCTCTTTGTGTGTTTCAATAGTAGAGAAAAGGTTAAAGGATATTTGTTTCTAAATTCAACCCATTTGCTCAAAATCACCAGTAAGTCACAAATTTGGAAACAGTTTTTAAATGATATTTTATAAATCAGTACTGATGTTGGAGCAATAAGATTGCTGTATTGGTATAAAAGTGGTACTTTGATTATAATTTTATTATCATTGCTAACATCTGGAGTCTTGGTTTTACTGAGAAATCTATATTTTTTATTTTCTAAAAATCACCTTTCTTTTATGATCGGTAAGAAAGTCAGAATAACCCCCTCCCCTCAGAAGGATGGCAATGGATCAATGGATGACATGGCATAGTATCTTTATATTCATATTTTGCATTGATATCTTCTAGAAAGAGATGATAGGAGTAAGAGCAGAAAGGAGGCCCAGTTTTAGCATTATTTAATTATATTTATAATGGTTGCACAACATTTAAATCAGTTGTTTGTGTCCTAGGAATATGAGCCAGTGAAATCTTCCAAACTTTCCATCTCATTACTCACAACTAATAACATAATGTGACGCTGAAGTGGCTTCTCTTTAAAATACTCTTGGAATTTTAAGGAAGCTGATAAATCTTTGTTTAAAGAAAGGCACACAATGTTAAAGTCCCCGCCTTTCTTGACTTATTGGTGGTTTTGAGCTTTGGGGATCACTGATAGAGGCTGCTCTATTTTGTATGTGATCAGCTGAAAATATTTTAGAGAGCACAAATGGCTGTCCATATGCTTCAAGTCCAGTAAGCTAAATGAAGATATATAAACTGGATTCTCAAACAGTAGTCAGGTGTAGTGAGCTTTTAGCACACTAGGTTGTAAAGCAATTCAAAGTAGATGACTCTAAACAACAAGCATGATGCTGCTTGTTACAACCAGAAGATCTTAGATATTGTAAGGTCGTCTAGTCTAATTGTTACTATATTATATCTGAATGTTGGCATCATGTCTTCCAAGTATACTAAGTATACTTGTACATTCTTTCATATGTGTTGGTGTTTTACATTTCAAACAAGACAAAAAAAGTGTGTTGGAAAGGAATTCTCTGGCATTATTACACACTATTCAGGCCTATGGAATTGAAAAGAAATGAAAAAGTGCAAAGCAATCAAGGTGAATTTGTGCTCAATCTATAAACACTTACCAAACACTATTTGATATTGTCAAGTTTTGTTCAATACATATTGTCACTTAGAAAAGTGACTGTCATGATTAATACTGTCCCATTGGAAAAGGTTTTGTAACATGATTATAAATTGTTATGGTCAAAAAATGATAATTCTTTAAATCTTGTGTTAAGACTGAGAGTATGTAGCTAAGGAATTTATTTCCAGCAGGCTTGTCTAACCTCTGTTTCATGCCATGCAAATTCATGACACAGATTGCATGAAAGAATGTTACCATATCTCATCAAGTATTTTTGAATACAAAGTGTACATTTTTGACATGCAGGCTTGGTACTTTTAAAAGAAGAAGAGATATTGCCTGGTGTTTAATCCAAATGTTGATTCAGAATGATTGGGAAAAAGCTTAATGGTATGACAAATGCATCTCATGTGTATGGAAAAGGGGCAATTAATTATGCTATGGTTAAAGAAATCATTGCTGTGCATCATGAAATCAGTTTACATATGATTTGTGTTTCGCACAGTTTTACCTTGTGGGAAGTCCAACGTAAAAGGAAATTGATGAAAAATGAATAAAAAAGGGGTTGTGAGAAGTATATAGATAACAATTCTAAATGATTGTTTGTATCTAAAGTCAAATGATTGTGAATCATTTTCAAAATGGTATGTTCATATTTTCATATAAATTAAGATGCCCCTCTTTCTGGGGTATAGTTTCAAACTATTGTTATCAATTATGGGGAAAAATAATAAAATGAAGAGATACTACAACTGCACTTGCTGTAAAGTTATAGAACTTCATCTTGTATGCAGTAACAGTTTTGGTCCATTTTACTCTTCTAAATAATTTTTTTTTCTCCCACAGTTAAATTCAGATCTATTCCTCTTCTCATGCCATTAGTGAAACACTTATCATCTATATTTGGAATGAGTTAGTAGAAAAATGGTAGTTAACTTTGCCTTCATAATGAATGGTTTAAAGATAATAGCAACTGTTATTGTGATTGCAAGTTACTCTTTGACATGTCAGCTTTTAAGATGATGCGTTGCTATGGAGAAGCGGTTGCTATGGATGTTAGAATGATGCTTTCAGCAGCAAGGCTACTTGTATTGATACTGGTTCTGTTATGGTGTTTAATGCCTGGTTTTAATTAAAAATAATGAAAGAAAGAGGCAGAAATGAAGAAACCATAAAGAGCATGATAAAACTGCATTCAAAATTTTGTTATGCATTTATAATGATAACATTGTAATACTTCAAGATACCAAGTTTTCATGAAGCCAAGAGTGGAAGGGGGAGAGAGAGGGAGAGAGATAATTAATTTGACTTAAAAAAAAAAGAATATCTTTATTGTAGTAGTAAATCAGAGATGCTCATTATTTTATGTTTGATATCTACATAATTATTCCTTGAAAATTGTGTAGGCCTGTGTAGTTCTTTCATAAAATCATGATTTGCTAAGTACTGTATAATTCATTGAGATGATAGATGTTGAATTTAGATCAATATGCATTGGTAAAGACTGAAAAAGAAGTATGTAGATGTACAAGCAGGAAGTTTCTAATGATTGACATCCCACTTAATATTTATGTAATATTTGCACATGCAAAGGAGCTCTAAATGTTACATTTGCATTAGCTGTTGCATATGATAAATTGATTGTGTAGACCTAGTAATGGTTCAGGTTGAATATAGACAACTTTAGTTTTAACTCTGTATTAATAATAACAAACGTGTAGTATTGCACCATGTAACTGTTGTCAAGGCAAAATGATAAATGCCTTGATATGTCGACTCATTTTGATTTAGCTCCTTGAAGCAGGGATGATTTAAGATGAACTATGCACACTCTAGTTGTTATTGAATATTAGTGATGATGATTTACAGATCCGAAAATCATGAAGTATTGATGACCATTTTTTTCTTCTTGATGTATTTGAAGAAAAAGAAGAAAACAAAATTATAATAAAATGTGAGCCAGTGCCTGTTTAAAGCATTTTTATGGTCAAACTATGTCTAATGATACATTTTGTAAATTTCAGCTGTTTGTCAAATGCTATTATCAATTTTTGAATGCATCTATTGTAACCTCTTTTTTCTCTCTTTTGCTCGTCCAACCTGTTCTGTATGTCTGGATGAAATCTGCTCATGCATGTTAAACTCTTCTCAGCAATGACATTAATGCCCTTCTTGAATTTTCTATTCCATCCTTATCACCTTCTGACAGCTAAAACCAAATTTGAGGAGGATATGGAGTCTAAGAAGAGGGAGAGAGAGGAAAAGAGAAAAGAAGATGAAGTCAAATTCAAGGAGCAACAGATGCAGAGGTTTGTGTTTATTATTTTGTGAAGTCAGTCAGGCACTCCAAGATGATTACTCTGTTTTTAGCTAGGATACTAATTATGATGCTCACATCAATCAAATAATTCCTTCCTACCTGTTCCCTACTTTCCACAACTTTCTGCACCTAAATTATATTCAAGTATAAATTAATTTAAGTAAAATACAGTTAAACTTGTTTTTTGTTTGGTGTTGAATCCTGACTGATTTCTACCTTTCAGTTCCATTGTTTTAATCAGTGAAGAAGCCTAGGTAGCGATAGGGAGTTATACAATGATCATATATCTGTCTAATAATAATAATGATAATGATATTCTGTTCTTGTATAGCACATATCACATCAGATATAACATCTCTATGCACTTCCAAAGGACTTTGGATAGGCAAGCCCAAGATATTTTGTCCGAGTTACCAACATTATGTATTTTCTTTTTAACTAAAGCTTAGATAAGACCAAATAAAAATATAGTGACATTTCCAATATTAATTTATATTCTTTATTCTTCATAACATTGGACTTGCTCATGTATGAATGATCAACTTTTCCTGAAGTTCTTTCTTGTATTCTTGGCACTCCAATCTGGACTGTTGATCAATCAAGAAGTCTATCTATATCACTTCTCTAGGAAAAAGGAAGCATATGAGCTGAAGAAGAAACAAGCTGAGGATGCAAAGAACAGGAAAGCAGCCCTCTTCAACAAGTTTGGTGGAGCTGGTGGAGGTGGTGGAGGGGCGAAACCAGCGGGCGGTGGAGGTACAACCATGAAGGTACAGAACGCTACCACCATCAAACAGAAGCTATTAGAATGGGCACAGAGAGTCACAAGAGGCTATGCGGTAAGTTCTGGGCTGGGCCGGCCGGGATGGAGAAAGATCTCTCTCTCTCTCTCTAGGTACCATATCTATCAATCTTGAGGAACATGCTATTCCACAGCTCTCTGTTTCTAGCTTTCACCAGGAGCACTATTCACTGGCCTTCTACTCCTCCCTCAAGCCATCTCTGCAGACTATCCAACCATAGCAGTCTTCTCCTTCCTCTACTCCTCCCTCCTCAAGCCATCTTTGCAGACCATCCAACCATAGCAGTCTTCTCCTTCCTCTACTCCTCCTCAAGCCATCTCTGCAGACTATCCAACCATAGCAGTCTTCTCCTTCCTCTACTCCTCCCTCCTCAAGCCATCTCTGCAGACTATCCAACCATAGCAGTCTTCTCCTTCCTCTACTCCTCCCTCCTCAAGCCATCTCTGCAGACTATCCAACCATAGCAGTCTTCTCCTTCCTCTACTCCTCCTCAAGCCATCTCTGCAGACTATCCAACCATAGCAGTCTTCTCCTTCCTCTACTCCTCCCTCCTCAAGCCATCTCTGCAGACTATCCAACCATAGCAGTCTTCTCCTTCCTCTACTCCTCCCTCCTCAAGCCATCTCTGCAGACTATCCAACCATAGCAGTCTTCTCCTTCTTCTACTCCTCTTTCCTTCGATCTTTCTAGTCAATGCCAGATTCTCCAAACCTCTGTTTTCATATCACGTGTCTCATACATCTCATCTGCTGAATGGGCTGTTATCTTTACTTGAATTGTTCAATGTTGAAAAGTAAAGCTATATGAAATTTAACTGAATGTTATGAAGTCTAATAAAATCAAAATGTTTCTATCTATTCTCATCAAACAGGGAGTGAACGTTACCAATTTCTCATCATCATGGGCTGATGGAATGGCATTCTGTGCAATCGTTCATCATTACTATCCAGACTCTTTTGATTTCAACACTCTAGACCCTAAAAAGAGGAGAAAAAACTTTGACTTGGCCTTCAATACAGCAGAGTAAGTCAGTCTGGTATTATCACGTAGGAAGATCCTTAACTGTTATTCATTTTGGTTTCGCTATTAGTTCATTCACCCATGTAAGAATCACTGAGTCTCACTACATTCACCACATTTTAAAAATTTATTCATGAATGACTAGAGTAGGATATGTGTAACATTATGAGCTGACCAGATCAAGTGGTATTTTATGGTTGATATGTGATGAATATAGCTGTTAGGTTCTGGGGAAGAAGATGTTAGGACATTTGCTCCGGGGACAATTGCTCTGGGCTTTATTTTGTCAAAAGTATAGAATAAGCGTTAAAGTGGAAATTGGGTATTAGGTTAGGTTTATGGATAGTATTAGGTTTAGGAGTAACAAAGCCAAAAAGTGTGTGAACTTTCTTATTCAATATACTTTGCAATTTTGATGCCTAAGAATTTCTGTTATATATATTTTTCTCTTGCAGTTGAAGATAGATTTGTGCAGAATTCAACCACATATATTATTACTGAACAAAAATAGTACATTTACAATGTCTTCATTGCTATCCCAAACATTATTTATAGGTACCGTTGTTAGTTAATCCATTCCGGGCCCCGTCTTATAGACAGTTGATATCAATTGCAACTATGTACGTAAGAGATAGGTGACTGCAAACTTGTGATTGATTGGAGGACTTGCTATTGCTTTGGATCAATCATAACTCTATAAGAAGGGGTCTTGGATCATTATTCATATGTCTTGTTACTCTTGTTTATCTTTCAGGGAGCAAGGAGACATCATGCCTCTCCTGGACACAGATGATATGATCATGATGAAGAACGCTCCCGATTGGAAGTGTGTCTTCACGTATGTACAATCGCTATACCGTCATCTCAACAAATGAATCTAACGTCTTTATCTGTAGCACTTGTCTAAACCCACCTTCTTTTCTACTACATTTTACTGTTGCCTGATGGCTCTTGTGGAGATGAGAAGGCATGTTCTAATATGAAAAAAAACTTTATAAAGAAACATTGTATAACAAAACACTGATATGATAACCACATTTTGAAATAGGCGCATGAAACGTGTACACCAGTATAGAAACTTGTTTTTGAAAGGAAAAGCACAGATGTATGTTTTCAGTTCCAATGGTCCTTTCACTTCACTTCAGTACCAACTCACACCAAGCCTCACCCAGTCACATAGTTTGGGTCTAATATGATTGACTAGGATTATCAAATGACTTTGTATGAAATGAAGCCCAATATTTGTTTTGTTATACAGTGTTTCACTTTAACGTGTTCACTCAAAATATAATTAATAAAATAATTATTCATTGTTTGTCATGGAGTTACATAAATCTCTTTTAAGTTTTCCCACGTGAAGAAGGGAAAGAAAGTGAGAGGCAGGCAGGACCTATTGCTTGACGTAGAAATAGTATGTACTATCCCATGATGTGTAACAGGCTTTTCAAGTCAACACAGTATAAATACATGGGAATCCCTGCTGTAATGGAGAGAAGGGTAACAAACCCATTATCTTACTAGGGGCAGAGGCTAACAAATGTGTGTGCTAAACAAAATCATCAACATGTTAAGAAAACAATCATTTTTTAAGATGACTTTCTTAAAACACCATTTACACTATTTATTATTAAAATATTTTGTTTTCATTTATTCAAGAACTATTTTTTCAAGAAATCTTGTCGGTTTATATTTAGTGTTAGGGAAAGATCTGAATTCATTGTAGCTTTGTATATGTAAGTTAAATGAAGAGGGAAAAAGCCTTGTTTATATGACTATTTAAGTAGAGGTATTTATTTATATAAATTATGGGTTGTTATAACAATATTAACTATCTTTTTCAAGGAATTCAGCTATTCAGATTTTTCTTACATGCTTTGTCATCAAATGTTCTTGGGTCTATCATAACATGTTTAGTGCAAATGCATCATAAAGGACATTGCCTTAATTTTATCTGAATAAATTGGAAACAGTCATTACTGAAAGATGGGTTTGTAAACTTATTGTGAATTAAGTAATTGTAATGCTTTGATTGAGCATTTCATAGCATGGTATCAGTACTACAATTATAATAATAAAGAGAAAGTATGTAATCTAATGAATACTGAATGAAGAAGAGCATCAAGAAACAGTAAAAATTGTATTTGTCTGGATTGTTGAATGCACTTTCACATAAAATAGATATTTAATAAATGCATGAGTAGATATTAGCTCATGCAGAGAAAGTAAGATATTTATCACACTATATGAAAAAGCATATTTTGCTGCTTTTTCTTTCGAAAAGAAATACAGGAAAAAATTGTGACGCATGACTGTAAATAATTGTGTGAAGATTGACAAAAAATGTAATTTATATTTGAATGATGTATTTGATAGAGTTAGATTGTTATAATCTATTTTGAGTGATATGTTATAAATGAGATGACATTGAAAGATGATATCTTTTGTAATTTTGCTATGTATTATAATGCATGCAGAATTGTTTAAATTATAATATAAACTGTATAAATATTTGAATATTTCTGAGATACTGAATAACTGAATTTTCCTCCTGTACCAAAAAAAATTATTGTTAGTTTCATTAAAGGTGAATTCTTTTTTCCTCAAACTGTCAACAAAATTTAAATTGGATAATTTCTTTTTCAGAACGCTAGATTTTTCATTATATATTTAGTCTTTGATTATTGCATATCTCACAAGTAAATATTGAACTCTAGAAGGAGAGTATAACCAGAAAAGACATTATTTATGACAATGTTTGACTTTCAACATACTCACTACAGCATTTACAAAATGAGAGCATCACTCATGGCTTAAGTTCACCTTTTAAATTGTTTTCAAATTTTTCACTGATTTAAGATTAGCACTTGATATTGTAATGATATTCATATCTCACTTTTTGTTATAAAATCTAAACACAACTCAACTACCTTAATATCTTAAACTCTTAAAGTTCTTTAGATAGATTGTATATTTAGGAATAAGGCTAATGCTAATATAGTGCAATCATAACTGCTCTTTTCCCCCTTTTTCAGCTGTTTACTTTTGTAACAAATTTGATAAATTTCATTCATGATATCATGAGGAAAGCGTGTTAATTAGCAATAAGTACAATCCACCAGTAGTTGAGATAATCAGTCTGTTTATCATGTGTGTTTTTATACAAGATTGAGTGAAGGTAGCGTACTATTCAGACATGTATGTATGTATGGTATTTCAGAGGGATAGGATGAAAGATAACAGATGAGCTTTTTGTATGTTTTGTTTTCAAATGAGTGTGTAACGTAAGGTGCTTGCATTCTATTGAATGTACTTTTATAGCAAAAGAAGATATGAAATCATGATTTATCTGATTAATGATTCTTCATGATGCTCAAATCTTCCGATTGGCATTATTGTTTTGTTTGTTGAAGAAGTTTTGTAGTGCAATAATATGTTTTGTCTATATATCGTATGTATCATTTTAACTTGCCGTGTAGAAACCTATTTACATTTTTCCAGAGAAAAGATCCAGGTTTTTAATTGGACTATCTGTAGGGTTTTCAGTTGACATTGACATATCCCTACTCTGCCAGAATAATAGAACATGTGCAGGTTTTGAATGTCCGTTTTCATGTTTCACAAATAGAACTGATTTATTGTTTACATCTTATTCATGATATGATCTGGCTGGAGCCAGAAGGTGATTAACTCATACACTTTAACAGAGTTAATGCCATTCTGACTCCAAACAGATATATTATTAGAGATATTATATGTCATTTTAGTTATGTTATATTTATATCTAATTTTCCATAAATTATTATAGATTTATTGATAGATTTATGAACACTGCCAACACTGTTTTGAGTGAGGCACAGTATGTTCATGGTAGGGATAAAATATTTTTATCATAGGGCGATATCTTCCTACTACATTTTTAGAATGGTTATTTATTATGCAAAATATAAACTGTAAAGAAGCTTGCCCAATATTTTACTTCCCTTCCATTATATTTCGTCTCATGTATAGTTTAATATTATTATTATTATTGTTATTATTATTATTATAGATTATAATTATGTTATATTATGTAATAGATGTGAAAAAGCAAAACAAATTAGCATTTTGTTGGATTATATTAGGAAACAGAATGATCCTTTAATAAGACAACTCCATACTGCCTTTATCATTATGACAAAACTTTATGTGTCTTTTTGTCTCTTTCCATGTTATTTCTATCTCATACTCAAACTGGACAAATTGGCAGACATCTGTGTGCTCATGCCAAAATCGGTTTTAATACCGGATATTAAGAAATATGATAACTATTCTATTGATTGGTCACGTTACAGCTCTATGTATGTGTGTGCGTTTTTCTGTCATCTTTTCAAACATTGTTGTATGTCACAGATGTTATGGAGTAGATGCACAACAATATAATGCCACTTTTGACAACAAAAGATAGATTTGTTTTTATTGTTTATAAATTAATTAAAAGCAGAGAGCTGGTTGTAACTGGAGTTTTTGGACAATGCAATGTGTGCATTTAAAGATGATGAATTTAGATTGAAGCTCATCAGTACATTGGACATGTAGGTCATGTCATTGGTGTATAGAAGTGTATATGATCAAGTAATTTTCGCCTGAATGAAGATTCAAACAAAAAAGAATTAAAAGATTCATTGTAATATTGCCCAATTTTACATATGACTATGTGTGTGTGTATATGCATTGTGCTTTGTTCGTTTTGAATGGAATTGAATCAAAAAGGTTTGTATTGAAAAAAAAAACATTGCAGCTCAAGAGCTGGGCATCGATCATGAGACCGTCAACTACAAGTTCACTGACATACCATCGAAACACGTGCTTAATACACACGTTTCAACAGGTTTTCAGCGAACTTGCACTTATCACGGTTTCGTGAAACGCTGCCCTGAATTCTATGGAATGTACTTCGTGAAAAATACAGACTAAAATACAATTAAGGAGTACATTTATATTTATACAAATATTATTGTCATTATTGAGTAAAATAAACAGAGAGATGTATACAATAAAACATAAAATAAGAGAGGGATATAAAGTGGGAGAGAGAGAGAGAGAGAGGGGGAGATAAAGAGATAAAAGTACACACCCTACCGAGGAATCAGAGACTGATTCAAGATATTTTAATTCAATTTAATTCAATTCAATTCGTTTATTTCAATTCCAGCAAATACATAAAAAATATATAGGGCCTAGGTAAATACATGAAATATATATATATAATATAATGTAGTATAATTTCTTACAGAACGCTATAATGGGAATTTTGATGGCCATAACAAAATTATTGGGAATTTAGTCAGGTTTTTATTTAACCATAACCGTAAAAAAACACATAATACATGGAATATGGAAAGGACTGGTAGAAAAGCAAAATGCTTGTGAGGCTGGCCCTTCAAGAGAGAGAGAGAGAGAGAGAGAAACTTAATACCAAAAAATACAGAGTTAAATGCAAAGACTGGCGTTTTTCAATTATTCTGTGCACCCATTTCGGCAAATCACCGATCCGCCTTTTGCCAGGTTTATTCAGCCCCTCCCACCTGGTCGTGGAGGATTCCGACCCTCTATTTATCTGTTTATCAATGTAAAGTATGTGCAAGTCTGACGTCACGGCACGAAGTATATCAATGATGACGGTACTACTACTGCTGCTGCTGCTGCTGCTACTACTACATGTACTACTATTAATAATAATAGTTTTAATTTATATAGCGCTTCATACACCTACAATGTCTCTAAGCGTTTTTTACAGATATATTATTCATACGTGTTACAATCATACCACAATTAATGATAAATGTAATTGCTATGTTTACACTCATGATATGTTCTATATCTTTGTCATCCTTGGAGAGACTTAGATGAGTAATATGTAAACAAGAGAATAAATCCCTAACCTTCGTCTGAAAGCTTGGTTTCGGCTCACTTACTCGCTACAGGCCCTATCTCACTGAGCGGCGAATGCTTGCGAACGTAACGAATTTGGGGTTTCGCCAGGGTTCGTGAACGGTTGCAAGAAAGTTCGCAAACAGTTTTCACTGTCGCAAACAGTTTTCTCGTCGCAAAACAGTAGTAGGCCTTTACAAAACAGTCGTAAGCCTTTGCAAACGGTTGTAAGACGGTGTCGCTGAAGTTCTTTTTGATCAAAAAATCAAAAATTCGCAACGCTCGCAAGCATTCGCCGCTCAGTGAGATAGGGCCTTACGCAACACCACTTTTATGAAAGCCTCACTCCCATCCGTATCATATAATTTGTATTTGATAGTGTAAATCTAGATAAAGAAACTTTCCCATTGCGGCAATCAGAAAGAGAGAGAGAGAGAGAAAGAGAGAGAGAGAGAGGGGGGAGGGAGAGAGCGCGAGAGGAGAGGGGGAGGGGTAATAATTGCAAAAGAGCACTTTTGAGTGGCAATCTGCAAGGTGCACACTCTCTTTTTAATTTATTTCAAGTAGGTTCGGAATGTTTGATTTTTGTTTCATGGAAGCTATAGAAAATGTGATGAATTGTCCTCAATTATTATGATCGACATATATTTGATTGTGACTTAGTGTACAACTAGCGTGTTTGTTTTATAATACATGAACACGTGAAATCATGTCAGAATCCTCCAATGACAGTACTCGTTTGTTTTTAATGATATAGTGGTCTAAGGCAAGACTGAAACACTGCACATAATTATATAGGAAACTGCATGTTTGAGGATAAGCTCGCCATTTGGCACCAAGTAACTATCATCATAAGGTTTTACCTTAAAATTTACGTAATTGGAGATATTCTGTTGTGCTGTTTTATTATGTGATGATTTTTTGTCTTCTGTATCAATGTGCGTGATTTTACATCGCTTGATACCAGTGGCGTAGCGTGAGTCCATTTTATCTGGTGGCGGGGGGGGCAAAAAATGCGAGTATGATGGTAAAGGGGTCGTATCATCCATCTTTTCACTCCCTACCCCTTCCCCCTTCCACTCCCTCCCCTCTCTTTGTGTTTATCTTTTTTTAACCATTCTATGGGGAGGGGGACAGAACACGTGAAATGTCAACAAAAAATTGTAGATTTAAAAGGATATAAAGGAAAATTGCATGTTATGTGGTTGTATTTAAACAAAAATGCACCGGTATATGTCCTCCCTTCCTTAATTTACGGACACTAGAATATTCTAATTATTTTAGCCTTGCGTATTTTTGACAAAGTGACACACTAGTTGCCATGTGCTCGCTAATCAGATAAATTTAATAATTTCTGAAAATACATGATATTAGCTAGCATAGCTTTTTTTTCTGCGGCTTATGCTTGCTAAAAAACGTGAATCCTAAATGTTGCAATGAATCTTGAAGCAGCACATATTATCTAGTTCTGTAATTATTTTTTTGGGCAGAAAAAAAATCCGCATCACCACCAGGTGGCATAATGGGCTTAAGTAAGAAGAAAAAAAACGGAAAATCATGTCATTTCAGCAACATTTGTAAATCACTGGTATCGAAATAAAAATAAACCACGTTTGAATGTTATTGGGGCAACTGCCTCCCAAGCCCCCCCCCCATCAGTACGCCAATGGGAAGAAGCATTATCTATAGAGAGAGTAAAACGGATTTCCCGCCAGTACAGTAGTATGACCTCACACATAATGACATGATAATGCAGAGTCCTCGCTGTTGAAACCACAGTGATATGATTATGAGAAAAGCTTTCAGATAGGGAGTCAGAGAGAGAGAGAGAGAGAGAGAGAAGGGGAGAGATAAAGAGAGAGAACTAGAGAGGAGTGTACTATATGTGTGAGAGCCAACATACATCACATACAAACCAAAAAGGAGCGAGATAGTGGAATAAGGATTGTTATTTGTATATGTATAGGCCTACTTGACGTTGAATGACTGTTTGAAAGTCACATGATTTTATCCCACGATTCTTTTCTTCTTAAAAGTCTTTTGATATGAATGTTCACGCCTAAAGTCGGGTAATTCATCATGGATATCCGGCTGTGGCTATCCGGTGACTGCGTAGAAACCAAACAATGTAGAGTTAGATTACACTTATCAGACCTAACAATTTTCTATTACAAAGACAAGGATTGGTCATTCTTATCCATGTATCCGTTCTTAGTCATGAAATTATATTGGATTATATATGTATTTGGATCTCAGACAAATATTAGAATGTTATAAGGAAAATATGATGAGACCACAATCAATGGAGAGCATAGAGGCATAGACTAATAAAACACAACATCTTTTCTAGCGAAGACCGGGATTGAGACTAGTCAGTGTCGTCTGCTTGGAAACAGGAAAGAAGTTGGAATTCGTGCTAGCGGGAAAACGATACAATTTTGACAAGATCATTCGCTCTCAGACAGAGCATGACTGGATTATGACATTCGTTGATCCTCGCATTATTCTCCCAATGTTTGGTGAGAGTTAAAGGATATTCTTCAGACAACATTATTCGAGTCAGGAATCTGGTTTGATATCTACTGCAGTGCATATCTATATCAAGTCTATATCAGTTGGGTTTTATTCTCTAAGTGTTGGTAAGTACAAGGCTCTGTTTCAGATATTAATTTTGCTTTCGTATTTGAGTGGCATGATACTTGCGATAATTACTAAGATAAATAGCCTGCATGGTATGAGCTAAGAAGGTCTTCCGTATTTGTCATGATTATCGCTTTTACATCTGGATTTGTTATTTCGGTTTCGTCATATTCATTGTTCAACAATTATTGTCGAGGATATATACTAGTAGGCTATTATGTCATGATATAAAAGAGTACATATACATGTAGCTGTATTAGGAATGTCCAGATTAATTAAACTCTATACATGTCTGTTCCGTGTATTTGGGCGTTTACGTAAAATGCGTCTCATATAATTGTTTTATTTTATCGTTTATTTTATCCCCAAATTGAAAAATAACGCAAAATGACAACTGACTAAAGTTTCTTCCAGGTTCCAAACACGTTTTTTTAAATAAAATATCATGTGTACAATCAGAAAATTGTAAATATTGTTAATCTTTTTTCCCTGTACGACAGAAATTCATCATAAGCCTAAGCCTGCACGGTGTATATGAAAAGTTGAGGTATAGTTGCAATGATAAACAAACAAAACAATCCTTGTTCCTATAATTTGATAACTTTGTCGAGTATCCCCCGTAACCACGTACATCACCCCTCCCTTTATCCCCATCTAATCCAGTCCAAAACCTGAATCCACCAACCATCAATGCAGTGTTTAGTATGAGTTATTCCATATTTTACAACATCACAGTAAAAAAAATATGATATTAGCTTATCACAACGACATGTATTCTCTATACGTGTACGTGCGTTACAGCACCTATCATTGATGTTTAAATGAACATTGCCCCTTCACGATCTGGTAAAAGTCAACAACTATACTTGACTAGGTTTGTATGTACGTGTGTGTATGTATATACCAGACAGAAGCAATAAGGTAGCAAAATGAAACCACTTTGTCAGCAGCATTTGATTAAATTTGTGACTCAAGATCAAAACATAATGATGGGAAGTGGGACAAAAATAATCAATTTGATATACATAATTCACATAATTGCGAGGTATTTATTAGATCACCGTCCTACGTAATCAATGTGAAGAGATTAGAGTTAGCTCAAATCGTCCATTTTTGCTCGTGATAACAGAACGTAATCATGATTGGACCCCCACCAAATAAAAAGTCATTAAGATCATTTTCATTTCTCTGTTGCATTCTGGCATAATCCATAATGAGTTTTCGCTCTTCTTTATGCACAGTTATAACTATTACACGTCAATAAAAAAATAAAAAAAGATGTCTTGACAAAACTAAACCTTAATCCGATAATGATGAATCGGCTTAGATTGTTTATATTAACTATAGTTGTGATATTAGTTTCCCCTACATATGTCATTCTGGACCGTAGTACAATAGTCTGATACCTACGTATGATCACGATAAATGATGTATCTACGCGAAACCACTACTTCCTATTGTCCAGGAAAATCTATGATGTCTACATTAGAGATTATTAGAGATATTCATGTGAGATTTAAAAGAAATAATACATGGTATATATAATTACGTTCTAATATCAGAATTATGTATTAAATATATGTTCTGATATTAAAATTATTGTAAATACACGTTGATATTGATCATGTTGATAATGAGCATATAATTATCATTTCTTTAATTTTGCGTTTACAGCATTACCCTCTCTCCCATCATGAACACAATATTCTCCGCGTGTAGAAATCTTAGAGTGGAAATCCACTCTTTTGAGAAGTCGTAGGGATAATTCAATCGGAGTCGAATCCACTCCAAATTATGAAGTGGTTGAAAAACTCATACATTGAGAGAGTAGACAACCATCTCCAGTGATACCAGTCATGTTATAGGTTGTAGGAAGGGAGGGCTGATCGAGTGGCTTATCTCGGGAGAGGAAAATATATTTTGGGTGGGACAAGTCTGCATGTCTCGTTTGTTTTGTCTGATGACATTTGATTGTATTCTTTTGAATTCATCATGCATCACATACATTACATCAGCCTTACAGTACCATCACTGCCTCGCTGAAAAGCAGCTTCTATATACTAGTAGCTGAGATCAGGTTTTACCGCGATTAAATGAATGCAATACAATACAATACAGCACAAACACATCTCATGCAGACCTATAGTTATTATCCTGCAGTTGTTGATAGTGATGTTCTTGGAAAACGTTTTTCATAGGAGATCCAGGGGGCCAAAGGGGTCACCCCTCCCATTTAAAAAAGAAAGAAAAGAAAATGCTTTTGTAGGGAAGTTGCGCTCTTTGTGAACAAAATTATAATTTAGGGAAAACAAATTTCTAGTACCCGTCGCCCTCACTGAGCTAGTCTATGGAAGTGTGCTGGTATTAAAAGATCATGTCGGTATTCAAACATGCATGTCGACCCCCCTCCCCGTCAAACAGCCCTGCAGCCCCTCTTTTTTAACAAGATGGTTGCATTGTGTTGGACGTTTGAATATCCATTCCGCGACATAACTCCAAGATTGTAGGGATGGGTAGATGAATGGTGTTTAGGCAGGATACCTTGGGAGTCTAGACTCTAGACTGTCGTCCTACCTGATTCCAGGATTCGGGGTTCGGGAGGCCAAATAGATGACAAACATGGACGGCTAGCTAGGTAAAGGATATCAGTTCACCAGTGGGACGTAGCCCCGTGCCCCCTTTGTCTCAAGAAACAGCCATAAATAGACAGAGGCAGCGTGGCAAGTGAGGCAGGGGCAAAGAGAGAGAGAGAGAGATGCAGTGAGGCAAAGAGGCTGAGAGAGAGGGGAGGGAGGGAAAGAGGCTGACTGACTGACATACGCACAGAGAGAGAGAGAGAAAGAGCGAGAGAAGTTAATAAATACGCAAGAAAGACAGAGACAGATAACATATTTAACACAGGGTAAATTATCTCTTCCTGTACACGTGGAAATTAATAGATTTCAGCGACGAAAATAAACCCAAGTACTGTCACATTTACAGGGTGAATATTATGAGGTAGGCCTACTAAAGGAAAGAAGGTATGTACAGAGAATAGGAGGGAAGGGAGGGGTGAATCGGATGTGAGCATCATATGGGAGGTTGTGGAGGAGACAAGTAAAATAAAAACACACTACCACGAGGAGAAATGGCGTAGCTACAGAGGAGGGGCACGGGAGCACACGGCCCCGCCAATCGAATGGCGTTAAAGAGCTGTGTGTGTGTGTGAGAGAGAGAGAGAGGGAAGGGGGCAAGGTGATACATCCACTTACTTTATCGCCTTGTTCTCTGGCATTTCATCCACTTAATATTCCCAGTGCCCCCCTCCCCCTGTGACGCAAGTGCCCCCTCAATGGCAGGACACACGTTGCGCTACAGGCCTACAGACACGGAGTAGGAAACCAATTCAAAATTGTCTTTACTAATTATAACCACAATAAAAAGGGTATCAAAAGACCTAATAACAACCAGCAAAATATATTTTTAAAAACAATCCATAAGAAAATGGCACTTATTTCTTCAACGGCTATGTGGAAATGCCCACAAAAAACAAGATTGGGCTGCTGAAAATATCTCGTTAGTTTATTTTTATTTCAACAGTGCTCATAATACTTAGCAATAGGGCACCAATGCCTTCAATTGAAACAAGAGAGAGGGAGAGAGAGAGAGAGGGGGAGGGGGCGAGTAGAAAGAAAAAGGCCATACCACATCCTCACCCCATTCGACGATGATATTGTTCTTTCGCATTTCATTGACCTAGTAAAACATGCAATGCCCCCATGACACCAATGTCCCCCCCCCCCTCTTTACGACTGGACACACGCTACGCCTCCGATCATCCAGACGTTGTTTATCAGCAACATCAACTCATGACATGATTCTTTTTTCTTCAAAAAAATCACGTTTTATGTCACCCTTTGAGTCACCAATTAAGTGATAATTAGTTTAATTTGCCAGTTTTATGTCGTTTTCCGTCTAGTGCTGGGGTTACGAGTGTTTCACCTAATTGATGATTTCCAAATGTCTGTGCATGGAACAAGTTGAATGGGTGTAAGTGGGAAGAGATGGGGAGGGGAGAGGCTTAGGCAGTGAAAAAGAAAGGTGAGGTGTTACTTTTACTTTTACATTATGTGTAAACCTTCTTTTGCTTCTTCACCTCCGTCCTACTCTTTTCATCTTCTCTCAATTCAAGTCCGTTTCATTTAATTTTGCCTTCTTCTATTCTTTACCTCCTCTCTCAATATATTCTTGTTTCCTCTCTCCATACACCCCCCCCTCTCACACTCTCTCTCTCTCTCGCTCTTTTTTCCTCTCTCTCTCTCTCTCTCTCTCTCGCTCATTCTCTCTCCTTTTCTATCTTGTTCCGTTTCCTCCTCGTGTTTTCAAACACATATGTGACATTAACCCCTCCCATTCTCATATTTTTCCTTGTAATAATTACATATATCCTTTCTAACCCGTAACTGAGAGATTGGACGACCATATACGTGCATGTGCTTCGCAGTTAAGTTCATAGACACAGTAAAGTTCATAGACACAGCAATAGTCATGTTATGTCATATGGTAGTACAAAACTGGAGTTGATCTTTGTACTCGACATGGCATGGTATGGGTTGAGACGTGATCATATGGAATTTGAAACTTTGCACACATGATTGTGATTAGATTGTTAGGTCCTGTGTTTCATGTAATGTGTAAATTAAGTTATATAGCTTAAAATAAAGTCATATCGTATCACAATTTTGTACCATTTATTAGGTTAAAAAGTCATTTACCTAAGTAGGCCTACAAGTTTGCTGCCATTTCATTGAAAGCTTGTTAATGTTAATACACAGGTTTCGATGGGATGTTGGCGAACTTACATTGACTTATGACGGTTTCGTGAAAAACAATGCCAAGATCATGAAGATAGAAAGGAGAGGGTGCATGGTTAATAAAGATAATAAAGATAATAATAATAATAAATAAATAACCTTAAAAGCAGAGAAAATTATAACATATATCATAAGAAATGATGAATAATTTAAAACTAGACATATTGCATTTTCTCTAGGAGATGGAAATTGCGTTATCATTCCTCCCTATTGCGGTTACGAAGGGAGGAACGGGGATACCCCTTATAGTTATAACGTCATGACTGTTTGCTAAACATCAGCATTATTGACAATATCCCTCCTCGCTCTATATACCGACCTGTCTAAAAAGGGACAATTGAAGGTGTTTGTTTGCACACAACAGGTTGCACTGAGCGAATTATGTTGTAATATTCTTGGGGGAATTTTGCCACTGAGAATGAGATTACACATTAAGCTTTGGAAGCAAATAACATAGGATCACAATTCTGATCATACTTCTCACGACGCATATCTAGTTCCAATCTCTGGGCTGGATTTATGTGAATCACTTTCTTGAGCTTTATTGAGCTGCAGCACGTTTGAGAATCCGGTAAGTGATATCATGTTGTTTAAATGCATTGTTGAATCATGTGATTTGATTCAATTTTTATGCTGTTATGGTGTTGGTAAGCAGAACGTCATAGAAAACGAATGTTGAGCTCCGCTTTGGGCCGACTGACACGAACATTTACGTTACCATGATCACTTGCAATGATTTGGTCATTTTGTGGCGTAGGCTGGTGATGGGGTTATCTTGAAATATCTTGGTACTTCCACTCCGTAAAAAATATGGTACTGACAGAGCTTCGCAAGAGGGAAATTGGGTGTAGGGAGTGACAACCCCATTAAAAATCTCGGGTCAGCAAACCTCTCTCTCCTTCTCTCTTTCTCTCTCTCTCTGTCTCTCTCTGTCTATCTATCTATCACTGTCTATCTCTCTCACTCATTTTTTTTAAGGACATTTTTGTCATAACTCCTCCCAGCAAATTAAAAATATGAAAAATATATTTGTTTGCTTGGGCGTGTAAGGAAATCACGAAGATAGATACATAAGCAGCTGAAGGCAGTGTACAGAATACCACTACAGATGGTGTTGCGTGTTGACGGGCTACAATCTCACGGCTGGGTTTTCCCAACCTGTTCAAAGTCCTAAAACTAAAGGTTCCACGTCATAACAAGACACAAAAAGCTTGCTATTTACCTAAAATTTGGGAAATTCCCAGCCTTCCCCGCTTTCAATCATTTCATTCCAAGTTAGGACCAAAATGTGTTCCTTTTCAACCATTTTCATCATGTTTAATATCGATGAGATCCACTGCAATTGTGATCTTGGGGAAAAAACATCATTTTTATTTTATTGAGTACTTTTTATTATTCATTTCTTTTTTACATATTTGTTTATAATTTGTCTATTTTGGGGAGTTATTGCACGTGTGAACGTGGCGAGGCCTACATTTTTATGGTAAAGTAAACATGCAATGATTGTGCTGAAAGTTCCGAGTTTGTCCAGTTGTAAGCCGTTTACTCGTGTCGTAGGAGAGGGTGGGTTAAGGAGTTATGGTCTTCCCATGCATTCTAAACATTATTATGGTTGAATCCTTCTTTCACGAATGACGCGAGTTGAGGTTATGAAATAAAGCTTGTGTTATAGAACACGCATTTTGAATGCTTTTGGTAACATGACATAATATTCTATGTAGATACTTTATTCCATCAAGACCAAACTAATTTACTCACAATATTATCCTGCGTAAAACATTAGTGTCAACCTGTTAGCTGTAGAGTAAGGAAAATATGCACAATTGTCAATTTACTAATGAGGAAATGAAAATAAGTGTAGCATTTATCAGTAATCTATCAGTCAGGATGTGAGTGTAGAGTTGTTCCTTTTTGTTTTCCTCTCTGATTAGTTAATGTTAATGTTGTGAAAGCTTAGACACTTGTTTATAGACACATAGGAGAGACAAACAAAGGGATTTTTTCTTCTTCAAAATGTTACACCAGAGACAAAATATCTGGTTGCACTGAAAAATAGAAAGTGCATTTTTGTACGCGCGATGTAAACTCGAAATACGAAAGGAGAAGGCACTGTAGGTTTGAAGTTCAGGGAAGTAAGTTATATATCTGAGGATACAATTCTAAACATATTCAAAGTATACATTGTTTACATAATGTACCATTGTCATGAAGATCATGCTCCATTAATCTCGTAGAATTGCGGATACGTTTTATTGCTAAAATCACGTGAATTTAACAATTAAAAAAAAATCAATTTCTCATTACCACTCGAGACCGATTTTTAAGTTAGAGGTGTTAGTAGGAAGGGGGTAAATGAGTAGCAGACAATATCTTACCTCACTCATTAAACATCAAAATACGTCTAGAGTGGACTTAATTCATTGGAAGAGATTACTGATTAATGTCGGGGTGGAAAACGCCGGATAGTCATTACGTAATGTTGCCTTTATAATTATGATAGGTCTGATAGCATAGACAGAGCAGGGAGGTACGTCCCTGTAAAGAGGGTTATTAACCCCCAATCCTTCCATCATAACGATTGTGCATGCCATCTCTTACAATACAACTTTCTTATTATCTTCTGAATAATTATGACGTTTACAAGTTTCAAGTTTTATTTTCCACTCATAAAAAGATAACAACAGTAAAGACATTTGTAAAGACAAGTTGTATAACAAAACACCAATGTCACAAAGTTATGCTTCATCTTAATATATCAATAACTGCTAAAATTATTGACTACAAATACCTAAGTAGCCACGAAACATTACATTCCACCAGATTACTACAACTTACCATTCCTCCTCCCCTTTCCCATCAATAAATAAATATTTACGTTTCGCTGAAATCGAAATATGGTTGGCTAAGTATAACATGATAGACCAGTTCAAAGTTCATTGTTATATAGACATGGTGCATGAATATCATCACAACGTTCGTCACGCTATATATATATATATATATATATATATGTCGAGATAATATTTGTATTGTTATCTTATAAATCATTAATATATAGTTATTGTTCACATGACCTTGATCGAAGATTGAGGACCCTGGGCAGATCGATCTTCATGTCATAATAATGGTCCCGTGTATGGACAAATTTGTCCCAAAACAAAAAGATATTTTGTTACATACTATTTCCTCTTTTACTCTACTCTTAGAGCTGTTTTGAATCTACTTATAGTATATTTTATTGGGACTATATATTGAGACTATGTTTACATCCAGACAATTCAAATTGACAAAGAAGTAATCAATTAGATGAATATGCATTTTGATCTTTGGAATTGACATATGTTGACTATTGGAAGGTGATTAATCATAATACCTACTCGAATATTGTGCAGTGCAGCCCATGTGACGCTGAAACAACGGATGTAAGAGAAAAAAATATATAATAACTTGAAAATTCCATGGTCCGAGGGTTATCCTTCTATTTTTTCACTGCTTGTCAAAACAACGATCTTTATCATACATATTTTTATCACATACATCAATATTTCAATTCATCAATGATTTGTTATTTATGGATTGATTAATCAAGCTGCTTCAGTTGTAAGCTGATTGACCCTTTGCTAACAAATATCAGTGTTAATACTGCTTAACCATTGCGAATTATCACGTTGATGAAAGTAATCTAATATTATGCAAATTACTCATCAATGTGTTGCCGTAATTTCCTCGGTAATATTGGGTCATGACCCCCTGTAAGTTCACTTCCGTTCTCACGTTCCAGAGTTTCCTGCTTAAACAAGCTTGTTATTGTCACTGGCTTATTGCTTGTACTATAAGATTATTTTTTGACCTATGAATGAATAACGCATTAATAATTTTTGAGAAATAATTTTTAAGAGAAACTCCATGTTAATGATATAGTCCCCATTACAAATCTACGGATGCTATTGGAATACTTTTGGTAAGCCCCAAAACAATTCGTCAGAAAGTTTACTCGATAAGTGACGATAGACATACAGGATAGTGACAATAATAAAATGTTGTATTCGACCGACATCTTCGAAAGGGGAGTATAATGCAGGAAACTGAGAGGTGATAAATTATGTTAAATCTATAACTACCTTTTACCTTTCTTTATTTTATATATTTTCTGTCATTTTCAACGCAGAAGATTGCAAGTAAACGGTCTTCGGCATTGTCATACCGTCTTATGATTCTTTCCATATTAATTGTACATGGTATTTTCAAGCCTGTAAGTCCCTGTGACATGACGTCATTGTACTTTGACTATTAACTCAGCAACAAAAACAACAACAACATCATCTACTAGACCTTCTGAAATAATATAGCTGTTGTATACTCTTTGCCCGAGGTAAAATTAATTATATAGCTTCCTTCCTTTTCAATTAGAGTTAAACTGCAGCTGTTTGTGAAAACAGTATGAAGACAATGAGAAACGAATAAATGAAGAGATAGAAAATGTGGAAAAGAATATATCCATATAACATCTCTAATAATGCGTATTTTAATTAGCATTTAGGCCATGGAATATTTCCACTATTTCCCGTTCCCGAATGTTCAGATTCTTTACTACTGAACACGGAAGAAATCAAAAATAATAGAACGCACCTTTAGTTTAGGGTTGAGATTGACGCTATGTGTATTCTTGTTATGTGCAGGGCAAGTCTAAACATGATTGCCACCATTGATCTGATCATTTCCTTTGAAAACAAAAATGTTGCAAAATTGTCATTTTGACGTCTGAGGAAGAAAGGCTTTTCTGAATAATGATTTCTTTGCGCCTTCATATATAAGGCTAACCTTGGCGCCCTATTTCACCCGAAAAATGAACGAGAAACAGGAAGACATTAAGGCATAAAACCCTTTCCTATTGCCCCCGCGACTGTTCTGATCATAACACGTCATAATCTAATACAAAATAACATCCTTGTCAATGATGTGAAGAAAGAGACAAATGACATGTCAAAAATGTCAAAAATGTCACAATTTAGCTGTCATTGTCTTGATAAATCTAAACTGTTAAAAGTTGAAGGATATATGAGGAGATGACTGGGTAAAAAAAAAATCTACAAGGTAAAAGAATCCTGTCTTAAACATCTTTTAAAGATTTTCCCCATTTATTCTGAACCAATATATTTTCTTTCTAACGATACCGGTGAACTTAAAGAAACGTTCTTAGATATAGGTAACATGTATTGCACGAGGCCAATCTGTCTTAGGATATATACAAATTAATTCCCCACAGTGTTTTTATACCTAACGATGATTCTAGGACAACTAACCCCTGGGCAATCAGCCTCCAGCCAATTACCAGCGGGACAATTACCCCCGGAAAATTACCTCCCGAGGACAACCACCCACGAGGGCAATTACCCCCTAGGACAATCACCCCCTAGGACAATTACCTCCCCCTGAAAATTACCCCCTTGGACAATCAGCCCCCCGGACAATTACCCCCGAAAAATTGTGGTTTCATTAAAACCAACTTAGCATCATGGTGGACTTCACCTTAAAAGAAAAGGGGGAGGGGATGTATGTATCCTCGGGGGTGGTTGTCCTCGGTTGTCCTGGGAGGGGGGGGGGGCGTATTTGTCCTAGGGGTTATTTGAAGGGGGTAGTTTTCCGGGGGTATTTTTCCCGGGGGTGATTGTCCAGGGGGTAATTGTCCTGATACGCCTAACGATACTCTCGTTTGAGGGCATTGTTTTCGCTTTTGTACGCCTCTTCTGAAGAGGGCGACATAATAAAATCTTTCAGACTACCTTGGACCTCAAATAAAACACGGTTTGCGTCTGCTAAAATGATAAGCATTTCACTCTTACTTTACTAATTCCCCCCACTTTTGTTGACAGTTTTTTTTTAAGTAATGAAGAAGAGAAGGGGGAGGAGATGAAGAAGAGGAGGAGGAGGAGGAGATAAAGAAGTAGAAGAAGAAGAAGAAGAAGAAGAAGAAGAAGAAGAAGAAGAAGAAGAAGAAGAAGAAGAAGAAGAAGAAGAAGAAGAAGAAGAAGAAAAAGAAGAAGAAGAAGAAGAAGAAGAAGGAGAAGGAGAAGAAGGAGAAAAAAAAGAAGATGAAGGAAGAGGAGAAGGATAGGAAGAATACACAGTTAATACTACATTGAGCTTTTGTTGTTTGTATGAAAAGATACTCAAATGGAATCTGTAGCATCGAGAGAGGGCGACATGTATTACGTGCAAGTTTGTCCATTGAACTTTGTGAAATTGAGATTCAACATCGTGCACAGAGCCATGATATCTACATGTGTATAGATGGATCTGATCGTGCATACACAAGTACCCCCTCTATAAGCATAATATTCCTGAACATGCTCAATTGAAATTATCCTTGAATACTTAATGACACTGCCTAATTTATTTTGATAACTAATTATCCACATCTTTGATACGTTTTTAAATCTTTATGTAATATTGGATGGCTTTGAGTGTGATACAAGAATATATTGCTCGAGCTATGACAATATTGGACAAGTCGAATTGTCATAGCTCGAGCAATATATTCTTGTATCACACGAAAACAAAGCCATACAATATTATTATTATTATCTATATCAGGCTGACTGGTTCCCGTTGTCAGAAGGGACACCTGTTTTGCACATTGGGTACAGTGACCGGGTACCAGCGAAAGCAATATTGTATCGACAGTTGAAGTTCCCGGATGACAGAGCAATACGAAAAAATATTGATCATCCGGGTACTGTGCTAAAGATATTAAATACACCGATTTATTGTACCACTTGGAAGCCTTATATAGATAATAATATATAATATTGCTGTGTGACGTCACCTTATATTGTGATGCTGCTTTTGTATTTTGATGTTTTTTATTATAATGTCAATATATCCGATTACTTTGTAAAACAGACGATATCAGCCAGGACCACATGTCATGTATCTATTTAATTCAATAAACAAATTCAATTCATTTTACTTCATTTCAATTAAACTCTCTCTCTCTCTCTCTACTTCTGTTTGTCTGTCCCTGTCTCTGTCTCGGCCACCCCCTATGTGTCTGCATGTCTGTCTATCTGTCTCTCCCCCTTCTTCCCCTTTCTCTCTCCTTCTCTCACTCTCTCTCTCTCTCTCTCTCTCTCTCTCTCTCTCTCTCTCTCTTTCTCTCGCTCTCTCTCTCTCTCTCTCTCTCTCTCTCTCTCTCTCTCTCTCTCTCTCTCAATATACTGGATTAAAAAAAATAGGAAGCCGAAACATAAGGTCTTTAAGAGGTTGAAAGTCACTCGAAGAACTTTAGAAGAAATATTTGTTTGTTTGTCAGTTTGCGTAAATAATGTCAATTTGTACACATTGTTCACTGGTATATTCACTTTTAATTTGTTTACCACAGAAAATCCGGCAACTTTCTTGAAGATTCTTTCACATTCTATTTGAGTTGATGGAATAAAAGACACAATGGGAAACCGCTCATCCAAGAAACATGCTAAGATGGCTGCTACCGCAGAGGGCGATGATTCAACAAATGATCCGGAATCCGCGGTAGAAAATGGTAAGATTTAAAAATAAAATCATGTTTGCTGCTATTGTTTCCTCATACATGTTATAGACATTCATACATTTTCTAAATCTCATCATGATCTTCAATCCCTCTTAGTTTTATGGAAGAGACCAGTAATTTGAAACTCGTATTTTGCATGAATGTTGACAATAATATTTTATTCAAACTATTGATACACTCTAAAGATATGTAAATGTATATTATAATGAATACAAATTTAATGTACAGTTGTAGTTGTTAATGAGGAGCCCCATTTTGTTTTCTTTCTTTCATGCTGAACTTTCATTGGTACGTGAGCCTCTCACTGTAATTGAACGAACCTCAGTGCTTTGGCAAGAATTCGACTTTGATAAGCTTGTAAGACCACTGCATATGTCATGCCTCAAAACTTAAAACTGTTCTGCCATGCTGCTGTTGTATGTAAAGCTTCCAAAATATACACGTATATAATTATATCTACATGTATCTTTAACTTGGCCAGTGGAGTTCCTAGGAAACGGTTTTATTTTGGTACGGATTCGCCTCCCAAAAGTTCAATTCTGTTCCAGCTCATTTCCTCATTCATTTTCAACGGCCAATCTTTGCAATGTGAGAATGACCTTTGGGAAGCGATGTCTATATTTATTGATAAGAAATTTAAGAATGATCATGCAAATTTACCATAGCAGACCATAGTTATATTAATTTGGTACTTTACTTTAACGATGAGATTAGAATGCCAGTAATCGTATCAAATCGTCATTTCTATCATGATTGATTTGACAAAATTGGATCCTAGGTTTCCTGGTGTCGTGTCTAATCATCTATAGACCTTTCCGCTACCCTTCCGATTTCTTTACGGCCAAAATATTATTCGGTAATTTGGAAAGTGTGAAAGTGTGTCAAAAGGCAAAGTTTTTATTACAAACAATGGGAAGTGTTTATCATTGTTGAAAATCATTGAAAATCGATCCATGTTGTTTACTTCAGATGAGTATTTACAAATTTATATTTTGAACATTGAACATTCGTTGAGGGGAGGGGAGGGGAGGGGTCTCCCGTGCCCTCTGCCCACATCCCTTCCTTGTTTCACTTTTGCGTACTTGCTTGGAATCCACAGTCTAGATATTTTGACAAAGTTTACATATACAAATGAAAAAGAAAACATTACTACGGTCAGTTGCTATAACGAGATTCCAGTTTCAAGTGAGATAGATAAAACAAAACTAACTTGTGAAAGAAAGCTGATACGTTTATTTGGAAGATTACCAATACTTGACTTTGGCTTTGATATCATCCTTATACTTGTTATTGACCCAGTGTAAGTAATTGCTTCAAGTCATCATCTTTATCATGATGCAATCTTTAAATCGGACACCATGCCTCCTGACTTGATGTCAGATCATTTTGCAATCCTTTCCGCTTTGAAACTCAGCTCCGACTAAGGAAATAAATAGGAAAAAAGAAATATCATGATCATGATTTGGCATCATGGTTTATACAAGAAAAAGAAATAAGTGCCAGAGGTCATTTTGATTTCAATCAAAAGGTTTGTCACTTTCACGTGAGCCAAGCTCTGCTATGGGTCATTTATTCTCTGATTTTACTTTTCTTTTCGAAACTAACCACCGTTAACGTTAAGACTATTCTGCGGGTTTATGACCTGGTGCACTTGCTTGATTATCACCTTAATATACTGTAGAGAGGTTTCGGATAATGAGAAAAAAGGATAATCCTTACTTTTGAATAGATCGAGAGGATTTTATTACTTTGAATGAATGGTTTGAGAAGAAATGGTACTAGCCAAGTTTTAAACCACAGGGTGATATGTTGCAGGTGGGACGATCTGTAATCCGTTTCTCTAATATTATGATAAGAAATCCATTGATCGATTGAATCTATGATCGATATCATCAATTATTGTCTATAATCAATATGCATTGAACTATTGAACTATTAAACTATTTGTTTTAGGTTGTGCCATTAATCTTGATAAGTTGATTTCACTGACCATTTGGTGAGACATGAAGTCATGTTTCGGAGCTCACCAGGATAACCATCTCCTCCCGTTTTATGAACAGCGAATTGACATGACATTTTAGCTTGCTATTACGACGTCGTCGCGTGGGGAGGCAAGGGAGAGTGAGCGCCACCTTTAGTCGAATGGCACTCCCCCAAACAAACATGGAAAATGATTAATTGTAGTTTGACTCATACATTGTATGAAATGACATTTTATATCTTGTAAAAAATTACTAAGAATCGTGATAATGCATGTGATTCTTCATATAATTTATACAGGTAAGGCTAACACTATATTACACCAAATAAATGCCGAATTAAAATGGTAAATGCTTGTTGTTTATTTGTCAAGAACAAAATATAAAAACCTATGGCCCGATGGTAAAAAGGATAATAACTTCATTCAATGATGTTTCCTAGAACCCCCATATAGATCAGAAATGGAATGTGACATCACATAATAGATGCAGCAAGGTGAAGAACATGTCATTTCTACTACGCCCGCTAATGATCATAGATACCGCCGCGCCGCCTTTGAAGCATTGGCAACCCCTTCAAAAGGACATCTTTCATTGACACCGTTCACATAATTTTGCCTCATCATCATTTTATTTCTATAGAACATGGTGACATCATAATGCTATCTTTTTAAAAATGTTTACAAATACAAATAACAAAAGAGAGTAGGCGGGGATTATGCGACGTAAGGCAAGAATCCCTGAATTGAGCTAAATTGAAAGCGTTGACAAAAGATGTGCTTATCAGTGCTTATAGAAATCGGATTGGCTTAAAGAGAATAATGGCAAAGAGGAGACTTCTCAAAAGAGAGTTATTTCCGATTCAATGAATAGATTTCAAACTTCGAATCCGAAGCAGAATTAAGCTCACATGATGATGCTACTAACCTGTTGGACTTACACAGCGCTGCTACTTTGATTATGAAAGAGAAGACACTAAAGCTAGATGAGTGTAGTTTTACTTTAATAGTAAAAGAGAAATTTTCCTGTCAACCTGAGCTAAAAATAAAGGTAGAGAAATATTTTCCATTAATAGGGACGTTGTATCATAATGTTATTTATGTGCATGGCTCCCTTGTAAAGCATGCCCTCTATGGCTCTGAATGCCAGAATGGGACTACCCTGCTTTTTAAAGAAAACATGAACAAACAGTAATAAGGAAATAGGTAGACAGTTCGTTCTCTCAAAAAGCATAAATTCAAGTTTCAATAATCTTTTGGATTTAGTAAGTTTCAAACAGCAAGGACGGCAGCAACATGTTTATAAATAAGTGAGTGGTGGTTCTAAGTAAGATTTTCTGACTGGAAGGGGGCAATACAATATAAAGATCACAGATAAGCCACAAAAAAGTGGATGGAGGGAAAGAAACTGTCTAATTTTCTTGAGATGTTCACAAGAGCATACTTCAATAAGCGTTTTTACTTCAATACCCACAGGTGTGTATTTAGCCGAGTGGAGGGGTGAGGGGAGAAGAAAGAGTCTCGTTTCCAATCAGGTGAAATTCAGGTCACATTTCAAGAGACGTTAGTCAGAGAAAGGAAACTCAAAGTAGCCCTGTTTATATTTCCTCATACTCTCAACTAGGATGCAGAAGGTTTATTTTTAGAAACATGTATCGGACAATATGTCACAAGATTCGAGTGAAGATGTTGGCTGCCACTGCATACATGTTCTTCCGTCATTATTTTGGTTTACTGAAAGGGGGGGGGGCACGGGAAAGTGAAAAGAAATTAAAACGAAAGAACTCCTATTTTGAAGGAAAAATTGTTTACATTATCTCGATACACAAGACAATTAAAAGTAATAATTCATCTTAACTTGACCATTAGAAATCGACAAACATCTATATAGCAATACCAAGGTATTTGATAAAGTGCCAATTAATATGGGAAGAATTCAAATTCAAATTCAAATTTATTGAAATAGAATACACAATTTCGGATTATCTTTAGTATACAAGTATATTACAAACAATTTAAATAAGTTAAAACTTAATCATTGAAAGATGATAATATTTCTCCCTACCCTTATCCCGCATTGTGCATGGCTGAATCCCGTTTCTGTGGCGAAATTTCTTTGCACCCTCGCCTAACATGTCTAAACTATTATTCATTTAATAACACCAAGAATCAGAAATGATCAGTCTTTGATCGATAAGTTAGACTACTATATATCTATACAATCATTCCGACTAAATGGGGGCAAATGGTTGTCCCTGTTTAATTGTTCCAGTGTATAGGAAGGGGCCTATATAACCAAAAGGGAAATGAACAACGATAAGGTATTCATTATGCGGCTAAACTGTTCATGAGATGGGATCTCGGCTTGGGAAGAAATCTCCCCTTCCAAAAAAACAAAACAAAAAACAACAACAACCAAAATCTTCGTTCATTTATTAAAAAGTTCAGAGTTCTCAAACTAATAGGAACTCTCCCCTTCTCTCTATCTGAAGTCTATTACGACTTTCTCCCTTGTTCCCCCTCTCTCCCTCACGTTCAAATGTGCAACTCTTAATTGTTCTTTTCTCCCTGCCCCCTGCCTACTTTCTTTCTATTTTACTTCTCTCTCCAACAAACCCCTCGCTGTCTGTATCTGTCTATTTCTCCCCCGCTGCAGACTCTCCCTCTGCCATATTTTGTACTCCAGCAATTACAGATGTGTTTAAATTTGAGTGAAATACAAGTTCAATTAAAGTCTGACCCTTCCATCCTGGCTCTGTACAACAATGAGACTGGTTAAGAGGAAACATCTTCCGTCTGGTAATGAGACTTGACCTATAAGTTTGCAAGTTCAACGTGTATATTCATAAACAAGTCTCCTCGTCTCCACTTTCCCAACTTTTCTACTTTTCTCTCCCTGATTCTCTTACAAAAAAACTCTTTTTCTTTTCTTCCTTTTTGTGTCTCTATCTCTGTCTCTGTATCTTCAAGACCTTTCTTATAGTATTTGTTTGCGCATATGGAAAACACTCTCTTCTTCTCCCTCCCCTCTCTCTCTCTCTCTCCCTCTCTCTTGCTACCATCCTCCCCTCCTCCATAGCTTAAAGGGCAATCCAACAATTCAGCCAATTTGAAGAGCCCATAATTACAACTTTCAAAAATTCGTAACTTTCTATTTTTTTGTCCGATTTCATTCAAACTTTCACCAGTATGCTTATCTGATTTTTCTGCTTTATTCTAGACAAGTACTTTGCTATCAAGGTTGGATTTCCCTTTCATATCTATACTTTTCTCTATTTCGAGGGTGGGGTCCATGATTTTGTGAAAGGGGGTGAGGACAATAAGGGGAATATTCTTTTGTTGTGTACTTAAAGTATGCCAATTGGGTTCCGGTTTCAGAAGTAAAGGGGAGGGGGATGGGGCACATAAGCCATCTGTGCCCCTTAATTCCGCCACAGTGCTGCTATATTTAGCCTACACCTTGCTCCAGGGATGTTGTCTATTCTCTGACTTTGCTTTGTACGTATGACTGTGTGTGTATATGACTATGTGTGCGTATAATCAGGGAGATGGTATAATTATGTGTATCGTCTTGCCTGTATAATTATTATATGGGAAATTCTTATTTAATGGCGGAAAAGCTTCACATACTTTATATATATATATTTTTTTTATTAAGATTGATATTTTAAGTGTTAGTATTACGTACATCTTAAGTGTTCATGTTCAACAAAATGCATTAAGATCTCCAACATTCTTCAACGATGGGGATGATGACAGGTTCTTGTCTCTTGCTTTGGTCTAAGAATAAACACTTCTCACGCATAAGATTCAAATCACCTTGAACTTCCGGTCGACTGCGTTTAATTGAAGCTCGGAAAATTAGTCATATCTCAGGAAGAACCGTTCAATGGTGAGCTAGAGAAGATCCTGGTGAAAGTGAGCAGACCAATATATCATGAGAGAATCCATCTCAGACTTGATCGTCAAAACCTGTCATTTCTAATCAAGCACAGGACAGTGTCTCGAGATTTATGACGTCTTAAGGGTAGCATTGGCTATTTACAGGTAGCCTAAGTATGAACCTTAAGCGTCAAATGATTGAAGATGACCTGTTCAAATTTACTATAATGTCTGATGATATCATGTAGTCATGTTTGAAAAATGTGTTTGGAAAACAAATTATTGTCAAGTGCAGTGAGGTTCTTTCCAAGATACAATTAGACATTTTGGTTTCATTATGAACATTGCTATAATGAATTTCACCGCAGAGTGTTATTGATTTGAATTTAGATAGGAGGATAGCGAAATGTAACATTCTTATAGCATGTAAAAGGAAAGCGAGGGGTAGAGGGAAAGAGAGAGAGAGAGAGAGAGAGAGGGGAGGAGGAAGGGGGATGGATAACGATACGAGTTCTGGTAGTATGCCTATACTGATATCGCTCCAATATCTAATGATATTTCATTCTGTGTCTATAGTGAAATCCATGCCAAAGTCGGAAGAAAACAAAATGGTGACGGAAAAACAGAACTTCCTAAAGCAATCAATATACCTACGCGTATGGCACAGTCCTACGCAATAATATTGAATTGTGATTAAAAAGACAAATTTGTCACTTTCATCGATATGTTAGGTCAAGTTTAATTGCAATGAAGGCTGAAAGACGCAATTGATTGTCCTTTCTGTGTTTATTTGTTTAGTTGCGTGATAAAATGAGTATCCGCGTTTTGATAAATTTGCGGGAGAAATCGTAAATTTTGTCATTTCCGCCCTCATTAAAGAATCGAATATTATTCAGAACTGACAATAACATTAAGTTTGAACCGGTTCTAAAACCATCAAAGTACAAGAGAACCATTTTTCCACACAAACAATGACAACTAGATTGTAATGAAGAGATAACCATAATTATACGGTTTTCATAGAACCGAATAAACAACAATCTAGTAATAAAAACGCTTTGGAAATTGTCTCATGTACTTTTCATTTGTTTTCTTTACGAGACAATGACAAAAGCCAGCGTTTTGGTCATAATAATTATAGATATATATGACTGGATTATTTAAAGTCTTATAGATATATTTTGTATGCAAGCCATGTATACTACGAAGATGATTTATTTGACTTGCAAGAAGAGAGTGCACTGAGTCGATTTGTAATGATCAACAGCAAAGCTAATATTTGGGGAAAGGAAAAGTTACTCAGCATACTAAACTGTCTATATACGCGAGTAAGAGAAAATACAAATATATTTGATTGTGAAAGCATGGACCTAACAAGCAAGCGAAGAGGAAGATCTCTAAGATTACCGTTTTGTTTGGAGAATAAGTACTTTTTGGAAAGGGCTAGAAATCGGGTGAAAGTTCAGGTATTGTTCAACGGATAAACGTTACGTCGTCCAAACGAAAGATTCGAAACATTTCTTCTACGAATAAAAGACAATCGCAGAATAAAATTGACTCTTGGTTGTATTATTTTCTAATATGCTTCCAAAACGTTTCGTTATAATTATTTGATTACCATATTGCAACACACTCATTTTAAGCTACTTTGATATTTTTCTCCTTCACTGAACCATATTCTAATTTGTCTTTGTTTTTTTAAACTTCTGTCCTTTCTCTGCAAATTGTATATATGTACACAACAGAGAAGCATGGTCACTAAAAAACCCATTTGTGACACTTGTCTTACATACACTTCCTTTAATACTCTACAAGTCATTTTCAGGAGCCTTTATTTTGTAATTAGGCAAAGTTCAGTTAACCGTTTCTTTTTATCACTAAAGCTCTTTGAAAAAAGCAGAGTACCTACGCCTAACTTTATTGTTGATTTCAAGTCAATTATCCAGAAAAGTCCTGTATTAAAGCTGCTATTTAATAGAGCAGAAAGAGCTGCTATTAGGGCATGAAAGGAGTATAATTATTTCCTCGTAGGCATCAGGAGACCTTTGAAAATACACGAGGAAATTACAACTGCGTATCCAGACTATTGGTAATGGGGGGGAGGGGGGGCAGAATGTATGGGGCAGCCCCGCATGACGTATAGGGATACTACAATCAGTGTCGATGTGTGTTCTCTCCTGGCCCCTTATGCTTCTTGACATGCCATCGAAAAGGAACTGTAACTACATGTTTACTAAGCAAAACAAACAAACAAATTCAAACCACCCCCCCCTAAAAAAAAAATGTTGGCAAGTATAAACGAGATATTTCAGGCTTTTTTTCAATCTAAAGAAAACTGCGGAGTTCAACTTGGCATGATACTTTTATTTTCATTAACGAACAACATTCTTTTCTTATCTCTTCTTACCCTCTTTCACCTTGATAAGTTTATATTTCACTCCCTCTGTTCCTCCTACTCACTTTGTTGAAGCCACATATTTTCCCCTTCTGCCACAACATATATCCTAAATTGTTTTACGTTTTGATTTTCTCAGTTCTTACCTATCTTAGTCTATAGTCTATTAGGACTTTAAAATAAAGGACCTATTATCATCATACCTTGGAAGTAGGCATAAAGTTATACAAAACTTATTTCTTATTTGCCCCTCGGTGTCTGCTAATTGATTACTCTTGAATTTGGCGCTGTGCAGTTACGGATGAACATGGACAGTTGAATGATTCAACAGGATTAAACTTGTCTTTCTTCAGTGACCAGTACCATAGATTTGATTTGAAAGAATTGAGTGATGGACTTTCTGCTACATATTCGTATTCATCACAAAATTTCATATTGTTTTACCATGTTTTACCAATTAGGTCCATGGTTTTACTGGTTGCGTTCAATTTCTCTCCTGAATTAAAGTCGCAGAATTAGTAGAAGGGAAATATCAAAATGCAAAAAAAATTGTGAAAGGAAATAGACTTTTACAAAACGGGTGCAAACGGGTGCAAACAGAGTGAAAAGGGATATCGTTTCGTTAGATGGAAAGCTAAGGAGTGAGATATAGAAAGAAAGATAGATAGATAGATAGATAGATAAATGGATAGAGGGAGAGACAGACAGTAGATAGATAGATAGAGAGAGAGAAAGAGAGAGAGAGAGAGGGGAGGGAGAGAGAGAGAGAGAGAGAGAGAGAGAGAGGGAGACAGAAAGACAGACAGAGACAGAGAGAGAGAGAGAGAGGTGGGGAGGGGAGGTAGAGGGGCAACAGTGATTATTACCGCATAAACACTGCTACAATGTCTTTTAAAACCTTAGCTTGAAGAGTACCTTCATGGTTCTTTTTGGAAGGGGTATAGTTCTAGTTCCAAACCAGTTTGTTTTTTGTTTTTCAATAGTTTTCCCTCAGGCTCAGAGGGCTGCTTGGGACTTTCCCACAACTCTGACAGTCTTGCCAGATCGGATAAGCTCTCTCTCTCTCCATAGACAGGTCGACTAAAATAGATCCGCGAGGGGGGAAATGGCAAGCACATTTCTATACTATGATACTTCATCAGTATTTGAGGTCTGACACACGGATATATACATACGTTTAGTAAATGAGAAAGGGGTTTGAGGAACTAATGCAGATAAAGTGATGTTATCCTATTAGTAGTTGGAACTCTTAATTAAGGTCTATTATTGTGTGTAAAGGTGTGCAAAATAGGAGGATTTCCTTGTGTGAAAGTCAGTTGGGCTTTAAATCACCAAATTTACAGAAATTATGATTATTATAAAAGTCACAGAACGGAGAGGTATTTTAAATCGAGTCCCCGATCGGCATGATTCTCATTCTATATCCTGAACCAGAAAAACTTCAGATTATTTCCCTCCTGTATCTATTCTTCTTCTTTTTTTTTTTTTTATTAAAAATAGAAGATTTGTGCATCAAGCTGCATGAATGCTTGCCAATTCAATATATTTACAAAGTCCAGTATTATATGACACTCTTGATTGTTGTTTAATAAATAAAGCGGTCTACATAATTATACAAGGACTGTTTATGTCTTATCTGTCTGGTTGAAGAATGAATTAAACTTTGACCGAATAATTTAGGTATCTAGTCATGGAGAGAATCTTGAAATTGTTGAAATCATTAATGCTTTATTTTGTTCAACTGTATGCCTTTTATGAATAGGCCTAATTACTGAAATGTGATGTTAGTACTGTGATATCATTATGCGCTTCAGAAATGCTTCAGGAATGTTTAAAAGCAATTGAACGAAACAAGCGAAAATTAAACAAAATTAACTAACATAAACAATGTAAATGGATTAGAAAGAGATTCAGGGTGGGAGATATTTTGATAGATATGTAGATATATAGATTGAGAGAGAGAGAGAGAGAGAGAGAGAGAGAGAGGGGGGTCGAGAGGAAAGGAGAGGCCGGGGCATTTACTGAGAAATGTTACAGATTTATGCAATGTCATGTTCACAAGTCGTATGCGCTCCCTCGACCTAAGGCCTCTTTCGTTTTTAATGAAATAGAATGTAATTAGCAGAACTAATCATTCTAATTAGATCGCTTAATTCATTTAGCTGTCAGGTTTAAATCGGAAACGGGCTGATAACTTCCGTACCTTCTAAATCCCAATCCCGACATGTCTTCCTGCATAAATTAGAGGATTATCATACAGCTCCTCTTCAAACGTGCATCTCCTAATACCATGTCTATAAGAAAATGACTGAAATTAGAGAGATTGAAAAAATGCATTATAAGAGGAAGAAGATACAAAATAAAAAAGTACAGTGAAAGATCATTATACATTATACAGCTAGAAAAACAGAAAGAGAGAGAGAGAGAGAGAGAGAGAGAGAGAGAGAAGATAGAAAGCATGAGAGAGAAAGAGAGAGGAGAGGAGGGGAGAAAGACAAATGTACACATGTAGACAGACTCAAAAATCCTGAAAGAGAATGAGAGACATGATAGACGCACAAAATAAGATGCGATGAATAGTGCACGAACTTTTTGAGGTTACTCGTAATACCTTATGCCTCCGTTTTTTTTCATGCTTAGGGAACCTGTTCGTCACCCGTGATTCTCAAACAATCGTCAATAAAACCTTCACTTCTTTCAAAGAATTCAGTTTAAACCATTCCAGCATAACAGAAGAAACCCTCTATGCGTGACATCTTCTTGAGCGAACCTCCGTGTAAATACCATGTTCTCAGAACTATAACGGTTCACCAAAATAATCCGTGTGATTCGGCGTTTTCAAGTGGTCAAATTAAAATCTTTATTGGCCTGAGTCAAGATCACGAATTCAATGTATCATCTTATTTACGGAAGGTCAAGAAAAGGTCCAATCTATTCCAAACTCGTTAATATGAGATAGTGGCTTAACGAGCTTTTCCGCACAAGAATATAATCAAATTGCAACAGAAAGGGAAGTTTTTACAACTGTCTGTACAAATGTCATGACAGAGTCGTGGGGTGAAGTAATCTTTATTACAAAGCGAAGGAAGATAATTGTATGTGTTTTTTCCACACAGCAATGCACAGAAGAAAAGAGGGGATAAATTATTGATGTACAGTCTTGAAATATCAACAGCACTTGCTGTATTTCCAATACTAATAGGAACAGAACGTTACTTCTGGAATACTGGTGATTTAGAAACAGTATAAACATATTATTATAGAGATTTTACTCATAAACTGATGGCTAGTATCTGACGAAAACCTACAATAATCGGTATTTTTGGAAGAGATGGGGGGGGGGGTGCAGTATAGCGAATTTTGATCGCCACTGATGTAGGCTATAATTTGTGGTAATCATTAGATCTACGTCTTTGTTTCAAGCCAAAAACAGAGCACGATCGAGGCCCAAGAATAGATGCTAATCCTCACTGACAGCACATGTTGACGCGTTGTGGCTTTAATTACATGTGATAAACAAATCTTAATCTCCGTCATAGTCATCAAATCACGAAAAATCTTAAACACGATGTTTCAATTATTCGCAATAATATTGTTTGCTTGTTTTGTACCTCATTATTTTCGCGGATTGATTTAAGTGACGTCACGCGTGTGAACGGAGGCGAAACGGTCAATATTTAATCGCACCGGCCTCTTTTGTTTTCTAAACTTGGAATGGAATAGATTATTAGGGCACCCATTGACCCATTGTTATGTAACCTTAGACCAAATACTCAGCATGCCCTAGTTGCTACATTGTGTTGAAGGTCATTGAAGAAAACGAGATTAGTTGTATATGACTCAATAATATATGTAATTTTAAACACACCTTGTTGCGTCTTAATCCTTCGTTCTTATTTTATTATCAAACAAACGATGTATCATCAGTCATAAAATAGCTATATGTAAAAACACATGTTTTCGTTACTATGTAGATAGGAATTAGTAAGCATCGGAAGGGATAACTTTCAAATGTGTCAACGTTTTGTTTCCATTTTCTTCCTATTTAAATTCATTTTATTTCCATAAGTTTAACGAGCAGAAACATCATTTTACAATTTGTATAAGCCATATTATACATCATTTTGTGTGGCGTATATAGCATCATTTCAATAAGCATAACATGACCAAAGGAGACTTATGTTGGAATGCATGGGACGTTATAGGCAAACTCTTTACCCTGTGTAGAATGATAAACTTCTATAAAATGTTTATGTTGTTGTTAAAGCGGCAATGAATAGAAGCTAACTGTGCCACTAAAGTTTGAATTCTTTGTACTTGACCTACACAAAATAATCAATACAATTCTCATCCTATTCAAGTCTCCGCATTATTGCTTTAATCCTGGAATGCAGTACAATGCTTTCATTAACAAAACATTTTGTCAGGCATTATAAAAGGTATTCAATGTCAACATAATATTTTCCACTATCCACACACACACGCACACGTGCTATTTCGACACAAATACACACACTTCCACAAAGGTAAACTCTAGAAAATGACCTTTGTACTACGAACAGCACGGGCGGTCAACCGTTCTTGTGTCTTCCGCTCCAGAGCTCGTTACACTGTTTTTGTACGTATTGCATTACATACCAGTACTTCCTTCTATATCTCTCTTGTTCGTTCGCAGCTAGCGCGCGACGCGGGGAACTGGCTTTATTTAAATCGGAAAGTCGAGTTGAGAATCCAGACACTCATAGTGCGAGGGGCTTCTAGGTGTAGTAGAGACACCATTCTTCAGCAGAACGACTATAACGGTGGAAAGATTTCATATTGTTGAACACGCTGGATGAGATACTGCTTTCATCATTTTAATATTGATACATTTTATTTTGTGATTTGTTTGACATTGATTTACGTCAACCGAGGAATACCAAATACTACACGAGTGTGAAATTGGTCGATAGGGTAAGTATTTTCAGGTAGCCTTGGTAGCTGCAGCTCACATCAGAGATGCAGGCAATATCTGGATATATTCTCCACCTCTCCATTTTCAGTTGTAATGTATCTATTGTGTGGCTATGTGAATATTTTTTGCACGCTTTTTTTCGTACACAGATGTTTTTGTTGTTGTTGTCCAATTCTCTCTTTTAAATTCAAGTTCAATATAAAAACGGCGATTCCTCAGAAATATTATTTTTTTGATATAAATATAGAGGCTTCTGTTCATTTGACATTGAATTGTGTATTCAAGATAAGTTCCCTGAATGAAGCATTTAAATTGTAAAACGAATGTCATTATGTTTCTACAGTGCCCTGGAATTCTGTTTCACTTTCACATGCATACATTCAATAGAGGATGTGATGATGGTGGTATTGTACAGCATACGGTTGGCGGTTTATATAACATTATTTAGCTAAAACGGGCTAAAGAGGATATTATGTCTGATGAATACAGTACATTCATCTCAACATTGCTTAATATCAAAATGTCTACCTGAAGGTACGAGGTTTGGAATTTCATGTCGCTTTCTTATCATTTTTGATAAAAATGGAATGATTTCCCATCCCAAGGCCAATATGACTGGTAATCACATAGCTCAGAATATCATACTTAGATAAACCGCAGTATTTCCTGAAGAGGCTCAGTGCTATTTTATTTTATTGTGCAGTCTATTTCTGTAAATCTGTAATAATATGAAATCCTGTTACTGACAATTAAATGATGGTGATACAACTACTAGTAATACTACCACTACTAATAATGATAACAATAACATGTTGATGATAATGATTATAGTGATGATAATACAAATAATATTAATAATAAATAATAATAATAATAATAATAATAATAATAATAATAACAATAGTAATAATAAAAATGATGACGATGATAAAATCATAATAATAATAATGATTTTAGGACCGAGGGAATAGGCATACCGTATGGAGAGAGAGAGAGAGAGAGAGAGCGCGAATGGGATAGTCTAAAGCCCCTCTAAAGTATTGGGAGCCCCATAATTTGATGGCAAAATTTCACTTAAATTGTATCATAATGTGAAAGAGGATGTCATTTAAGACACACTTCTGCAAAGATCCCCCCCCCCAAAAAAAAACATGTTTGAAGACAAATATGGATAAAAGAATACATAATTTGGGTTTTCTGTTGTACGCAGACAACCTAAATGCTGTATTCTTTCATCAATATTCGACTCCAAACACATTTGTTTTGAAAATCCTTGCAGAAATGTGTCTTAAATGACATCCTCTTTCACTTTACGATACAATTTAAGTGAAATTTTGCCATCAAATTTTTTGGGGCTCCCAACACTTTAGAGGGGAAGAAGGTCAAGCAAGTTTGAATTTCAATTCTGATAAGGAGTCTTCTGTTAGCCATCTTTGGTATTTACATGTATATGCAGTAAGCCGGGTTATTTTATGTCGATTGTCTCTAATCTGTATGATCCTCTGTTGTATGTTAGACGTTTTTTGTTTTGTTTTCTGTCAAAGACGTTTATGTCGGATTTGATTTTCTATGATATCAAAATATATATTCAATGGTTTTCATTAAGAACAATCAGTATACTCAAAACCCTTCGTTAATGCATGTGGTATCCACTACCCAGTATTCTTTTGCCTTTTCACAAAATCTCGATTTCCGTCCTTGATTTGAGTAAGGGTCTTCGATTCAGTAGAAGATTCAATCATTGTGTTGTTATAGCCCCTGATATTTAAGTCAAATCGTTGTCATCATATGGATAAGCTGTAAGGACAATGTTAAAGGAGTTCAAATGATTCTCAAGATAGACAAACAGGCGGCACCGCTTAAAAAAAAAACACGAAAATCTTAGAAGATGTCCACTCCCTTGTGCGAGCACTTCTTAGAATACAAAAGAGAAGAAAAAGAACTGCTTTCATTTTTTATTAGTACAATGTATCGACAATTCGACACATATTACAATGATCATATTTTGATAGCCGATCAAACTTTACGTATCAGTGACCGAAGTATAGGCATGGGCGATGTGCTCACGTCTGTCGCTTAATATTGACTTTCCAGGACCTTTTGAGGGGTGTCCCTATTCCCATTTTTGTGTCCCCCTTGTTTATCGATTCCTTGCCTTTCAGTTATCATTTCTATTTTGCAAAATTGGTGTTGCCAGTCTTTACAAAAAAATGATTATTGTCGTTTATTATGTGAATGTTTCATTCATGCATGGATGTAATTACTTTGTAAATCGCATATACATGTAGCTCGTGAAGACCATCTACTCCACTCGTTTGAAGAAAATCCTTCTCTTCCTATGAGCCGGAAGCAATTTAAGAGTAACCTATCATACCCTTTTACAACACTATAAAGCTTTATTCACATTTCATCTTTCCACCTTTTAACGGTTGATTGCCACACTATTAATTTATATGTTTCTTCTTACCTCTCCGTACAGCCATCAATCGAGTTGAGGGCGACGATACCTCCGAATCCGATAAGCCGAAGACGAAAAAAGAAAGAGTGAAAAAAGAGAAAGTCAAGAAAGAGAAAGAGAAGAAAGAGAAGAAAGAGAAAGAGAAGAAAGAGAAAGAGAGGAAAGAGAAAGAGAAGAAAGAGAAAAAGGAGAAGGTGAAGCAAGAAAAGAAGAACAAGGACAAGAAAGAAAGGAAGTAAGTATTGCTCTTACAATTATATAGCGAAGTTAGAGTAAATTTAATCTGATCTGATAAACCTTTTAATGTGCACCCACCCACGTACATGTAAAAGCGAACGCCACTTTTCATCAAAGAGTTTCACTGTCTTGTATGTGGCGTGCGTTGAGGCGGAAAGGGAAATAATACATCTACTAAAATGTGCGGTGATGGCGTCCAATCGAAAGTTTTATAACACCTATTCCTGAGAGAGTGAGAGGGATAAAGAGATCATCTTAATCTTCTTTGGCTCTCAGATGCCAGATTGACTGTCTACCTTTCGGATTTATCTCGCTTTGATATCCACAAATAATAAAATTCTCTTTCTATAACCCTATTATTCATTCTCATGATAACTGCAGTCTATAGAACACGCTTCCTATGAGGAAACAATCCATTGTTATGTTGGTAAACATAGCGCCACTTCAAAACAATTGAAATCTGTAAATCGTATCAAGAGAAGCCGTATTGGCAGACAGTTTTAACTTTTTAATTGCTGACAATCGACAATCGGAGTTCATTCTCCGATTGGCTGACCTGGAGTTCGGACCGCTATTTTCACGAGTCTAGTCTCCCTCTTTTCTACCAATAAAGTTAGGATAGTTGGTGCTGATATTCTAGCTTCATCTCAATTCCTGACAGTTTTAATCAGCATCAGATCAATTCACCAACATTTGTTAGAATCATTTGCTTAGACAGAAATATTGGTTCATTTTTTCTCGCAGAAAGTCGAAAAACAAAGCTGAATACAAGGAATTGCCTCAGCCCCCAGAGATATCGGATTTCACAAATTCTTGTGGTAAGTGAACTTTAGCCTTATTACTTTTACGTTGAGATGAATGCGTGTATGTATATGTTTTTTGTTGTTTTTTTGCGGCTACATCTCTTTTTAAAACGATTATCATAGGACTATTGTCTGTTTAGAAATTAATATCACATAACTGATAAAGTTGAATGTCAAGGTAATGATGATTTTGATCATCGTTACTTTTTAGAATTTTGATCCCATATGCTGTAAAACGATTCTTTTTTAAATTCTATGAAATGTTAATACTTTTTGTCGTATCTAGTTGTACATGCTTCCTCCACGCACCCGTCGATTAAAATTGTATTATATAGTTCCCCCAAATTGTGCAATTCGTTAAGCTTTTCCTCCTTAATGTACTACACTAAGTGTTAATCAGAAACACTGATGATAAGACATGTGTTGAAAGTGATGCGTGTTATATACCAAGAAATTCACCTGTCAGCACCACCGTTGATCTTCAATGACTAAGTTTTGTCACCCTCTCACAATTCTTTGCTCTCATTCTTTGCTCACCAATCGATAGCTTATCACAAGGCAGACGATCCTTATCATCTTGCTTCATTTAGAGCACCCCATTTACACGTTCCGATGATGGTGCACATTTTTAAGAGCAAAGATTTTCGCGCCAATTTTAGGATCGTAGCACCTAATTAAAGACGAACCGCACAGGTGTCGTTGACAAGTCCTGGCTCTATTCCATTCACATTGTTAATACATGTATTTAAATGCTTGAGACTTTAATTGGACACTGTCTATCATTTGTAAACATCTGTGATGTGTGTAATTGTAAGCATCTTTAACGCATTATCAGGAGTCAAAATTTATATCAATCCCTGAAATTCGTCCAACTAAAAAAGGGGAAATATATCTGTTTGCAATTTCGTTGTTTAATATCGAACAAAAAGTGCTTTAGGAGTTAAAACATTGTTTAAACTCGATTCAGAAATGTATTACACACTTCTCTTTTAGCATGTTTAGTGGCGAAGCACTCCACGAACAATTTATTTTAAAAAAAAATCCATTTCCCTTTCTATATATTCTTATATAAAAATAATAATTATTAAAGCTTTTGTATCCTTTTCCATTACAATGTGATTAAAAAATGAATTTAATAAGATCAAATTTTATGCTCTTTTATCCCTTAGTATTTAAACAATATTGAATGACATTGGTACCTACGTGTCTTTCATCGACTTACATCCTTGTCTGAACATGAACTATGAAACCTGTTCTTAACCTGTTTCTCTCTGTTTCCCTGACCTTTCTCATACAGACGTGACCAATTTCAACGGAGACACACGAAACCTTGAAGACGCCGTCACAATATCTGTTAAAATAGAAACAACCGACTCTGACAACATGCGAGGCAAGGAAAACACAAGGTGAGTGAACGGAGTATAACATAGTTTCACTTATGCCCTTGATCATGTTGAACTTGGTTAGTATTGAGGGGCGTCGACCCCGGGGCACTAATGGGCAGCCCCCCTAAAGTAGTTCGCTGTACAGTACACAATTCGGTGACAATTATGGTCAATTTCTTATTACACTATAGTCGGATTCGCAACTCCAACCATGGAGAAAACGTTAAACTGTACCCAACCCTAACCCTAAACTTTATCTAAAACACAATCACAACCCTACCGCTAACCCTATAATCCATTGACGGAAGAAAGCCCGGAATAGATGTAGAATATGTATTTTATGCAATGTTTAAGCAGCTGGATGATTATGTTTGCACCAAGTTTCCTGTATCCTGACAATAATTTTGAATCCATTGAAGGCGTTATTTGATCTCGTTGTAAGGAGGATTATTTTTAATACCTGCATCTAGATGGTTTACAGTGATATTTAGAGATTGCCAAATATCAGGTCTTTCTGTAAAAATATATTTTATCATCATTTTGATCGACAAGATTGGACAAGGAGATGATGACCCTTGGCTGAAGCGGGGAGTCAACAAATTCATATTCTGATTTCGGAAGTTGTATTCTCCGATGGTTTTGATTCTGCAATGTGATAAACTATTTGTTTCTGTTCAAACGGTTCTTACTCATATCTGGCATTTTCTTGGATGGTAGAAGTGGAATGTTTTCGCGATTTATCGCTAGTTTCGATTGTTTTATATCAACAATAATGTGACTTCTGTCGACCAAAAGAAAAATGTAGAATAAATAACTAAATTACTATATGTTTGATTAACTCTTGTAACTGAGCGAAATAACGTGAAATAAACCGCAGTTATAATTATGAAGTCGTATATATTTTAGTAGAAGTGTTCGTTTTCTAGTTTTGAAGTAATAGTTGTAGTTATGATCGTATAATTGGGGGGTGAGTACAAAAGAATCAGCAGCATAGCAAATTGGACTAGAACAGGGCTACACGCAAAGTATGAACACATATATATGTTTTTTCTCATTTTAGTGAAACTCTGATATAATGAACGTTTTAATTCTCAGAATTCTGACGTAAAAAGAAGAAGAATAATTTGATGAAAATTGGATGCGTCTTATTATCATCCCTTTAACACATTTCCTCATGAATTCTAGAAGCCATCAATCGACCTTCTCCTTGTCCCAATTAAAACCAATAAACAGCTCATTGTCAATGTGACAATGTAATTACTAGGTGTTCATTGCTTGAAGTAAAGAAAGGTGACACTTTCAGTAAAGAGGTGCGGAAAAGTCCCTCTTGTTTTCGAGTGAAGTACTCATCAAAGCTGTTAAAGGGTTAATGACCATTTCCACATGATAAGTAGGAGACAGACCATAGAAGTATCAGGATTGATTAACCCCTTTGTTGCTTTGCAGTAAGAGGCTCTGCTACAATAGCGTTTCTGTATAAAATAGTCCTCTGTATTGAGAATGGTCCTCTGTATTGAAAATGGTTAGATCTTCATCATGTTAATTATGTCTGTACCTAATATTATGTAACTGCTTGAAAGAGCATAATTATAATTATACGTATCATTATCTATTCTCTCTGTCTTGTATCTCTCTGTCTCTTACCCTCTCTGTCTATTTCTCTTTCTTTCTCTTTCTCCTCCCTTCCCCCTCTCTCTCTCCATATATATATACATCTCCTCCCTCCCTCCTCTCCTCTCTCTATCTCTCTCTGTCTAATCCCCTCTCCCTCTCTCTATCTTGTAGCTCTCTGTTTTTTCTTCATGTCTAAACCATCAGAGTCTTAATCAAAGGTAATTTATACCAAGCAAATCACATTCACTTTCTTACGTCCTATACCTCTTCCAGGCCTATAACCGTGTATGAGGGTCGGTCAGCCCGACAAGCCTCACCCAATGGACCTGGTGTTAGTGCCCTGAGGGAAAAATTTGGCGCCAAAGCAACAGGTAGGGAGAAATTTAATTTAATATCTTTAAAATTCAATTCTGCATGATCATATCCCCAAAGATGAAAGTCATGTAAGATGAATTCACTTTTTTTTCCACATATACGAAACGGTGACAGATGTGTTGTTTTAATCGTTGTTATGTTTATTTGTTTAAAATTGCTTTCACATATTTGTGGTTGGAAAATGTGGTGGCAAACTATTGCTTTTGAAGAACGCTTACGCGTGCAAGTTTAGAATATAAACATGTTTGGTTTTGTGCATTACGATCTTCATAATATTGATTCTTTACCTATTGTGATAAATGAAAGAAACTAGTATAGATATTATTGACTGTTAATTTAGTAAATCATGTCATACTAATAACAAACCGCACCAGTGAAATAACTTTGATGTTATTGTAAATCTGTCATTTTTCAATGGTTTATACAATTAATCATCTGTGAACGCATTTTTTCCTTGAAATATGGTACAATAAGATAACCTGCGACCATCAATCAACTGGAACTTGAACTGGACGATATCACTCGTATATCATAATGAAGACAGTTACAAGAAGATAGTTGTTAAAGAAACAAAGCAAATCAGCTGTAAAAGAAACAACAAGACAAAACAATACTCACAAAAACCCTGAAATCTTACCCATTATAATTCTCCCTTATTTTTCTCTGTCTTTCTTCCTCATCCTTTGTTTTATCTCCCACTTATACCTCTATAATTTCTCCTTATCCTTATCTCCCTTTTGTATCTCTCTCTCTCCCTTTCTCTCTCTCACGCACTGTTTAATATCTCTCTCTCTCTCTCTCCTCCACCCTCTACTGTTTCCTCTCCTTTTCATTCTGTTTCCTTCCGATATCCTTCTCTTCATTAGCTCGTTTCCATTCAATACCAACACTCATATCAAGGATATACCACCGACATTGTAGGATAACAAAGCTCTATCCCTTTTACGCAATTAAGTTGCGTTCCTACGGTTCAAATCAGAGATACGTTCCATAATAACTGATCAAATAACGATGAAAAGATATTGGAGTGATAGGTGTGCGTACCTACATGTATGTCACGTAGGCGTATGACCACGGTGTTGGTGGTGGTTTCGCAACTTTGCTTTCTGCTCGTGTTGTGGTATAAATTGCCATGGCAACTAATTATGCGGCAAATATAGCAAACTTTCTGAAAATCCGTCGTGGAGTGTGAAAATTTACAGTTTGCAAGTCCCGATTTAAGCTAATGGTATATGGTCGTCAAAATTAGGACAGACAAATCAAAACAAGAAGCGTTTAAACTCGAAATATATTGGAATAATGATTCGAAATCTCACTTGATTGATCAATCACATACATTCAAACATGCATGCGAGGGTTCGATCGCAAAGTAGAATTTACATGTGATGAATCCCAACAATAAAATAATACATTATTTTCTTGATTATTTTCTTTATATCCGTTGCCGTGATTGTCAAAAAATAAGTACATAAACTATTCACATATTCCAACCAATATGTGTACTGTTTTGACTAAACACCCTTATTTAGTGTTCATGAATCGTTTATCTGTGCATTTTTTATACTTTACGAATTACGGTACATTCTGAATAAAACATTCATAAAGTGCAATGAACTTGACCCGCTTCTATATGACCCGTGTGCAGGTACGCCTTGTCGACCTGTCTCCTACCCAGCCTCGAGGCTACAGAACGAGTCACCTACAACTGAACTTCAACAACCAGTTCACAGGAAATCATTCGGCTTCAACAGGTGAGAAAACACTTTTACTTTCTGATATCATAATTTATTTTGTAATGACACCCTGGCTGGTATTAGCGCAGTCAGCTGTTTCATGTTGGGGTGAGAGGGGTTCGCTATTTATTGCGAATGTGCCAACAGTCGGTAGAACAGGAATATCATCGCAATTATTGTCTAAAATACAGAATGCAGAGAAGAGGGGTCTGTTTCTGAAACATTTATAGAAAGAACAATCTATATACAATAACTGACATAAGCTACTGAAATCGTTGCATTTAATTGGTAGTGAGCAAACTTTGAATAGGATAGTAGCAGTTGTTACGAATTGAAGAAGATGAACTTGAATACGGATGACAAGTTGTATGAGGCAGGGCCGAAAATGCAATTTTGCGAGACTATTTCGTAATGCAACTTGTTCTCATTATAGCGGAAACAATCTTGATGACTGTCGATAATTTTAAGTAAAGGATGATGTTTGCATGTTTAGAGAATATTGATGTAGTGAGTAGAGACATGAGTATTGTCCATGTTAGGAGCGCTACTTACTACCTTTGTATAACAAAAAAAAACAAATGAAATATAAACTGCCAGTTGGCATCCAAATTATAAACATGCACGCAATCATTATGAGCTAATGAACATCGATCTTTAGGGCTTAACTCCTGAAATAGTCACGAATTATATATCTCTGATAGTTTATGAATCAATTCAAAACCTTGGAGCGCTGACAAATAATGATTGATAGAACCAAATGTTTCCAACAGATGCCACATTAGGTTCGTTTGACACATTATTTTAGGTATTACATGCAGGTAATTGTATAATATATTACGTGGATTTAATGGTAGACATGTTAGGTTCATTTTCGGTAAAGCATACATTCTAAGACAATAGCACCATTTTATCGGCGTTGCCACTCCATACACAGGAGTAGAATAGCAGTTCCACAGTAGGTCATCGGCTTTCTTGATGATTAACCCCTCTCTATGACATATTTTCGGACTAAATTCAGAAACCAGAAGGCATATAGTTCAATATAGTTTCCAATTATTTTTCAGACTGTATCTGTTTTTACAAAATCAATGTGCAATTTTTTGTAACTTGATGCTCAAAACTAATCACTAAATGCCAGCCTTTTTTTCTTTTATGTTTTCACCGCCGCCCATTGTTTTCTGCAACAGTAGCCCTTTATTTCGACACGAAGCAATTGTGTGTATGTAGTTATTTTTGATTGTCTAATAATACCACTTAATACCACGTAATACCACTTAATACCACGTAATACCACTTAATACCACTTAATCAATGAAAAAAGAAAGACAAAAAAAGAAGCTAAAATAATTTTAAAAAATACATTGAACTGAAACGTTAAGTTTTGCAAGAGAAGGGGTAACCCTTTGTTTTTATAAAATATATATGTCTGTATCAATGCATACAATTATGTATATGCGCATTTGATTTGCGTAAAATGACAACTGAACAATGACATAAAAAAAAATGCTTGCATAATCTTTTTTTGAATTTGGATTTTTTTTTCTCCAGTTGTTACTTTTGACTGGCCTTTGTACAATCGGGTTCCCTTTCCGCCAGTCAATGTTAACACAAGGGTACCGTAGGCTGTACCCCCAAATAAATAAACAATTAAAACATGACGTGTCATTTGCTGCCTGTTAATTGTTGTTTTACTTTCCCTTATTTTTTTAAATTTTTCACAATGAAGGCTGGAGGAAACGCCACAAAAGCAGACAGGCAAGAACGGAAATACGGAGGGAAACGTAAGCGCTCTGAAACAGAAATTTGGCGGGACGAATGCAGGTGAGGATTGTTCTCCTATTTCAATGTTTTCCTTGTTATCACACCGCCCTATATAGCGTCCTATTCTGTGTCTATCTAAGCCATCCACCTGTCGGTCTGCAGGTGTACTTTAAGACCTCATATCTCAATTCCATTGACCTGTAGATAAGATACCAGTGTTTTCATTAGTTAACTAAACACTTTCTACATTGTATTTGTACCTGTCTAGACTGCCGGTCATTGTAAAGAAATGTAAGCTTGATATGTTCTTATCTAAAATTTGTTACGGCTTTTACATGGAACATTCACATTCCATGGAATTTTCCCTATTGCTACCTACATGATCAAAATTTAACAATTAAAAAAAAAAAAGATTAAAAATAATGCAATTTATTTTGGTCATGTTAAGAGCACTTTCTCTCTGTTAAAAAAATGATATACTGTTCAAATTTATGATTAAGATGTTGAAGTCTTTTTTCCAAAGACTATCGTTTTGTCATCAATATACCCGCCCACTTCGAGATCACGTTCTTTGATGGCATATCTTTTTTTATTGACAGCAACTCCGCCGTCACCGACAACAAAACAAAACACATCATTCGCAACACCGACAACAAAGACAGTAGCAACACCGAGCAAGTTTGGTGGAGTGGCGAACAAGTGGCAACCTAAACAGAGCAGGTCAGTTTACAGGAGAGTCGTAAACGCCCATTCATACTTAGGTGATTTCCAAAGGGAGCCATAACGATCTATTTGACATTGGGAAGAAAAAGAAGCTCATTAACTACTTATTCGATCAGAATACTCCTCTCATCTAATAGACTATGCAACTTAGAATATTGCCATAAAACCTAAGTAGAAAATTAAATTTTATCTCACAAGGCTGCCTTTATAACATCTAATCTTTGACACCCCTCACCACTTGGCATTCATGCTATATTTGCATATTTTAAATCTTTGAACATTGTAGTAAATCTTAGTCGTCTTTATGTTCATAATGATGTACCTAAGCCTTGAAGATGTGACTAATGTTCTTCTTACTAACCTTTCATATTAACCACGTGCTCAAGATTGACTATCTTCATCACCATGGCAGCAATAAGCTTACGAATTCCCGCCAAAGTGCAGAGTAATGAAGAAAATTGTTAAATCGGGATATACCCTCTAAAGACAAGAAGTCTTAATTTAGCGAAATACCTTGACGAATGTTCTCGCGGTTAATACTATTACGTGAGTGGATTGGGTTTGTACCCACGTACCCGTCTACGAGGGGAGAAACAAGGAAAGAAATACAGACATATGATTTGAAAGAATATCCTTTTCTTCTCTCATGTGGTCCATCCTACGCGATAAAGACGCGGCGCATGATCTTATTTTTATACCTGATATAAGCACCCACGGAGTAAGTGGTGACTTGTCAAGAGAGACATATTTATAAAATAAGGAAATATGGAAGGAGAAAAGTTGCCACCTCATGGCTTATTTTCGGCTACTTGACGGCAATGAATCATTCCATTACGATCTGACACACTGCGCTGCGACTGTTCAACGAGGGCGCGTACTCGAAACCCGTCAAATGTCGTTCAGAATTAGCAGACGACATGTTGACTGGACACAAGCAAGGCGGGAGAAGTAGTAATTAAGGAGAAAATCGCTAGGGAGTAGCGCTTGAGCTCACATCTTTTAAGCTTTTAATTTTTGCTTAAATAAAAGATGGATGAAACGGTGACTAAGAAAACAAAGTTTCCCCTCTCAATTACGTGCGTTTAATAGTATGGTCATGTGGAAGTGTTAACCTGTCCTTAATTTGTTGACAAATTCCGGAATCCTTTTCTTCTTATTTTTGAATAATAATTCTTCTCTTGATGATTTGTCACCGGCCATGCCAAGCTTGGTCAGCATCAGGGGGCGAACTTATAATAGGAGAATTTGGAATTTTTGTCATAGGTTGGTCAGAATTTATGACATAAGGCCGGTCAGTATTGAGCTCGAGGGGCCAGTCGTTAAATGGTCGGAGGTCCATCTTCAAGGTAGATGTATGTAGTAGGCCGGTCTCGCGGCCGGTCGCCTCGAAATTATCGGACCTAGTCCGCTTCTTTTATAGAACCCAAAAAATCTCTCCTTCGCGTTTGTGTGTATGATTATCATGACAATTTTGAGAAAAACAAACCTTAATTGCAGAATGCGAGGCGGCATGCGACTTGGGGAAAATTGCATCTTTTTTTACTCCGGATCTGGAAGGGTGGTATAGTTTTCTCGATCCAGACACGAAGAGGGTTGGGATAGAAAGTTATCTGGCAGTCCATGCACCGTCCTGACTACCTTCATAAGATCTGTAACCAGGATGTCTTTATAACTTTTTGGTTCCGCTTTAAACTTTCCCTAACCCCTCTGATCGGTGCTGGTAATCCTAAAAATGGGTGCGGGGAGCCCTTCAAAAGGGGTACATAACGCGTCATCACCAATTTGGAAACATCCGAAAATGTTTTCACCGCATGTCAATCTCACGTTCAAGAGCGGGTGCCTTGGAAGACAAATTGACCTGTTCTTAAATCTGCTAGGTGGTGTTATGTTGTTGCTTTGTTACTGAGGTAGCACTGATATGGAAAACCACGAGGAAATTTCTATTTTGTCATGCATGGATGATCAAAACTAGGACATCCCAGTTACTCATCTATCAACATAAGATTTTGTTAGCTTAGCAACCACTATACCACAAAACCAAAGAACCCATTTATCAACTCATCATTGTTACACATATTACATTATTGAGATCATCTTCATGCCAATCCACGCGTGCTAAATGAAAAAGGAAAATGTTTTGATGATGACGAATAACACTAATTAAAATGTCAAAACATTTCTTTGAATGTAGGATGAATCGTAATTATATTTCGTGGTTTTTGGTCAAAGCATCGTTAAACTGATCGTCAAGTACATGCTAATTGCTATATGTAGATCATGACATATTGCTCTGTAGCCATTATCATATCGAATACGGATTTCTCCTGACCTTAGTAACCAAATTTATGTGACATTTGTTTTTTACCGCTCAGAAATGAGTTTCATGTTCTTATAGATTCCTATCCGTCCAATCAATCAAAACCATATTTAATTTAGATAACCAATTCTTAAATCGATAAGTCGTTCTATAAATTAATGACTAAACACACGATGTATGTAATTGTATTTCGTTACTGTAGTCCACCGAGTGATACGAAGACGACATCGAGAAACCACAACGACCACGTAGTCACACCGACGACGACTACGACTACAACCACCACCGGTATCAGTGCTCTCAGAAATAGATTCAGTAGTAACTCTGATGGTAAGTGTATGTGGATGCATGTTTCGCAACAGATGCTTGATTGAAAAACAGGGTGCAGGAAATGATTTCCCATCAATAAAAGGTCAATAAATAATGAAAGAAGACAGGTCCTTAAACTTAAAATTTTCCGATGAGTAAGAAGTAAGAATGTCGTAACATAATAATATTGATTTTAGTATGCTGACCTCCTTAGCATCGCTATATTCTTGACCTTATAATATGCTTTTTCATGAAGCTTCAATTTTAAAGTACAACAATTGATGATAAAAATAAAATTTCTGTTATAGTCAACTCACACCCCTCTTCCCCGAAAACATACGAATCTTGAATTTCCAGGTTTGTGGTATTTGTGACTTACAAGCTAAAACATCTTCAATTCTGTTGATCATTATTCAACCGTGGTATGAAAAGATAATATATCTAATCATCCCTTAACACATGCGTGATTAGCTCATTAAACAGGCTGGAAGCAATCATAGGCTTTCAACTGTACTAACCCAACAAGTACAATGTATGACAATGTATGCAGAATGTAGTATTTAATGTAGTCTTCCGTCACATATGTGATGATGGGATTTCATGGGAAGCTGATAGTTAAGAGATTATTGATGCTGTTGCATAAATTCCCTCCCACTAATTAGGAAAATGTGAAGTCATTTCATGGGAGTTCGTAGTCGATTGACGGAGTGGTTTAATTACAACGCATTAACCAATTTTGTGTTCATTAATTGACTTGATTACAGATGCAACGAGTGTCAAACCAGCTGGACAGATGAACATCACTCCTGATAAGAAGAGAAAGAAAGCTGATGATGATAAGAGGTGAGATATGAGTAATGTGACCTCCGTATCAATGGAAGAAATGGAGAATAAGAAGAGAGAGGGAGGATGAAGAAGGAGAATAATAAAAAAAAAAGATGACGAAGAGTAAGAAGATGACAAAAGAAAGAAGAAGAAGTAAGATGAAGAAAAAAGAAGGAGACAGATTAAAACAAGAAGTCCACGGCAAAGAAGACAAAGATGAAAAAGATGGAGGAGGAGGAGGAGGAGGAGGAGGAGGAAGGAGGAGGAGGAGGAGGAGGAGGAGGAGGAGGAGGAGGAGGAGGAGGAGGAGGAGGAGGAAGAAGAAGAATAATAATAATGATGAAGACGTCAGAGGAAAAGGAAACAATAAGTAGATAGCTGAAAATCGAAGGAAATAGCAGGAGTGAAACAAGCTCTTTGACAATTTTTTTCCTATTATTTATTCATTGTTCTAATGGTGACGTTTGTGAAGAGGGTATAATGTTTCTAACATCTTTTTCTTCTTAATTTTTCAGAGCTGAAGAACAAATTGAGAAGGAAAACGAGAAGAACCGATCACCTCGCAAACATTGGCGTAACTGGTCTCCTAAGAAAGAACAAAAGACCCCCAGCAGAGAGGCATCACCTACCAAAGAAACATCCCCCAGGAAACGAAAGAGCGTTTTTAACAATATCACAAGAAGTAAGTATTGAAATATGGTGAATGTTTATTTCTCTATATATATTTTTTAAATAATTTTTAGCCAAGTGCTACATATTTTCTGATTAAATGATCCGTTCCTAGAATTAAGCCTATCCCCAATTGTGTGGGGCACCATCTAGACAATGCGTCCAGTTGTTCACTGTTTTTATTGACTCTCAGCCACTCGGTTACAGTAGGCAAAACATTTCATTTACAGTCATTTCTCCTGATCCAGGTGTTCTAAATGTATTTATTTCTTCATTTATTTACCACTTGTGGAATTGAACATCCTTATCAGCCCCCTTATCAGTACCCTAAATGCGTTCCCGATGTATTATATTTCTACTTTGTAATGCTTTATAATGATACTACCAATTATATTTGATGTATTGATTTATGAATCACTTGTCTGTTTCTTTGAACAGCCAAGTCAAAGCACGACAATAAAGACGAGGTAGAGGAATCGCCGCTTATTAGTACAAGGTAAGTTTGCTTTGATCATTTTACTACTTTTCACTAAAATGAAAGGAGTGAAATCTTGAATTAATTGTTAAAATCAGTGGCGTAGATAAGCATACACGATCTTGAAACTGGGTGAGAGATGATGAATAGATCACACCATCCTAACAAAAGACGATTATCCGTGTTTCAGCCATTGGTTCAAATATATTTCATTTTATTTCTTGTCAGATTCTTTCTCTTCAGGAGGAGAAGAATGGAATTTGTTTTGCTAAGTGCCAAAAGAAAAGTCAAACTATTCTTTTCTATTTTATTTCTCTTCAGGATTGTGGATAATAAAGCCGAGGAAGCTGAAAAGGAAAGAGCGAGACAGCTGATTGCTAATCGAACCAGTGCACTCATCTATGGCGTCAAATCTACACCAACGACAATAAGTAAGTTGATAACACCGTTTTCTTTTTTGCTAGAAGCACCCTCTTGGTTTAAAATCACCCGGAAAACAAACGGGTCAAAATAATGAAAAACAGCATAGGCAACTGTGTCGTAGAAGTGTTTGTGGCAAATCGATAACTACAAAATAATATCTATACATTTGAAGGAGTGTAAAATGTAAGAACTGATCATCAGAAAATGTTTATATTCATCTTTGTATACTGATCCACGCAATAGAAATAACCATATTTTAATCTGCACCTATCTTTTATAATAAATAGCGCCATCTAGAGTACAGTTTGAGGAGTCGGTACCGAAGAGAACGAGAAGAGATGAAAGCCCCAAGGAGCGACCCAAGGAGCGACCCAAGACAGAATATAACTTCCAGAATGTATCACCTGCACCAAGGTAAACTATCTGATGATGTTTATGAAGAGATATTCATTTTTGTTTCTCTTTTCGATTATGGAAGTGAGGGTTTCATAGTTATATATATTTCTTGTAAACAGTATTCAGGGAAATGTATGTGGATTGATTGTTTTCTTATCCCAACCTCACTGTGAATTAGCCTTTGATAGGCCTTGGCCAATGGTTAGCTCCCCCACGTATACATATTTTAAGTATGTTTTGTTCTTTATTGCATGTTTTTGTTACTATTGTAATATTTCGATATTTTGTATGCATTGTTGTACACATTTTACCCGGCTGTTTTTATGAATTTTGTGGAAATAAATGAATTGAATTGATTGGAACTTGTATCAAGTTTAATATATACTAGAAAAGTTAATCATGAAGTTTGACATCAAAGATTCAAGGCTTCTCCTGTCTTTGAGCTGTTTATAAAACCATCATGATAATAGTTTCGGGGAAATATCATTTTGAAAGATTGGAACTTTAAATAAGCTTAATTAGGATGTACCGTGTTCACAAAATAGGCTCCCTTTGTTAACATGTTCTTTGGATGTAAGACAAATGCATGAGTGAAAATTTTCGTATATAATCTACATTTTCTATATTTTAAAAACATTGCTCCTTTATGCTGCTGATCGTAACAGTTTGTAGTTATTTCACGTCCTGGCACAAAATGATAATAAAATGTACATTTTACTACTGAATAGATACGATTAAGATGAATGATGTACTGTTATATTTGATTTTGAAATGATGGAAGTAAACTTATTAAATCTTCTCTCTCTCTCTCTCTCTTTAGACCGAAATCGATGGCTGGTACGAACCAGCTTTTCTCATCCCCTGGTAACATTAGCAACATGACACCTGTTAAAGGAACCAACATCATCAAGAATCCTACCACAAAAACACAGAAACTACTTCAATGGTGTCAAATACACACGCAGGGATATGATGTAAGTTTAATTTAGAAGTACATTTATCTACTCAATTAGGGACAATCTTTGAATACCTAAACTTCATCACCGCCATCATCATCATCACCATCATCATCATCATCATCATCATGGTTATCAATATTACCTTCATCATAAAAAATCATTACCATCAACATCACCATCACCATCATCGTCATCACTATTACCATCATTATCATCACCACCACCACCATCTTCTTCTTAATAATTACAAATACATCCTGATTGTCATTATCATCATGATGATCATCCAACATCATGGTTTTAAGCATCATCACCATCACCACCATTACTACCACCAACACCACTCTCACCAAAAACGAATCAGGTCAAACTAAAATCATATAAGTTGTTTTTAGAAATGATGATTATGGAAGATTGTTAATATTTGGTAAAATGTTCTAACATGGTGAAAACTTTTTTTTCTTCTACCATTGCAGGGAGTTTGTGTGTCGAACTTCTCATCATCATGGGCTGATGGTCTAGCTTTCTGTGCCTTAGTCCACAAGTTCATCCCATCTGCCTTCGATTTCAGCACACTCAATAGCAACAACAGGAGACACAACTTCGATCTCGCATTTTCATCAGCCGAGTAAGTAGAGATTTGTACATATTTAAAATGTTTTGGAACGTGATCATAGCTTTGTATGTGAAGAGAATTGTCCGAATTATATGAATAAAAATGATAGAGAAAACGCTACAATGGTTTACGGAATGTTTAAGTCTGGTTTAGAAAAGTGTCTTGAATGAATTGTAATTAGTTGAATTTTACTAAGTTCGAGTGTTAAACATATTAACTTGTTCAGTACGGGCCATTGTTTTATGAGGGATCTGATTTACGAAAGGTTTGTGGTTCGAATGCGGATTGGGAACTATCCGTCTGATGGAGATGTACAATCGTGGTCTCAGATATTTAAAAATCATCATACCTACATGTACAATTAAAACACGTAATGACACTTCCGGCTTGTAACGTCTGTAAAACATCAGGACCTCAAAGCATATAGGGATAGTCCACTCGAACGATGTTGATTTGATGTCTGTACAGGACTTGTTTAAGTGACACTCGTGATATGATTTGTATAACTAATTTCATTCCATCTTGTTTCATTACCGTTTCAGGAAATACGCCAAAGTATCCCGTCTTCTCGACACGAATGACATGCTTGAAATGGGTGATAAACCAGATTGGAAATGCGTTTTTACCTATATGACGTCACTTTACGCTGGACTCAACAAACTCGCCAATTGAGAAGACAACACGTAGTTGACTGTTTAAAACTATAAATCTACATTGTGATGACATGGAGATGAGATACCTACGGTGCGAAAATGGTCGCTTCCAGAGGAAAATTTTTTTTTTTGAGAGATCGCGGATCTAATCATATGATGTTTGAAATGCGTTCAACTATCACCTGGCCTACGCGAGACTATGTCTTGTCGAAGCACTTAGAAGAAGTTACTCTTTTGCGCGCCAACGGATCACCTGACGAAATGCATAAATGCATATTAGCCTTAATACCAGAAGAAATCCTTATAGTGCTTTATATCAGTAACATACGATCCATGTTCCTGATAGAGCTTACATTTAACGAAACAATGGCTTGAATTATTTAATAAAATAAATTAAGATGCATTTCCGATAACTCGGCATACCGTTGGACCGTAGAGACTACAGTGTCAGCAATGGTGTAAACGACCGAACTAAAAGGCTCCTACTGCTTGCGATTATAAATTGATGTACATCGCAATGAGTTTAAGGATATGAATATTTCCTAGATCGGAGAAATGTCAGGATTCTTTGTTTATTGGAAAAAATAAAATTATAACAAAGGAAGTAAGAATTGAAACGTTACACCGATTACTCCAAGAAATAAGATTAGTAAACATATTCCTGAATTTCAAATCCTATTAAAAAAAGACCTTTCAATTTTTTTATTAGAGAGAGAGAGAGAGGGGGGGGGGGTGGAATAAAGAGGTAAACAGAAAGAGAGCCCGGGAAAGGTTTTTAAGTGGGATTGACAATTCATTCTATTTTAAGCAGTGTTTTATATTTCTTTTACACAAAATATACTGAAAATTGTATGGACTACATTAATATGTGATGGATATCTTTATGAATGTGTAATGTGTGCTATTTTATGATTTTTTAATCAAAATAATTTTTAAAATATTGTTTTATTTAAACCACTATTATGCCTTATTCTCTATATTTGTTTTTCTTTGCATGCATACGATAAAGTGCGGAAAGAAAGTTTTGTATATATACAGTGTAATTTGAAAAAAGAGAAACATTCCGTGTAAATAATGATTGTCTCATTGTACTCACTTTCGCTGTAATGAAATATATATAAGAAATAGGCAAGGAAATGATCGAGTAGAGACAAGGGCTAGCAAGAAAAGCAAATCTAGTACAACATTACTTTGATATCACTCTCATTTCTTTCTTTTTTATTGCTATTATTTAAAAAGACACATTCCACCTTTTATCTTTGAAAGTATGCTTGTCTTCCTCTTAGTAGTTAACATTTTTCATACTATGTATTTTTACTTTTTTTAATGAAAAAGTGCAATTCATCAAGTGCTGTTATTTGTTTCACAAGAATAATATTTGTGCATTATTGTTTCCGATTATCGATCGAATTATAGACCGTCGCGCCGGTCCTCCCGTAGAGTATAAAGCACCCTTGTCTACATTAGTTTTTATCACCTGACGAAGTGTTGCAGCGGCGCACGAAACGTCGAGATCTTTTAGATTCCTTATTGACAACATTGCGAGACAAACGAATATCACTAGCGATATTATTTTCAATAATATTTTTATTCACAACTCCACTTCATGTGTGTTATCATAGTAATTTGCAATGCTCCACTATATCGTTTGTACATGGTAATTCGAGCAATAATTTCAAGTGGACACATTTCAAACTTAGCTTTTGCGAATGTGTGGCACTTTTGAAAGGGTATGTAATTGATTAAAACAAAACAGTTTTAAAGGTTTAAACATGGTATTTATAGCTGCATAAGAACAAGTCTAGAAACAGTACATTTCAGTTCATTTCACCGTTTCGTTTTATTATAGTATTTCAGTTTTTTCAAGCATTCTAGAAATAATATACGTATATATAATACTACTTTCAAGCAATAATATACTGCTGGCCAGTAAAATAAAATGAAACTTTATAAATGTGGTGTATACATTTTTATGTCCTGCCGTAGATGGGGTTGCCAGAACCGCAAATGTATATGTGCTAACTGAGAAAAGAATTGGATTATAAAGATGTATCATTATTGTAGAAGAAATTATCCTTTTCAATTGTATTACGAATGGAAAGAGATGGATGTAAAGATGGTGTTATCGATGAACTGTATTACTTGAAATTTTCTTAATAAATATTTCAAAAAATGACTCGATTTTCGTATGTTTTTTCTAATAATATTCCCTTTTGATTCATCAAAGTTGTCAGTTAAGTACAATAACTAGTGAACTTATTGGGGGCTGGATGCCATTGTTTACAGCCCACATCCTTCTATTACAAAGTGAAAAGTCCGAACATATGATTTAGTTTTAATCATAATGTTGACTACATAGAGTAAAAATACAAACTATTTTGGATCGTGTAGAAACGAGATATATAATGAGGTAACATACGTGCTTTTTTGCTCTTAGCTTTGAATAAATTCAACTGTTACAACACAATTACTGGTTAAAAATCAGAGGCAATCAGACGAAAATGTGAGAAAGTCGGGCAATGAAGAAAGACGAAAGGTAATATATCAACAAAGTTTCTCATTGGGAGGGGCGAGGGTACCTGCCACCCCGTATACATGTACTTCCCTCAAGAGCGCTAAGATTTCACACTGTTTTTGTTGGTGTCATACACTACTGCAAATGAATAGCAACTAAGCGCAACAAAGGTCTAAAGTGTAATCACTTAGCATGGTGAGATACAGAAGTGTGAAGCGTATAACACATTGCGTCATCATTAAAAGACCGCCGCGGTTTATCGCTTTATATCTTAACTAGGCTTAATGAGTGTTATTACTGTAAATAGAGCTTGCAAGCATAAGTTCAAGTGTAGCCGTGGTTCGAAGCTTCCTCGGTATCTTGTATTGGTTTGCCGTTGTCGTACTGTTATCCAAAATAAAATCATGCAGACGATCAAATGTGCCGGGTTTCACGATGTGAACCAAAGGAGGGGCTATGCTTCCCTTCTCACGGAAAGAGTTGTATGTGAAGGAATGCTGACAGAGCTCTTCATCAACCTGACAAAGATAGGATGATGACTTTAGTTGATTGCAATTCTATTTCACATGTATATAGATAAAGAAACGATTTGTAAAAAAAAAATGGTCTAGCGACGCCCCTGGAAATCAGTGAAGTATAAGAGGCGTTTTATCTATTTCCTCGTTTTCTATTTCGCCTCTTCTTTCGTATTTCTCATGTAGGTGCCTCCTGTATAACTAACAATATAATAAGTAATTGAATGAATCCAGTGATCGGGGTGTAATATAACATTTATTGCTTTGGCAGCTAAAGTGCAATAAGAAAACAGTTATTATTAACTAGTAGTAGCAGTAAGAAAAGGGCCCAGTATTATTAAAAGTAGTAGCCTTAATAGCTTAGTAGCTTTAATGAAAACTTATTCCCTATCTTCTAGAGACGTAAATCTCACTCAAAGAGTCCAACCTTCTCGATGGAGATGTTCTTTATATCATCGGGTGCCTTGTCAAGTTCCAGGAACACTAAGTAGTACGGACAAGGGTTGGCTTCACCCTTCACTATAAAGTAATGCAAAGATGAGATGTGACGTCATTGGATATTGTCAATACATTTATTGACTTGGTTAATTCACGGCTGCCATAATTATAGGTCATATGGGTAATTGATAACTTTACTGCTTATCCCCTCCCCACACCCCCTCCTCAATAAGTGAAGACGGGCATCACTTATCGAAGGCCTATTTTGTTGTGTGTGTATTTGAGATATTATTATTAGTGACAAAGGACTTCCATTTGAAAAGTATGTCATAACCTATGATTTAGAACAGTGGGGGTGGGCATCCGGGAGGTAACTCAGATGATAAAAACGATATTCACGTGAACATATTAACTCCAATTTACGAAGTGTAGGTTTTCATTTTGTTATCTCTACTGTCAAAAAATACTTACACGTATACGATTTACCTTACTTGTTTATAGCAAATTTAATAAATGCAATAACGTGAGACGTAGGGCCAGTTACCATAGGACAGAAAGGCACCTTTCCTGTGTGATCTACGACTTACCAAGTTCATCTAGAAGCATACTCTCAGCTACAGCGTATTCCTCTAGCTTCCCGTTTGGCCAGTGACCTACAGCAGCTTCGATGGCGCTCTTCACGGTACTTTGGTCAAGCTTCTCACAGTGAACATTAAGGATCTGACCTGATCTGTAATTTGTGTATCAAACAGGATCTTCTATATACAGTAGGCTTGCGGGTGCACCATGTGAGAGAGAGAGGGAGAATTGAGGAGTTCTGAAAAGAACTCTCGGTATTTTTTCTTGAGGGTGTGTAGTCCTGTTCTTTAGTGAACGAATATGTACATTCGTAGTGTCTAATATTTTGGAACGAGTCGAAGAAAGTTAGACAGGTGGTGCGAAATAAAAAGCCGTCGATGGTACCTACCACCGTCGTGGAAATTGTGAAAATATAAAAAAGAGTAAGTAAAAGTGTATTGTATGATTAAAGTATATTTTTATAGATTTTAGTATATTATTTTTTTCAAATCATTTCTTTTTCTTCTTTAAACTAGTGGCAAATTTGTGAACGAACGAATTAACACAGCGGTTAATTCCAGATTTCGGTCTGTTTTTCGAATTCGTAGGCCGTAATACTTACCGGTACATAAACTCAACTACGGGTGTATTGAAGTGATATCGCCTAACCTTGATGACGTCACCGTATCTAAACCGATAGATACCAAAAATCTGTGTGATGACGATCTCGTACACGCCTCCGGCTTCGAGTTCGTCCATGAGAAGTGTCTCCGGCTGATCTTCATCTCTAGAAATAGAATTACAAACCATCGTCTTCTATGCTTAGTAGTTAGTACCTACTCTTTTTAAACTGGGTTTCATAATTAAGAATCTTCTACTTTATGTTTCCTCGGATGAAGACTTACTAGTGACTTATTTCTTCTTCTCTTCTTTAGTTGTTTTCTGTTTGTAGTTACATAAACGACCTACGAATGTTCCCATTAATAATGTTTAGGAAACTGTGACTTTTCTGGGCAAAGTTCTCCTTAGCGTTTGTGTTTGTTGGTCATCTTGCTGTCCATATTACTCTGGATTAGTTTGCTTTACAGCCTTAAAAGTTTGAAAGGTACATGTAAGGTAATATAAATGATAAATTCGAATTCCTACGACATCGTACACCCCTAAATAAGTCTATAGCAAGTGGGGCTTCCAGACTTTATCCTCCCTCTCACGTAAAGTGAGGCTCCCAGAAACACACAACGTTCTGAAGACGTTCATAAAACGTCATTAAGGCGGAAAAACGTTTACAAGACGTTCATTTACGTCCTAAGGGTGTTTTGTGTTATCTGAATGGGATTCCGCCTCCACCCATCCCCGGCCCATAACGCAGTTTCCGGATACGCCATATATAACCTCATCGTCACTTACATCTTCTCTTCTGGGATGAATTCCAAGACGCAGACGTTTGGCACGAGAACGAATTCATCCTTACCCTGATTATGCGGCCATAGGTTAATACCAAGGATACCTTCAGTGGCTACTAGGGAATGCCCGAAAAGCGGCAAACCTGATCAAAAGAGAGAGAAAGAGAGAGATGGAGACAAATAGAGAGAGAGAGAGAGAGCGGGGGGACGTGGAAAGAGGGTGATTGAATGCAGAATAATATCTACATAGAAACTTGTCCTGTCAATTCGAATGGTACAAAGCAGCAAAATGTTCTCGTTCGATGTCACAATGGCATGACTGCATGAAGAATGAAATTACTTGGGAGCAATTTATGACTATAAAACTAGATTTAAGATCATTGTTCATTTCATCTTATAGTCACTGGTTTGGCTACTTCCGACCGGTAGTGCAGCCAATTAATAAAGACCATCTTTTGTTGAGTGGGCTACCCTCGTGAAATATAATGACAATAAATCAATAGGAATAAACATGGTAGACTACTCGGTATCATGTGACCTAGTCATTTATCAAGCATCTAATTTCTGCTTAACAAAACAGTATTTGATTTCTTGCAGTCAGGTTGGATATGGATATTGTCCTGACAACATTTTCCAATAGTCATTGTTGAATATCGACATGCTATAAAAAAATAGCCCCAAAATGCAAAGAATAAGTGCAGACATAACTTTGCCTACCTTTCACGTATGATTTCAGGAGCATCTCTTTTACGCCAGTAGGATCAATTGCTTGTACGTGTGTCAAGTATGGCCAAACCCTTTTTAATATGCCCTCAAAGCCCTTCTCGAATTCCTTCTTCAGCTCCGCAGCTCTCTCCGGATCACCACCATCCATCGCTCTCACCAGGGCTTGGTGAATCTCTCGTGAAACTTTTGTAGTCGTGACCGTCCCGATCTCGATGTCGTGAACAATATCGGGCCAGCGTTGTTCAACCATTCGCATTGCGGACATCAGCGTGGGTGTGAAGTTGCAGTTTAGAGAGCGGAGGTTTCGGTCCCGGAGTCCAAAGAGGAGATGCACGTAGATGGAGTCGATAGGATCTTCAATCTGGAAGGCATCTCCTGGAGAGGAATAGATCACCAGAAGAGGTTTCATGGATGCCGGAATCATGGATGCAGGCCCCATCAGAATACCAGCCTCGGTATATCTCAGCTTTGGCGCCGTATACAAGGTGGTTTCTCGCTGGAGTAAATTACCCATACCAAACGCGTTAACCCGAAGCTCCATGCTTAACGCAATGAGTTCAGAGTAAATGGTCATTAAGGATTTACCATATGGTATCATCTTGGACTTCCCGGTGGTACCTGAAGTGAGAGCCAACCTCTCAGTGCGCTCACCCGTCAAGACATTGCGCTCACCTTTCGCTATACGATCAACATACGGCCTGTAACGTTCATAAGTCGTCAAGGGATGGTGCTTCTTCAAGTCCGTCAATGACGTCACTGACGCGAGTCCGAAATCTCTCGCGTAGTCTGTGTTCAGGTTTGCCTTGAGGATAGCTTTCAGGTAGTCCTCCTGAGCTTTCCGAGGGTCCTTCCAAGCAGCTTTGCACCTCTTGACCTTTGGATAGCGGGTCAAGACCATCAGCATCACGAGGAGGAATTGGGAGTAGACTGAAATGAGGCTATGTCCGTATGATATCCGCTGCAAAGTCATCCAGACTGACACAGTAGAAATCAGTACGTTGATCATCCCGGCAAATCCTGGAAGGAAGACCATAACATGAGATATACAAGTCTGACATCCTCCTCAATTATAAAAATTAAACAAAATTAAAAATCATCGACAGATATTTATATGAAAGGTAATTTGCAAAAGAATACCACTGCGTTATTAGTTGCGCTAATGACGGCTATTGCCCCATACGCTAATGATTTACCGTAATGGGCGCAAGGCATATTTTGCAATTATTTTTGGCCGATGTCAAACTCATATGTTGCGTCAAAGAGCCGCACCAGTCCCTGACGCAGTCATACGTCAGACAAATGACGCCTCGTCTGCAACGGGCAAAATAAAACAAGACTACGTTCACTAAATTGACGGAACTATGTTAGCAACATTTCCATACCTTGTGTACATCTCCTCGGCGATTTTCAACAAGTTTTTAGTTATGTGTATTTGATTGGGTGGCCTAAATATACTACAGAATATAACATAATATATGATAATTACCTCGCAATTATGTTTGAAACCATTTATATGAAATGAAAATTCTTTTCGATTACTCAATTATTTTGATGCCAAATGTGTGTATCTAGTCTACAAATTCTTCAACATGTACCGCTGTTCAGCGTATTTCTCGTAGGTGACTTTCATGCCTTATCAGCAAACGCTTCTTTACCATTTAATCTTTTATAAAGCAACTGCTTGACCAGAACTCAACTTTCTCTTACATTCTTCATGGTTGCAGCTAAAAATTTTTGTTGAAAATCAGTCAGACAAATGAGACCAACACCAGACCGACAACTGACCGAACGGAAATTGCATTATCCCGAATGGCGAAGAGTCTGTCAGATGAGAGTCTGTATGGATTCAGTTAGGGGGTGTGACTCGGGTATAATGGAACTAATTGCCTTTGACCTTTTGAACTGACGTCCCACGTCGTGAGTACACATGACCGCATTGTGTAGATTGATCTCTGTACCCACCCATTATAAGGATTCATACGGCATTTATATAACTGTATCGTGGTTTATACCATGTAGCTATACGGTATGCCGGATGGTATATATGATATAGTGTACTGCGATTCATTTATACATGCTCATTGATGGTGTACTATATATAATTAATTGTATTGAATAAACATAGAGGGGGTATTACATGTAGCTAATAAATGGGCTGGATGTCAGTAAAAGGCAGTGGTTTAATTTCACTGCAAGTTCGTTCTAAATGTAATACCCTATGATATGCCTAGACCATTTGTCAGAGTATATATTCATGCCTGTACCGTGGAAACAAGTTTTAAAAACATGTACTACAAGCAAGATTTTGTGGGTCCGAAAGTATGAGATAAAACATTTGACGTTATATAACTTCATATACAGCCGCAGTGTACTGTCACACACGATGCAGGCTTAATTTGACTGACTTACTACTGCGTCATTGATTGCTTGATGCGAGAGTGACATTGCATAAGAAATCTGTCTCAAAGATGACCCCAACAGTGCGATATGGGCTCGTTTTCTGCACATGCAGGCTTGATGAGCGCAGGTATCCTAAAACACCGCGTCGCGTGTGTAAGAGGCTTAATATACATTATGCATGTATAACCATAACAGCGTCAGTATAATCAGGGAGGTGAGACTATTATAATAAAATTGATTCTCTACCTACCAGCTAGGAAACGTTGCCATGACTTCTCCTGAACGTTAGAAGCAAAGTGGAGTAAGATGACCCCAAGAGCAATCGTCATGAAAGCCACTGATACAAGCTTTACCTTCACCAGGGTAGATCCCGCCATATTGTTTGGCTATTTCTGTCGCTCAAGGCTGATTTGACGTGAGTGGCCGGATACGATCAAAATGCGACGTTTTCATACAAGAAGAGAGTAGTTTATGAAAGCAGCAATACATTGTCATGAAGCAGTGTGTATTTGTATACTCTCCTTTGGTCTTTGTCGTCTACGATACAAGGGCAGAAAACTTTGTACTGATGAATGTGTCTTGACGAAATACAGGCAAACCCTGTTATCCTGAAACTGTGTAAAATGAAATCGAAAGACCGACCTGCATTAAATTCTCTAGCCGATTTTGGGGTTTTTTTGGGGGGGAGGGGTAAGGGGGGCAAGTGTGACGATTCTGTGATGAGTATATGACCCAACAAACAGCACGGCCGGATGATTCACAAACATATTGGTTATAGTATCTGAAAAGAGTGTGGACTACTTGAATGAATATTGTGTGAAGTGGAATTTCGAAATTAATACGGAAAAGACAAAGATAATGATTTTTGATAAGGCAGGAAGAATGTTGAAAAGAAAATCATTTTGATTTGATAACACCGGAGTATATAGAAACAACGAACGAATACAAATATCTAGGAATTATCTTCAAACTCGGCAGGTACGTTTACACACGCAATAAAAAACTTTATGAACAAAGCAAAACAAAAAGCCGTATTTAGCTTTCGAAACATTTTCCCTAAAGACCGAATATCCTTAATAGGCCTACCATACTTTAAACTTTTCGATACCTGTATAAAACCAATCCTTCTTTATAATTCTGAAATATGGGGGCTTGAATACTTGATACGATACGAAGGATACAAAAGAATTAGAAAGTGCTACAAAACATTCCTACCCGAATCCCTACAACTGAAATTTGTTAAAAAGCTCTCATTGGCACTAACAGATCAGCGATGAATAGCGATATCCTAGCGGAAACCGGAAGATTCCCCCTCGCACTGACAACATTAAAATATGTTGTTGGTTGCTGGCATCACATGATAAACTCCTCCGAAAAAAAAGCTTTGTAAAGCAAGCTTACGTTGAGGGCAAAATCATTGACATCAAATATTGCAAAAACATGAAATCCTTTTTAAACTCATTAGGTTCCTCTCACATCTGGCAAAACCATAATACATATTCTATCAATAGTACGATAATACTCTGTAAAGAGGTCTGTACTCAAAATGGAAGAAGAAGAAGAATAGGTTAAAGAAAGCTATACTTAACAAATTACAAGATAAGTACATAAAAGCCTGGAAAGGCAGTCTATCAAATGAAAATAAAACTAAATCTTCTACAAAATTAAAAACATATATAATCCTAAAAACAAAATACAAATTGGAAAACTATTTATTACTCGATATTCACAAATCACATATTATAATATAGCTAAATACACGAAAATCAGAATAAGCAATAGTAACCTCATGATTGAGGAAGGTCGGTACAAGAAATAACATTAATAGAACGGATATGCCCCCTTTGCAAAACTGACATAGAGAATGAAATACACTTCCTAACAAAATGTACAAACTTATTAGATCTCAGATTTAAAATATACTCTAAACTTTACAATATAGTACCTGACTTTCAAAACCTAAACGACGATGAGAAATTTAAACTAACGAAACCGACATAAATGCAATAATAATATTTGGAATAAGCGAAATGGGTCCTATCTCTATAGAAACGCCATGCTGTCACAAAGTTATTTCGCCCCTTTCTAGACTATAACACAAAATGGCGCTATTGAATGGAATCAGCACTAACAATAATAATAATAATAATATGCAATTGCATTGCGCCATCTATCTAGATGCTGAGGCGCACAAGGAAAAATAGAAGGGTCTGAATAAGTGTCATTTTCTTGTGTCAAGCATTGCTAAGAAAAGTAGGATTTCAACTTAGATTTGAAACTCTCCAATGATGTTGTAGTTTTCAACTCTAACGGTTATTATTCCACAAAAAGGTGCTGCAGCCGAGAAAGCCCTTTCGCAGCAGGTGACTCTTGTTCTTGTGATCTGAAGAAGACGTTGATGTGATGATCTTAGACTACTAGGTATATAAACAGGGGTTCTCAAACTATTTCCTTGACGGTCCAGATGTGATTTCCATGAAATCTAGAAGGTCCAAAACATGGGATGCCATTCGCCCGAAAATTCTTACGGTCAATCGTTTACTTCAACTTAGCCTCGAGTCATAATTATGTTCAGTTTGTTTCTTATCGTCTTTTGTCCGTTTGGCATATGGACCTTTGATCATTCGAAGGCAGGTTAATTTTGAACCATTTGACCCCCCATATAAAACCATTGTTCTAAAAAAATAATTTGAGTGTGTATATACACAGATGACGTGTAACATCTACAGGCATTAGTCCTGCACACAATGAATCGTTAGACTACTGTGTGGAGTCCATTAAAGAGAGTATATATTTTGGTATAAAGCCCTCTGCTTATAACGATACGAGCCATATACAACCCTGAAGATAGACACTAATGTTTGCTTACAAATAATGATATTGTGTTAAGAAGAATAAATATACATACATGTATATAATTATGTATAGCAATTTACCCGAATCGATTGGAATTTCGGTTAGGAGCGCCCCTATACGATGTGTCTCAATTGAGTGTTTCTGTGTTTCTGAGTGGTCTATATAGTCAGGTGGCTTAGCGTCAAATTTATCGATTATCGTTACTTGCCGGATAAAAGCACCATTTTTGGTACAGGGCTTCCTTAGGACCTACTAAACGATATTAGGCTAGGAGCCCCCGGCAAAAATGTCAATTTAAGGGTGTGGGGGCGGGGGCGTCTTTTCGGAGCCCCCAAATGATTTTATAACATTGATTTGTTGTTGTACAAATGCCATTTTTGGTACAGGGCTTCCTTAGGACCTACTGAACGATATAAGGGTAGGAGCCCCCGGCAAGAATATCATATAAGGGTGTGGGGCGGGGCGTCGCCTCGTAGCCCCCAAATAATTTAGAAAGTAATATAACATTTATTTGTTGTTGTACAATTGCCATTTTTGGTACAAGCCTTCCTTAGGACCTACTGAACGATATTAGGGTAGGAGCCCCCGGCAAGAATATCATATAAGGGTGTGGGGCGGGGGCGTCGCTTCGTAGCCCCAAAATAATTTAGAAGGTAATATAACATTTATTTGTTGTTGTACAATTGCCGTTTTTGGTACAGGGCTTCCTTAGGACCTACTGAACGATATTAGGGTAGGAGCCCCCGGCAAGAATATCATATAAGGGTGTGGGACGGGGGCGTCGCCTCGTAGTCCACAAATAATTTGTAAGGTAATATAACATTGAGTTTTTGTTGTACAACGCCATGGGGCCCCCAATCACACGTATATGAATGTTTATGCCGGGGGCTCCTACCCTACCATCATTCAGCAGGTCCTAAGGAAGCCCTGTTCCAAAAATGGCGTTTGTACAACAACAAACCAATGTTATATTACCTATAAATTATTTGTGGGCTACGAGGCGACGCCCCGCCCCACACCCTTATATGATATTCTTGCCGGGGGCTCCTACCCTTATATCGTTCAGTAGGTCCTAAGGAAGCCCTGTACCAAAAATGGCGTTTGTACAACTAGAAATAAATGTTATATTACCTTCTAAATTATTTGGGGGCTACGAGGCGATGCCCCTGCCTCACACCCTTATATGATATTCTTGCCGGGGGCTCTTACCCTTATATCGTTCAGTAGGTCCTAAGGAAGCCCTCTACCAAAAATGGCATTTGCACAACAACAAATCAATGGTATATTACCTTCTAAATTATTTGGGGGCTACGAGGCGACGCCCCGCCCCACACCCTTATATGATACTCTTGCCGGGGGCTCTTACCCTTATATCGTTCAGTAGGTCCTAAGGAAGCCCTGTGCCAAAAATGGCATTTGTACAACAACAAATCAATGTTAAAGAATCATTTGGGGGCTCCAAAAAGACGCCCCCGCCCCACACCATTAAATTGAAATTTTTGCCGGGGGCTCCTAGCCTAATATCGTTTAGTAGGTCCTAAGGAAGCCCTGTACCAAAAATGGTGCTTTTATCCGGCAAGTAACGATAATTTTACTAAGCCACCTGACTAATATAGGCATCGTGCGTTACAAAATTAAAAGATGACTGCGCATGCACGCCGAGTAGCTGAGAAGCCTGTTTCACGTCGAGCAAAGCTAGAGTTCAATACAATCGAAACCGGGCTGACCAGATTAAACGTGATAAAACAGAACTACGAAGTTGTAAACCATCAAGAGACTCCTAAAAAATTGCGACACTAGTTAATTAATTATATTATTACAATTTGTTATTTTCAGTTTTCTTTACTGATAACTTAATTTTCTTATATGACTAAAGATATGGCGTATATATTCAGTACTGAATGAACGCCATAAAACTACTACCAACGACAACATTTTGTTCGTTTGGCATGGACCTTTCACCATTCGAAGTCAAGTTAATTTTGAATCATTTGGCCGCGCTTGGATGGCCAAAAGGTTCAAAAGGTCCTTTGTTTGTTTTTAGACTTGTTCTTTCTTTCCCTCCGACCTTTGTCCCTTTTAAAAAGTGTCCTTCCTTTGATCGACTGACCTACCACCTTAGTCTTTTTAAAGCCCAAGTCCACTCCGATTTTCAAAAATTATAACATGTTGTAAATAAATCAAAGGTTAAAACTGCCAAATATCACGGGCGTACTTCAATCAGGTGATTTTTAAGAGCGATTTTTGTTTCGGGTATTTCGAGCAAAACATTTATATTGCTGTACGGATGTGACGTATGCTCCTCACAACGAAAGTGCCAGCGGTATACATTCTGACAATAGGCTATTTTGTAATGTAACCAAATTTAATGCATACGTCTTCGTGAAGTGCCTCTATACAAACTATTTCATTGACCTGATAAGAATAATAGTGTTTCATTATTCTTATCAGGTGAATGAAATAGTTTGTATCGAGGCACTTCAAACGTATGCATTAAATTTGGTTACATTACGAATCTATGTTGTGAGGACCCTACGTCACAACCGACTCGATCATTAACTTGTTTTTGCTCATTAAAAAAAATTATTAAAAATAAATCTGAGCACCATTTTCCAAAACCAAGTTATATTTGGGCTTTTTAGATTTTTGTCTATCTAATCAGCTCAACTTTTCAGTGGAGTGGACTTGTACTTTAAAGATAATTTTAACCTCCTTTCGCTCCGTTTGACCTTCTTTCGCTCCGTCCTTTGTCTGTTTATGACTGTTCTTTTTTAATTTTTTTTATTTGAGTGTGTATATACACAGATGACGTGTAACATCTACAGGCATTAGTATTGCACAAAATGAACCGTTAGACTACTGTGCGGAGTCCATGAATGAGAGTATATATTTTGGTATAAAGCCCTCTGCTTATAACGATACGAGCCATATACAACCCTGAAGATAGACCCTACGATACATTAACCAGAATGTCCCAGACCAGTTCCCTAAAATCTAGCAGAGTGATGCTATGGACCTCGCATAGATGTGTATCCACGGCTTTCACTCGCTCGATGGGCCAGATCCCTGAGGTCGAGATATGGTACGAGCCATTCGGTTACGCCCATAACGCCATGCTTAACATCAAGCTGAACGACAGTGTCGATCTACCGACATCGTATGAAGGAAACGAAGCCATCTTTGCCAGGGCTGCTGAGTGTATTGGAAAGGTGATGTCAAGACGGTATCGACCCGAAGGACTATCGTAAGTAGGAGTCATAGTTAGCCTACTATCGTTTGGTGTAGAAAACCTATACTATGAACAATACAGTGAAATATGGTATAGGTTAAGACCCACAGAAGACCACATGGCCGGGCCCTGAAGTTGCTCCAAAGGGCCTACAGGACCAGCAACGCTAGAAAGTTAAGAGGATCGATTAAAACTATTTTATGGGGTAATAGGATCACACTGAATATCTATTTCGGCATCAAAATACAATGATACGTTGTGGGTATGAGGCTTTAGTTTGATAGACAAATATGTGTCAGGTACCCAACATCTATTTTTAAGGGCCAAAATGTAACATAATTGATTCAAGAGCATCAAATTATAGTTAGATGAATTTTCTTTCTACAAACATGTATAATTGTGTTATGCTAAATGTACTTGTCAATTCATCTAATATAACATCGTTTCTGCATGGGCACCTGAGGCGGCTATTAGCAGATATTCATCGCAACCCACTGGAATTTCGAAATTTGGTAGTTTATACGTACTTCTTTATAATGAGATCAATAAAACAAGCAATATTGTTAATTTTCACAACATCATTCAAGCAAGACAATGAGCCTTTGATGGGCCCATATTTACGATTTAATCAAGAAAATGGACCTTAAGCATTGTGATGGAAGGCGTAGGTGCCCGCCGTGATAATTTGTTATTCATAGTTACTGAACATGTTTTGCCTAATTTCACTACTGTATTTTACCCCAACCTTTTCCTCTCTCAGGCTCCGAGGGCCGAACATGATGATGTCATGTACAAGATAGAAGACATATATAGCCTATACACATACATTTAAGCTTCATTCTTACTATAAATGTATTGGTCGTTTACGATCAATAAGAAACAACTACTATTGCTGAAAAAAAGATAATTCAAATACAAAAGACCCTAGACCTATACAAAATCAATACCCTTACACTAGGCTACAATACGCTTCCTCGTGCGAAGATCACAGTATGGGTATTAATACACATAGGCCTACCCTTTCTTCCTTTATTTAGTTGATCGAACAATATATATTGGTCCAACTAGCTGCAACGGCGCTGTAAACATTCCTCAGAAAGTCAAACACAAAGTATAGAAAGAAAGTCAAAGAGTCAAAATGTTATTGACACACGTGTCAGTTTTTTTTTTGTTAAAAAAAGTTCTTCAAGAAAATACATATATCCATTATTTAAAACGTCAAAAGTTCCTATAGAAACACATGAGTAAAATTCAAAACGTCATAATTCACATAGAAACACGTGTTGTAAATCAGTATTTGGTCGAAATAAATCCAGCAGGAAAATTAAAACAAATCTTTAAGTAAATTAAAAAAAAGTCAAAATCCCATAGACACACGTGTTATAAGTCACTTTTATAATAAACTTCCATTCACTTTGTACACAAAATATTCATTTTGTACACGATCTATTGAAATGCGTGTTAAAAGAACGTTGTTCTCCATAATAAACTTCCATTCATTTTGTACACGATCCCCCAAAACCCTGTTTTCTGAACATTCGTTCTCATTGACCCTGTACTTTATGTATTTATTCCCCATAGACTTAACACGTCTACTCCATAATGACTTTTAGTACTACTCCCAGCAAAGACTAAAAGCAATAAGTACAAATTAAACTTATTTTGTGTTTGTATCAGTACAAAGTTAGAAAAAGATGGGTAGAGTGCTGACAAAAGCTCTTCTTCTTTTTGTGAGACCAAAGACACATACATTATATCAAGTTAAGAATTGCCAACTTGAAATCTGTTGAAAAAATATATAAATATGACTAATTCCATGAATTTGTTTAATCTATATAAAGCGTGTACTTGTATTTATAACAAAATAGCATTGTAATTGCTTTCTATATCACTCCAGCTGAACGTACATGAAACAATGTTTACATTTTTAATTTCTCGATATTTTTACTCCGAATTCACCTTTTAAAGCCATAAATTAAACAACATATTTATAGTGAAACAACACGTGCAGTTGATGATATCTGTCTTGGATTAAGTTTTTTTTTTATATATACATATCTTCAAGATAATCTAAATGCACAAATATATAAAGTTTTATAGCAGGTCAAAGGTAAAAACAAAATTGTATCCCCTTCGTCACGCATTTGTATAGGTACTTGTATTTGTTTTTTAAGTTGTATCAACGACTTTTTAAGGCTTTTTTATGCTCTTTGATGTCTTGTTCTGCAACGTACTTTTTGGAATTTGATATCATGAAAATAATCATTATATCATTTATCGTATTATATTTCCAATGCTTTGATCGAAGATTTAACTTTAATTACCATGACAAGTGACCATTTCACCGCTAAAGCACACCAGAGAGAGATATTTGAAGCTTTCAATGTTGTTATTTATAAACATTTTATTCTGTCATTATCTCAATGCCTGCACGCTTGCTTGTCCCGTCTGTCACGCTCAGTTTTCGCCCTCCTTCTATCCAGATGGACGTGTTCAGGGCTCATGAAAGCTCTGACAAATAATAAATAATACCCGCATAGTTACAAAAGAAAATTCCAAGATGAGCCATTAAGGAGAGTGAAATCAAAAAGTATCACAAGAGACGCTGGGCGGGGAGCCCCGCCCCAATTCATTATATCATAGGTTTTCAAAATAAATAATTCAATTTCGTTTTTGTATTTAGGGTAAAAAGTTTCCACAGAATAAACTATACATCAATATAAGAATTTCTGTCACGCTGGAGTAACCTATATGGTCGAAAGACAAGCATGAACCAAAAGAAAAATGGCGCCTGAAAGGTCACGTGACCACTTTTTCGAAAAAATCTCGACGTTATGTTTTGGAAATTGACTTGACACATCATGTTATGAAATTTCATTGATTTAGCTCTTTTCATTGTTGAGATATTTGCCGAACAAATTTACATGAGAGAATAAAGAAGAAGAAAAAAAAGAAACTTGACGAATATAAGAGGTGATCCGTTGGATCGCTATGTGACAGGTCACCTACAAATGAACAGAAGCTGGACTACCTTAAACTCCGTGGGGACCGCTCAGATAATCCTGTAGAAATCCAGCATAGGGCCTACACAAGACAAGGCCTGAAACATTTTAGAATGACGAGTGAATTTTTCTGTTAGATCTAATGTTTATGCTTTATATACATTGTACAGATAGAAATAGACTGTACAATATTAGTGAGAGCAATAAAACGCGAATTTGACTTTGGAAAAGTACAAACAATCGAATCAAATCCTGGGTTGCATTCTCCCTTAAACTCCGTGGGACCACTCAGATGCTCCCCTAGAAATCCAGCTTAGGGCCTACACAAGGCCTGAAACATTTTAGAATGACTAGTGAATTTTTCTGTTAGATTTAATGCATACATTGTACAGATAGAAATAAAATGTACAATATTAGTTAGAGCAATAAAACGCGAATTTTACTTTGGAAAAGTATAACAAATTGACACAAAACCTGAGTTGAGTTTTCCCACAAACTCATGGGGGACCACTTAGAGCAGGGCTTCTCAAAGTCCGGATCGCGGTCCGGATACATGCCAATCCGGACCGCCTGGTACAGAGTCTCCAATTGCCTTATTTTAAGGAAAATACCGAATTTTGATAGTGTCAAGGAATTTTAAAAGAAATTAAAGAACAATTTGAAAAATCAAAAGGAATGTAAGAAATTCTGAAAATTCTCAAAAATAAGGAGCACAAGAAATGATTTATTTGGTTTAGTGTTATTATCTTGCCATTTAATTTTTCATTATAGTTGATGGGTATTGCATTGTAAAGATAATGAGTGAAGTTTATAAAATTATACTGAATCGATCGAAGAGCTTTTTAGGTACTTGACAAACATTTATGTTTACAAATTTCTCCATCAATTAAGTTTACATTACATCAGTAAAATCGTGACACATCTGACTGATAAAAACACAATTAATTTGTTTGTACTTTATTATTTTCTTTCAAAGATTGGACCAACAAAAAAGTGCTACAAACCATGTGATACCAAGTACAGTTTCAACGATTATACCTATTTAACTGGCCAAGATAATGACTGTCGTAAACATAATTATAGCCAAATCTGATAATATAAATATCATGTATCCAAAATCAAGTATTTCACCACAACAATAACAAATAAGTTTAAATCTATTTTACTTTTATTATGTAGTTGTCTGTACCTTCTATTTTCCTTGAAAAGTATGTGGTTTTATGCACAGAAAGCAAAAAATGAATAATCCACATGAATCACTTTGTGTCTTCTCACATGTGATGGAACATGTAGCCATTATTTTGATGACGGGAGAAACATTTATAATCGCTATATATACATCCAGGGGCGGAGCCAGGATTTTCCAAAGGGGGTGAAATGTACGAAATTGCGAGCGCGAAGCTTTTACGACGTGAGGTACGGGGCGCGTATTTTTTATTTACACGCTAGTGAGGGGAATTTCTCGATTAATTCCAATGAAACCGCTCGCGGAGAGCCTTGACTGTATTTTAAACCTTTATGTACGTAGCTGTACTGATAATGATAATGTACTGAAATTGTTTTGTCGATGGATGTTGTGTGTACATGTGTGTGTATGTTCACGCTCGCTGTGCTGATTTCTGCTCTCATATTCAACAGCAAATTGCAAAATAAATCCCAATATTTTTGTTTAATATCTGTAACTGCTCGGAATCTTGTGTTGTGTTCAAAATATGGTTGACGTGGTATCAATTTTGAATAACTTGTTTCAACCCGCCTTTTCCACAGGACTTCCCTCACCCTTCTCTCTCTCTCTCTCTCTCCCTCTCTCTATCTCTCTCGCTCTTTCTATTCTTAAGCCCCCATCACACCGAACTAGTTCTCAATACGTTCTGGAAAATGTTGCCAAACGGGCTCAAACTGTGTGCGAACGAAGTTGAACGTAGTATCAACTATTTACGATCTGTTTCAGAACTTCATGGACGGGCTCGGACTGGCTATACGGGAGAGTGTTCTAGAACTTTGAGCCTGTTCAAAATTGTCCCCGTCCTGCAATTAGACGGACAGACAACGTACTTAAAACTAAGAGTACGTATTACAAACGGACTGATTGCCGTACTATGAACGGAATTGCCGTACTTCGATCCTACTAGGAACGTGTTACAACGTGCTGTGGTAGAGCATCAATTGGCAGCAGCTAAGCCCCCATCACACCAAACTAGTTCTCACTACGTTCCTGAACCGTCCTAGAAAATCGTTAAAAAACGGGTAATGGTCGGGGTCGAATGTGTAAATAATGTCTATAATACGATCCTAGATCGTTCATAAACAGTCCTCAATACGTCCATCTCGTCTGTTCCCGTCCACAGTCAGTTCATATCAAGTTCAGATCGGGTAAAATGCCATTTCCAAGCAGTTCAAGTCTGGCCGTAATCAGTTTAAACCAGTCCTTAACTAGTTCTACCTTGTTCTCAGTACGTCCAATCCATTCTAACTAGTTCGTAACACATTCATAGCACGTTCCTAGTAGGACCGAAGTACGGCAATTCCGTTCGTAGTACGTCCATCTCGTTTTAAGTACGTTGTCAGTACGTCTAATTGCAGGGCGGGGACAATTTTGAACAGGCTCAAAGTTTTAGAGCACCCTTTCCGTCCAAGCCAGTCCGAGCCGTCCATAAAGTTCTTAAACAGATCGTAAACAGTTGCTTCTACATTCACTCCGTTCGCACACAGTTTGAGCAAGTTTGGCAACATTTTACAGAACGTAGTGAGAACTAGTTTGGTGTGATGGGGGCTTAAGACAGTCAACGAGTTGACTACGGAGTTCATCACCACTTCAAGTTCTTCAGACCAGGTTCTATATTTAAGAAGAGTTAAGGAATTGAACTGAAAGAACTTTTGGACTTGAACTTAGAAGCAATGAACTGTTAATTTCAATGTAGATTTTATATATGAAAGTTACTATTGTGATGTACCAGGGTAGGAAGCTTGGTAGTTTGCTTTACTGGATTGTTTTGCAAGCAAGGTAGAACTTTATATCATTTGAATGCTTGATCCGTTATTGAATGTTATGTTCTGTAGTGAACGATAACATTGATTTTTCTGTACTTTGACAATGTAAATATTGTTTGGAGACTGGAATTAAACTTAATTCCCTTAAAATATTGTTTCACTTGTTACTTTGTCTGAGTTCTGTATTTAAGCAGTTGTCACTGGACCAACATGCCATCACACCCTCCCCTTGGTTGTGACAGAACCACTTCTACCTTTACGGATGGGGTGCAGGAGGAGAGCCTTTGCCGGGAATCTTTAATAATAAAAAGGATAAATCCTTCACTGAATAGGGATTCTTGCTATACATTGTTACCTTTCTTCTCGAGGCAGCAGACAGCAAGAAATTGTGTAAATAATTTGCCTTTGCGGAGCCCCAGGAAGTTCTTGAATTAAAAAAAAAAGGGAAATTCAAATTAGTTGTTAAGAGCGATAGAAATTGTAATTTCCTCCTTGAAAGTCACATAGCCCCTTTCATTTCATTCTAGAAATAACTTCTCTTTCTCTCTTAAAGACAATTTTATATAACTTCTGTTTTCGTATTGTTGTACTTTCGTCCGCAGACTTCTTGGGCACATAATATGTCAAGCCAACTCAGTCAGAAATGTAATCTGTAGTCCTAAGTGTAAATTTAAGTTTCATGTTCTTCCTTTTTTTCTTTCTTTCTTTCTCTCCCTCTCTCTCTCTGTCTCTCTCCTTTTCCTCTATCCTCTATCTTCTTATCTTTTACATTATTGTCTCTTTTCTTCTCACTTTTTTGTGTGTGACATGCGTTACGCGTTGGTGTGACATCGCACATAAATGCCAGTTGCAGATTCCCTGTCTAATTACATGTATTGATCTCGATTTAAGATTAAAAAAAACTTTCTCATTAATTCTATTTCCGTTTTTCTAATACTGACACTAATCTCCAATTTAAAAAAAAATCGTCTACTTCCTCTCAAGACAACATTATATAAAGGATTCATTAATGCAAGGCTATCTCGCGAGTCATCTCTCAATTTCAATAACTTCTTGCTTTCCTCATCTCTCAGTTTCTCTTGCTTTATATTTCTCGTTACTTCTTTCCAATTGAGCTCCAACTTGATTTCTCCACATCTCCATATATTCTAGTTTATGCACTATATCTATTCTTCAACTACAGGTAGATGTAAATATTACTCAAAATCCATTATATAAATCACACTCAGGATACACGCAATGGACTAGAATTGCTTCAATGTATATTTTACATGTATCATTAATATATTACCATGGTGCACCTTCTTGGTTTAAAAGATATATTTGTACGTACTGTACATGTATTAACGTAAGTTCATGCCTTTACATACCACAGTAGAAATCAAATATTTTATATTTGATGCAGAATAATATTAATATTTGAAGATTAGAAACACAAACAGATTCCATAACCATTCAAGTGTTTCAAGAAAAAGTTAAGCAAACTTTGTCCTCGATGTAAATTCACACTAGCGTATAGCACTAGCGAGCTCTCCTATCCAGTCTAGACTCTTCGCGAGCGGTTTCATTGGAATTAATCGAGAAATTCCCCTCGCTAGCGTGTAAATAAAAAATACGCGTCCGGGGCCCGCTTATAAGGGCCCCTGAAAATTTTGAATCTTAAGATGCTCTATGGCATACATTCTGAGGCATTTCTGAATGCGTAAATTGAACACATATGTGAATATTTCTTAGCTTTTTCGGAAGGAAAAAAAAGGGGGCGTGCCCCCACGTCGCCCCCTAGATCCACCCCTGACACCACAGCCTTCACTAAAAGCTGATATACATACATGTGTATCTGTTGAAATTGTTGAGACAACACAGCCCTTGGCCAAATTATACATGGAAACAGATTTATTGTTTACATTAGCAGTGGCCGTCATTTGTAAAGCCTCTTTTTGGAACAAAACAAAAATGGGCTTAACTTATTAAGCACAAATATCACAACTTATTTAGACTTGTAAAGAATACCACTGTGGAATTACTTGTATCAAATTAAGTGTATGGCATACAGTTTCTTTATCAACATAAATTAATAGAAGATATTTTCACTTCTTATCGCCAAACCACCCACTTGTCAAATATATATATTTTAAATCGGTTATTCTTACACCAAGAGTATCTACAGTTCGATATTGGGGATAATGATGGGGAAGGTGTGCAAATAAGTGCATGCTAGCTAATTCTATAAGAATTATTCCACGATGACGCATGTTAGTGACTTCTAATTTCCAGTTTGTCATGAACATCCATAATTATACGAACGTTGTTTAAAAGATAAATGAAATTAGACTTAATTCACTTGAACAAAAGGGAAGCAAAATAAAAGCTACAGACTCCTTACTAAGATAATCACTGTATTTGATCTGTGGTGTTCTAGATGATGAAGATATCATATCACATTTCATAAAATCTTATTACTCGCTATCACATGACATCTCATTCCTAGTTTAATCTACGGATGACTCCTCATTTCGTCAAAATTGAAAGCTCTTTTTTAGTACAAATATTCCAAAATAAAGAAGTACTTCCACATTGCCATCAAAATAACGCTTTTCAGAGGGAAATCCACCACATCTTGATATTTGCTGAAACCAGTCACTGAAATAAATAAATTTTTCAAATCAATGTTTTACTTTTTCATATAACCTTGTACGTGAGATGTATTCTATAACATGATTAGGATGAACTTTATCCTCCATTTCATTGAATTGTCTAAGCAGTCTAATCACTTTCTTATGGCTGGCCGGCAATAAACAATATTACAATAACCCTATAATTTTCCCATCTTGTGTGCACAGTTGGGGATTTTTTAAATATTTATTAATAAAGCATTCTAGAGTGTCAGAAGCATTTTTCAGTTAACTAATTCAGAGTGTTGGCAGATTATGTTAAATTTACCTTGACGTCGATACAGTAGTATGTGTATTTATATATATATGTATATTTATTTTATTTCCAATTGTATTATTTTATATATTTGTCTAAACTCTAAAACCTACAATTTACAACTACACATGTGAATATGTAAATACCTATTTAACTATTAATTATTTTTTGAAAGAACTTTAAAGTCAAATTGGAACTGATGTGATACGAATATCAAACTCCTGTGCCAAACCAAGAAATACATACAAAATATGAGATATTGAAACACTGGTGCATTCGTTAGAGCCAATCGCGCGTGCTGTCTAATGAATATGCATAATTATAAAATGGGTTCAAGAATGTAGCCAATGAGAAGCGTCAAAATGGATCACGTGTGCGTGCATTAATTTTAACCATACGCGCACGGGGAGTATATTTTGGTGATATCAGCCGTGCAAAAAGTGCGCAACAAAAAAGCATAATGCACGGCTGCGTGTAAATCAATGGATGTTTACCATGCATTGCACAGTTCGTTTACGAGGTCACTGCTCTCGCGATCGTCTATGTGCGCACGTTATTTGTTATGAAGGTTGTCTAATAATCATTTCATCTTCTTATTACACACCTGTATTTGGTCTATTTGGTCAACTTACTACCCATCCGGTCTATGTTCATGTAGTCTAATTTCCAGTAGGTCTAATTCCCAGTTCGTCTAATTCCCATTTGTCTATTATCCATATGGTCTAATAAATAATAATTAATAACACTCTGTCTCTCGTCGTCCTGCCTTCCTTTCTTTATCCTCTATCTTACTTCCTTCTTATGTATGTTATGTGCATGTGTACACCTCGATCATAGAGAAAATAATCACTAATATCGCTGAAATGATTCTTCTTCTTCTTCTTCTTTTTCTTCTTTTTCTTCTTCTTCGTTATCCTAGCAATAGTAGTAATAGTAGCAGCAGTAATATAATAATCATTATCAATTATTATTATTATTATTATTGTTGTTGTTGTTACTATCGTTATTATTGTAATTATCATTGTTATTGTTATTATTGTTATTATCATTATTATTCTAATAATTATTAGTATTCTTCGCATTATTATTTTCATCATTTTCATTATTATTTTATTATTAGCGTTATCATTAACAGTATTACCACAATTATATTATAATTATTTGTTATCAGCATCACTAGACTAAATGATAAGTATATGAAATGAAAATTAGACCATGTGGATAGTAAACGGGCTGAGTGTATCATATGGGAATAGACTAATTGGGATGGTTGTAGACCAAGCAGCAATTCATCTTCAACACAACTGAGTGTATGAGAAACCGTCATGCGCAAATTTATCGCTGCTTCGAGAATGACTACGGTTGCAAAAGTAGTAAATTTTGAAAACGAAATTGCCTCACAAAATAGCAAAACACCTTATGATTTTGGTATCAGTTCACTCGAAAAAGAATACTTTACCCAATAAAACAAAAAGTAATGACATTGTGTTCATGATGTCGAGAATTTGAATTGTAGGCCCTAATACCAGTTAAATCTATAAAATTCGCATAAATTTGCACGATTAACCATGAAGAATAGCTTTGATTCAGTATGTTCTGTGGAAGAAATATACAAAAACATGTAGTTTAATATGATAAGCATGAATGGATACGTTATATCAATACCAATGTAGGACCTAGTGACGGCTAAATTCATAACAATTTGCGTAAAATGATAATGTGATTGTGTCAGTTCTGTGGATAAGAATATAATTTCATGCATTTTAAGAGTTACATTTTGAATGCCGATATAAAGCCACCAAAATGCATACAATTTGCATAAATCAACATTTTCAAAAGAGTGCCAATCACTGATTTCGTGGCACCTCTTCTACGAATTGATTAGGTTGATACATATGACTCACAGGGGGGGAAATGCCGTTTTGCTATAGTTCTGTGCCCAAAATTATGTTTAGAGACTTGGGCAGAGTTTCACTAAACTGCCATAAGAACAAGTTTGCCGAAAATCAATTGAAATGCGTGTATTCCATTTATCACGCATTTTAATGGGATGTCGGTGAACTTGTACTTGTGACGGTTTCGTGAAACAATGCCCTGACACTTCAAAGTTTATCCCGATTATTGTTCTAGTGTGAGAATGACGCGGTTGCATGAAGATTAATCTTTTCCAAAACAAACAAATAAACAAATCATTGTGTTTTGTACTAACTCTTGATCCACAGATACGACAGCGTAAGGAGCATGCTGGAAACATCCACTGCAGAGCGGGTGTTCGTAAAAGATATTGGTTTAGCCATGCAACGCAGTGATCTAAGAGAATTCATTCCGACAGGATATTGCCATTCTTTTCTGATCCGTCATCCCATCTTGATGTTCTCATCACTACATACAGCTAGTTTTAGTCATTTGAAAAGCATAAACCTACTACACGCCGATGAAACCGACGAAGCAGCATTTGATTTACGGAACCACACGGAACTGGACGACCCCGCCGACTACTACAGAAGTCTGTATGAGCTCTGGATGTACGTCAAAGAAAACATCGACCCGGAACCAGTTATTCTTGATTCTTCTGATTTGTTGATGAATCATTCCGTGATGCTCCCCAAGTATTGCAAGGCGGTGGGACTGCCTTACACCACCAACATACTTGAATGGAAACCGTCTCTTGAGGATATTCTATCATGGAAGTGGGGTTGTGACATCAGCCAGCATACAGGCTACTTAGATCGGATGCTTTCAACCACAGGCTTCTCTCCACCTAAAGAATTGCCATCACGTGATACATTGACCCCTGACGTCATTGAGTTGGCTGACGCAGCTTTGCCGTTTTACGAGGAAATGTACAAGCACCGTTTACTTTAAAATGTCATTCAAACAATAAGAGACATCGCTAGGGGATCCGATGTTGTGGATGTGACATCCCCATTCAAAATATTTTGTCGAAAATCTGAAGAATGTTTTGCAGGGGGGGGGGGTGTTGGAAAGTTTGAGCTATGAATTTTCGGCAAAAAAATTGGTCTGACACCCAACATTTAAGGGGAGGATCAGCATTGCCCTCTACCTTAATTTTTAAAATTTTAATTATTGTTATTATTATTATTATTATTTTCTTTTTATGGAGGAGGCTTTTTACAGCCTTGTTTTAAAATCAAGCCCAAACCCAATCAAGCTATATATGAATAGAAAGGACATGCACCAGGACAGATAATGAGCTGTGCAATTTGAAATAACAATTGCTAATTAGCATTATAGATACAAACACCTAAACGTCACAAAAACCATGTCATATGTTAGATTTTAGTTATCATTTTTGCATTTACATGATTAGTTTTCATTTTTTCGGTATTTGTTTCACGAATACATAATTAGCTTCAAACATGATAAACATCATAAAAATATCAGGAAACAAGGCATGCTAGCAAAGATATCAAAATTTGAATAACTAAAGTTTTAGATAAATGGCCACAGAACATAATGACCAATACCAAGTTTCTCGTTTAAACCGCAATATGTTTTGGATACATTTTGTGGTTTTGTATTAGTTATGCTATTGATCAAATTAGCAATATTTAATGATAGTGCATAATTTACCAATCACTATATCTTCTTTGATGTATGTCGTTTCTATTTGAATTAGGTAGGATTAAATTTCAAACTGTGTTATAAAGTAGCCAAAACGAAAGGTAATAAGATCGAGAAACTCCCTGGATCCTACCATTGAATGTATTATTGATATATTTAGTTTTATTAACAGGATAGCCAATTCAACACTAGTTGATCTCCCATGGGGCCCTGTGAGTAAAACAATCATACAGTCAAATCGATTACAGTAAAAAGAGCAAGTCAGAATAAACATACATAGAATTGAGATTCACATAATCAAAATTAAAAGTTTAGTTACAGTTTTCCTTTGCATTATGGTAGATTTTGAATAAGTCAAATGTGTGTTTGGTACTTACTTCAAGTGGTAAATTATCAATTTTGGTAAATGGTCTAAGACGCTTTTTAATATGATTGATTGATATTTTTGTTTTTATATTTTTTGATTTTCATCTTTTTTTATTTGTTTTAGTATATAAAGAGTGACCAGCAGCTCAGGCTGAGACGGTCACTGTACAAGGTAATAACATATTTACAAAGTAATTTTACATTATATAAAATAATGTCAATAATATTTTAGGGAAAATATACACGATAAATGGTTACAAGCCTACTAATTATTAATAGAGTTGTGGTAAATATCTAGTACTACATATTATAAATTTGTACTGTGTTATTTCAAAGTTATATATTATACAATTATACTTGGAAATTTGCAAGAATGATATATTAATTAAGCTGGGTGTATTATGATTAAACTCAGTAACTGGCGCCATCTATTGTCAGTAAATACCATGTTGAATTATTGTTAGTCGAGATTCGGGATCGTGTTTTTTATGTTTTTGTTTTCTTTTTAATAGGCCTCAGTTACTGGTGTAGAGTTATCCGGTCGCACCAAAATGTTATCGCACATAGTTTAGTCTGCCCCTTTATAAGCAAAGTTTCTTTCAGATATTTCAGGTATATATTCCGATTTTAAGATCAAGATTTAATTAAATAACTGCGTTATTATGTCAGCCTTGAAGGCAATTGTTCTTCAGAATATTTATGAATCTGAGCTGAAAAACGGTCAAGTATGGAGTATCATTTATTATACGTCATCTAGCTGGATGTCGTTGTTTAGTAATATTGCATTATGGAAAACAAATGGAAGCAGAAAAAAGGAGAAAGTTTGAAGTAATTAACAAGAACGTTATGAATGTTTGAAATATAAAATTGCTATATTTGTGCGAATCTCAATTGGCAATTGGCTCGGTGGATTGTGACTGTGTCATGGACACTTCCCACGTCTTTTTCGTATACAAAGGTATCATTTATTTATGTTTTTGTCCCAAGCGCCTTCTCCCTTTGGGCACTTTATGGATAGCATATTATTATAGGTCCTCTAAAAAGAAAACACCCTCATGTGTTATAAGTGTTGAATAAGTGATATTTTGGTAATTTGTGTGTTGGAACCGATGGGAGAGTTGTCCGCCACTACATCACAGTGACAATAGTGATTACAACTTTCAAAAAGTCATAACTTTCTTACTAATTCTGGCAATTGGTGGGGTAATAGACATTGTAAAGGGCCTACAGGAAGAGTATTATTAATATTGAAGTGGTTACCGTGCAGGGTAAATAAGACCCAATTAATATTATTATGTTTGTAGTGGGTGTTAACATTTTTTTAAATTTTTTTTTTTTATATAACAACTATATATTATGATGCTTTATCGCTCGCTTAAGAATATAATAAATATTACCCCAGAACATGACAATTGCATGCCCTATTTCTACTTTAATGTTGACATTGTCTTCATTATATTGTCTTTGTATAGTAACGGGACCTTAATGAAATATCTTCATTGTTGGATAATAATTATAATGATGATATCTGAGATTGTTGTAAGTTAAAATGAATATGAATATGAGGGACAACAATCTGACTGTCCTGAATCAAACAGATTAATATCTATACTGAAAATAAAGATGGACGCCGAAATAAAACACCGTGAACATTATAATTACAGATATAGCATTTATTACGTTTTTCACAATAACGGCGAATTCCTCAATCTTATTTACGATGTTTTATATATATATAATTCCAAAAAAAACATTCAATTTACTATTCGATATAATATATTAAACATCCCTCAATGGCAGTTTATTCTGATTCTTATCATTAGGCAATTATGTAAACATATACAAATCTATTTACTGTATTGACATGCTGCATAATCCATAGAAATATAACGAATCAAGAATGCACAGCGTGCTCTTTTAATCCAATATAGTACGTCGAAATTGTAAGATTGACATCATCTCATAATCATCGACTAAGAAAAGCCTGATTGTCTTTTTCTTCATGAGCTTTATATTAAGCTTATGGGTAATGTTCAATATCATGGAACACCGTTTTTTGTGAAAATGAACTAGGAGTAAAAGGAAATACGTTTACATTTATTAAGAATTCATTACAGAAAAGAACCTACCCTAGTCAATGGATTACCACAAGGAAGTGCCCTTAGTCCCATTTTATTCAATATTATGATGCATGAAATACCATTGGAAAAGGAAGTGAATATATCATTATTTTCAGATGACTATGCAATATGGAAATCTGGAAAAAATGGAAAGTTTGTTCAAAACAAAGTACAAACATACTTATATCGGTTAAATGAATGGTTTAAATACTGGGGAATTTCAATATCTCATAAAAAACAGTTTCACTTCTATTTACAAACAGTAACAAAAAATGTGAACTGAAACTTGAAGGAGTACCCTTACCTTCTGTACAGGAGCACAAATTCCTAGGCTTAATGTTTGATAGAAACTTATGTTGGAGACCACATATTCAGGATATAGTAAAAAGATGTAAAATAAAATTGAATATTTTGAAGAAGATAACTGGTATAACATGGGGAAATGACTCCCACTCTATGCTTATTGTCTTTAAAGCTTTAATACGTTCACTGTTAGACTATGGATGCGAAGCATATGATTCGGCATTAAACTTATTGAAGAATACGTTGAACTCGGTACAATTATAACTGGTGGCCCTATTGAAACTTTATTACAAACCTTGCTTAAAGAAACAGGAGAAGAACTACTAGACATAAGAAGAAAAATGCTGACGAATAGATACTATTTTAAAGTGAAATCTACTCCCCAACACCCAGTCCAAAAATGTACAATCAACATTACTGTTAGCATTATGAATATCTTTAAAAACAAGAAAGGAAATAAGCCCTTTGGTTTTAGAACACTACATGAGAAAATGGTTCAAGAATCAGGAAGAGTTTGAAAAAAATAAACAAAAACCATTTCCACCATGGCATTACATACCACCCACCATATCCACTGAATTACATATTATAATCAGCAAGAATGACAACCCCCACTATCAAAAACCAAATCTCTAGAAGTGATAAACACTAGGTATAAAACACACTCACATATGAAGAGCTTGATTCCAAAAGGAGTTAAATCCATTTTTATAAAAATTGAGTTTTTTGTCTTAAAATACTTATTTCCTACATGGGAATAAAGTGCACTATATCACATTCTGAAATTTCATCTTGAAATATGAAAAAAAATTAGCTACAAAATTATGTTTCATTCCAAAAGGAGCTAAATCCATGAAGAAAAAATATTTAAAAATTCAGCAAAAATAAAATATACTTATTTCCTACATGGGAATAAAGTGCACTATATCACATTCTGAAATTTCATCTTGAAATATGAAAAAAAATTAGCTACAAAATTATGTTTCATTCCAAAAGGAGCTAAATCCATGAAGAAAAAATATTTAAAAATTCAGCAAAAATAAAATATACTTGGCAGATTTTTAAACCATATATTATTGGTCAAGGGTACACCCAGAGGCGGCGCTCACGGGGGGCAGGGTGCACAGTGCCCCCACTTTTTCAAGAACCCCAAAAGTGCCCCTTTTTACAGAGGAAAAGTGCCCCTTTAACTTTGTAAGAAGCGCCCCTTTTTACATAGGAAAAGTGCCCCTATTACTTTGTAAAAGTGCCCCTTACCCTTTTCACCTCTGATAATTGCCCCTTTCATTTTGACACGTGCCCCTTTTTCTTCGACAAGTTCCCACTTTCCTTTGCAATGAGTGTCCATTTTCCATTCTCATAAGTGCCCCTTTTCAGGTACGAGAAGTGCCCCTTTTTACTTTTGATAAGTGCCCCCTTCACCTCCGATAATTGCCCCTTTTCAAATCTGAGAGATGCTCGTTTTACTTTGACAAGTACCCCTTCCCCTCCTGATAATTGCCCTATTCAAATCTGAGAGGTGCCCCTTTTACTTTGTAAGAAGTGCCCCTTCCCCTTTTAGTAACTACCCCTTTTTATCTCGGATAAGCGCACCATTTAATTTATCATGCGCCTCCATTGAAAAAAAGAACCCCTTCCCCTTCTGATAAATGCCCCTTTTCACCTATGAAAAGTGTCCCTTTTCATTCTCATAAGTGCCCCTTTTCAGGTACGAGAAGTTACTCCTTTTTCACTTCAGATAAGTGCCCCCTTCACCTCCAATAATTACCCCTTTTCAAATCTGAGAGATGTTCGTTTTACTTTGACAAGTGCCCCTTCCCCTCCTGATAAGTGCTCTTTGCATCTCTGAAAGTGTCCCCTTTTTCCTATCATCATTAAACGTGCCCCGAGCGACTAAGAGCAATTTCCCCCAAAGCTCGCTCGCTACGCTCTCCCGCATTTATAGATGATATAATTAGTTTACTTATCAAAGGTCTTTTCAGTCTTTGAGAATGTGCTTATACCCCCATCAGGATTGTTTTTTTTTTCCTCTTTATAAGATTTTTCGCACTGCGACCTCACAAATCTTACAATTTTTCCTCGCTCGCTTCGCTCGCTAGCAAATGAATATTCAGACCATCACACCCAACTGCAAAGTATGATGCTTAAGCAATATCTTGTATGATGTATAAAGAGAAACAAATATTGAAATCATCCCTGATAATGTAATCACAATATAGGGGTATATACCAAATTTCTATTTAAAAAAAGGTATTTATTCGCCTTGAGATTTCCCTTTGTAGGTGCCCTTTTTTCTCCAGAAAGTGCCCCTTTTTTTTGGTACCCCCCCCCCACTTTGGAAGTCGCTCCGCCGCCCCTGGGTTCACCTCTAACATATATCCAAAGATGAACATACATTACTAAAGGGAAAGTGGCAGAATAAAAAAGGTGATTTACTCGGAAATACCCAAAGTGGATTTAGCTCCTTTTGGAATTAAACTCTTCAGAGCTTGATTCCGAAAGGAGCTACATCCATAATTTATCCAAAAAAAAATTTTGTTTTTGTTGGTTTTTGTCTAAAATACTTATTTTCTACATGGGAATAAAATGCACTATATCAAATTCTGAAATTTCATCTTGAAATATAAAAAAAAATTAGCTACATAATTATGTTTAATTCCAAAAGGAGCTAAATCCATAAAAAAAAAATTAAAAATTCAGCAAAAATAAAATATACTTGGTAAATTTTTTAAAACCATATATTATTGGTCAAGGGTAACACCTCTAACATTTTATCTAAAGATGAACATACATTACTAAAGGGAAAGTGGTAGAATTAAAAAAGGTGATTTACTCGGAAATACCCAAAGTGGATTTAGCTCCTTTTGGAATTAAACTGTTCATATATACACAGACGGATCTAAAGATTCAAAGAGAGGCCATGCGGCAGCAGGCTTCTACGTTCCAGCGATGAAAATACATGAACAGAAAAGATTACACAATGGCACATCGTCATACAGGGCAGAACAGGCAGCCATTATTATGGCCTTAGATTGGATTGAAAACTTGAATATTTATGTTGGTATTGTTATTCTTTCAGATTCTCTGAGTACAAATAATGCAATAGAGTCTCAGGAAAAACAAAATTTTGTAGTAGAAATACTGATAAAAATAACACATCTTCAATATAGAGGTATAACATAACGCTAGAATGGATCACATCTCACTGTGGAATAGTAGGGAATGAAGTAGTAGATTGCTTCGCAAAGACGGCATTACAGAAAAACATAGAAATTAACAATGATCTTAATGTGCAAGAACTGAAATTAATACTGAGTAAAAAGTACGTGAAATTCGGGAAGAAAGATTGAAAACGATACAGTCACCTCTAAAAAGATTTGAGAATCATTCATGTATATCAATCAAGGTAGACATAATACAGTGAAGTAATATCACATAGATTAAGAATCGGTGTTCTTCAACTGAACCAACAAAAGGTAAAAGTAGGTTTATGTGAAACAGAAAAATGTGATTATTGTAACATCACTGAAACAGAAGAACATTTTAAATTTCATTGTAATAAGTATATCATTGAACGAGCAATGCTCTTCTCAGATTTAGACACAAACACAATAAAAGAAACAAAAAGAATACTTTTCAAGTTTTCACAGAAGGCTCAATATGCCATCTTACTATATATCCATAGAACAGGTCGCTTCGAACAATATTTAAAATCAGAGGCCTAATTGTAAGTATGCCTACAAGTAAAGTAAAATAGGCCTAAAGTATTTTTTTCGCTTCTTTAACACAAGAAAAAAAGGATATATATATATATATATATAAAGGCCTATAGGCCCTATATAATTATGAAAGAAAAATTTAAAAAAAAGTATTTTATGCATAATACTAAAAAAGCCCACTTTAATGTTTGCTTACAAATAATGATATTGTGTTAAGAAGAATAAATATACATACATTTATATAATTATGTATAGCAATTTACCCGAATCGATTGGAATTTCGGTTAGGAGCGCCCCTATACGATGTGTCTCAATTGAGTGTTTCTGTGTTTCTGAGTGGTCTATATAGGCATCGTGCGTTACAAAATTAAAAGATGACTGCGCATGCACGCCGAGTAGCTGAGAAGCCTGTTTCACGTCGAGCAAAGCTAGAGTTCAATACAATCGAAACCGGGCTGACCAGATTAAACGTGATAAAACAGAACTACGAAGTTGTAAACCATCAAGAGACTCCTAATAAATTGCGACACTAGTTAATTAATTATATTATTACAATTTGTTATTTTCAGTTTTCTTTACTGATAACTTAATGTTCTTATATGACTAAAGATATGGCGTATATATATGCAGTACTGAATGAACGCCATAAAACTACTACCAACGACAACATTTTGTTCGTTTGGCATGGACCTTTCACCATTCGAAGTCAAGTTAATTTTGAATCATTTGGCCGCGCTTGGATGGCCAAAAGATTCAAAAGGTCCTTTGTTTGTTTTTAGACTTGTTCTTTCTTTCCCTCCGACCTTTGTCCCTTTTAAAAAGTGTCCTTCCTTTGATCGACTGACCTAGCACCTTAGTCTTTTTAAAGATAATTTTAACCTCCTTTCGCTCCGTTTGACCTTCTTTCGCTCCGTCCTTTGTGTGTTTATGACTATTCTTTTTTAATTTTTTTATTTGAGTGTGTATATACACAGATGACGTGTAACATCTACAGGCATCATTGCACACAATGAACCGTTAGACTACTGTGCGGAGTCCATGAATGAGAGTATATATTTTCGTATAGAGCCCTCTGCTTATAACGATACGAGCCATATACAACCCTGAAGATAGACCCTACGATACATTGACCAGAATGTCCCAGACCAGTTCCCTACTATCTAGCCGAGTAATGCTATGGACCTCGCATAGATGTGTATCCACGGCTTTCACTCGCTCGATGGGCCAGATCCCTGAGGTCGAGATATGGTGCGAGCCATTCGGTAACGCCCATAACGCCATGCTCAACATCAAGCTGAACGACGGTGTCGACCTGCCGACATCGTATGAAGGAAACGAAGCCATCTTTGACAGGGCTGCCCAGTATATTGGAAAGGTGATGTCAAAACGGTATCGACCCGAAGGACTATCGTAAGTAGGAGTCATACTATCGTTTGGTGTAGAAAACCTACTATGAATAGTACAGTGAAATATGGTATAGGTTAAGACCCACAGAAGACCACAGGGGCCCTGGAGTTGTTCCAAAAAGGGTACAAAGGACCAGCGACAGTCAAAAGGATTGCTTTACACTATTTTCTGGGGTAATAGGGTCACATTAAATTCTATTTCGGTATCAAAATACAATGATACATTGTGGGTATGAGGCTCTGATAGACAAATATGTCTCAGGTGCCCAAAATCTAATGTTAAGGGCCAAAATGTAACATTAGTGATTCAAGAGCTTTAAATTATAGTTAGATATATTTGCTCTGAAATGCATAAAACACTGATGGGCCCCTAAAACATAAGATATTGGCACTTTGGGCACCAATTTTCAAAAATCAGTTGGTGTCATTGTTTTTAGCATTAAATTTTACTTAGGTATTATTTTACTTATCCACAATCAAGTTGAGGTGAACACCATTTCCCTGTTGGAGCCATCTGTCTACCTAACTACATGTAGTTACTTATGCAACCATAGTCATGCGAGAAACAGCGCCAATTTTGCGCATGACTGCTGTCGTCTTCAATACGGTTTATTACTGTTGGTCTACAACCATGCAGTTCGTCTACTACCCAATTGGTTTATTCCTATATGGTCTACACCCAGCCCATCTTCCATCCACATGGTCTAAATAATCATTTCCTCTTCTTATTATTGTGTCTATTTGGTCTACTTACTACCCATCTGGTCTACTGTTCATTTAGTCTAATTTCCAGTAGGTTTAATTCCCAGTTTGTCTATTTTCCATATGGTCTAATAATAACTAATATTAATAACTAATAATAATAACTCTCTGTCTGTCTTCGTCCTGCCTTCCTTTCTTTTCCCTCTATCTTACTTCCTTCTTATGTATGTTATGTGCATGTGTACACCTCGATCATAAAGAAAATAATCACTAATATCGCTGAAATGATTCTTCTTCTTCCCCTTTTTCTTCTTCTTCTTGTTCTTCTTCTTCGTTATCCTAGCAGTAGTAGTAATAGTAGCAGCAGTATTATGATAATCATTATAATTATTATTATTATTATTGTTGTTGTTGTTGTTGTTACTATCGTTGTTATTGTAATTATCATTGTTATTGTTATTATTGTTATTATTATTATAATAATTATTAGTATTCTTCGTATTATTTTCATCATTATCAGTATTACCACTATTATATTATAACTATTTTTATCAGCATCACTAGACTAAATGATAAGTATACGAAATGAAAATTAGACCATGTGGATAGTAGACGGGCTGAGTGTATCATATGGGAATAGACTAATTGGGATGGTTGTAGACCAAGCAGCAATTCATCTTCAACACAACTGAGTGTATGAGAAGCCGTCATGCGCAAATTTATCGCTGCTTCGAGAATGACTACCGTTGAAAAAGTAGTAAATTTTGAAAACCACATTCCCTCACAAATAGCAAAAAGCCTTGTGATTTTTATATCATTTCACTCGAAAAAGAATACTTTACCCAATAAAAAAAAAGCAATGACATTGTGTTCATGATGTCGAATTTGAACTGTATGCTATAATACCAGCTTAATCTATAAAATTCACATAAATTTGCACGATTAACCATAAAGAATAGCTTTGATTCAGTATGTACTGTGGAAGAAATGTACAGATAGTTTAATATGATAGGCATGAATGGATACGTAAAATCAATACCAATGTAGGCCCTATATATAGTGACGGCTAAATTCATAACAACTTTCATAAAATGACAATGTGATTGTGTCAGTTTGATTTGAGTTGATTTGATTTATTGGTTTCTGCATCTTTTTTTTTTCTTCATCATACATTTTCATGAACATAATATGGTTTGATACAATATTACATATTTACACAGAAAATATACGAAATTAAACAAATATATTGAATGCATAATTAACATTGGATTGATACAATATTTCATATGTATATAATTTTATACAGAAGATATACGAAATTAAACAAAAATATTGAATGCATAATTAACATACATTAGATGCAGGAGGGCTACAGCATAAGCAAAGGAGCTTGACGTGCCCGCAGCCCTCAACTTAGCTACAAGAATATAAATAAAAAAGCAGAAGAGTGACTTGAGTGACGAGAGAAGAAATGGAAAGGGGAGAGAAGGAGCGTTGGTTTTCTTTTAATACAATAAAACTAATACATCTGCTGATTGAATGCAGGTTCATTCATGGATGGATAAACGATGCTAGGTAATGGACGATTACACATTATTGGTACACACAAACATGAATATAATATAATGACACACGACAGGATCAATACTTAGACAACAACATAGTTTTAACCGCCTTCTTAAAAGAATACAATGTCCTAAGGTTTCTTATTACAATGGGCAGAGAGTTCCAGATGTCTGGGCCGGTGTGTCTAATGGATTTGAGAGCCAATACGGTTTTCGGATTTCTTAAATGGAATTTTTCAGTTTGCCTTGTAGGATAAGCGTGGATGGTTTTATTCAAATTAAACAATGGGGGAAAGTATGAAGGTAGTAGACCATTTTGTAAGCAAAACATGAAAAGTGCTATTTGTAGAATACTTATTTCATCAGCTTTTAGAGTTTTTAGTTTTGAAAACAAGGGATTGGTGTGGTCGCGATAGGAAGAATCAGTACATATACGCATGTATTTCTTTTGTAACAGTAAAATGGCGTCAACATTGCTTTTTGAATTTGCCCATATAATGTTACAATATGAAATATAAGGCAGTATTAATGAATTATATAACATAAACTAGATATTTGAAGGGACATAATATTTCAATTTACAGAGAATACCAATATTACGTGAAATAGTATTGGAAATATATTGCACATGATTATTCCACCTCAGATTTTCATTAATAAAAAACACCAAGGAGTTTTGTGCTATCCTTTTTTCCAATAGTTCACCATCCAAAGTAATTTCAATGTAATGAAAATCGTTGTTTTTCCTGTTCTGAAAGTATATTCCTTGAATGCTATGAGCGCCGAAATCGGCAGCCTAGCATAGCCGGGTAATGTTGGAGCGCCTTGAGCACCTTGCAAGGTGGCTACGTGCGCTATATAAGAATCCAATATTATTATTATTATTACTATATAGTTTGTTTTCTTTAAATTAAGGGACAGTATATTACTTCTAAACCATTTTGATAATTTTGGTAATTCAGCGTTAATATTTCTTAAAAGGATCTGAAAATCTGAATTGGAACAAATTAAATTGGTGTCATCAGTGAATAAAATATACTGCAGTGCATTTGATGAATTATAAATATCATTTACATATATCAAAAATAACAAAGGGCCGAGGATTGACCCTTGTGGCACTCCACACGTTATAGATAATAATTGCATGCATTTTAAGAGGTATATTTTGAAAGCCGATATAATACCACCAAAACGCATAAAATTTGCACAAATCAACATTTTCAAAGGGGTGCCAATCACTGATTTCGTGGCACCCCTTCTACTAATTGATTCCTATGATACATAATAATGACTCACAGGGGGAAAAATGCCGTTTTGCTAGTTCTGTGCTCAAAATTATGTTGCCAGCTAAGTCATGTAAACTAGACCCTGTCTATACTGTTCTCATCAAGGACTGCTCCTCTTCATTTCCCTCTGTTATCTCACAGATTGTCAACTTAAGTGATTTCTGTCTCGATAATGACCTCCTTGACCCATTTCACTCTGGATACCGTCCCCACCACAGTGTAGAAACCCTCCTAAGGCTTGTTAATGTATCCTATTTTATTCTCCGGGAGATGGATGGTGGAAAAGTACTTGCTATGATACTCCTTGATTTGTCTTCCGCCTTTGACACTGTTAACAACACTGTTTTGGTGAATACCCTCATGTCTCTCGGTGTTAAAGATCAAGCCTTGGAATGGTTTAAATCATACCTGTCATGCCATTCTCAAGCTGTCTGAAAGGCCAAGTCCACTCCAAAAATAACTTACTTTTAATAGAAGCAGAAAAATCAGACAAACCAATCAAAAAAAGTTTGAGCAAAATCGGATAACTAATAAGAAAGTTATGAATTTTTAATGACATAAAAAACTTTGAAAATCACAAGACAAATTGGCAACTCACTCATGAGTCTGTGACGTCATGTCCTCACTATCCACTAATTATTTTCTTTATATTGATACTATAAATTTCCTATTATCTCCCTAAGAATCTTATTTCTTCACACCAGCATCCAAGTTAGATTGATAGTAATATGTTCTTGTGTGGATGCACTAATATAGAGTAATTTTTTCCAGTTAAATCATGAAAAATATGAATTTTGATAAACTATTTATATAAAAATCAATAATTATGAATATACAATATTCAGAAAATAGTATCAATTCTTCAAAGTTCATAAAAGATTTTGTGAAATGTCATGCACGCAATATGATACAAATCATATAACCTGGGCAAAGGCATGGGAAATCAAGTTTTGGGGGATAAAAAGGGAAATTAATGTGATTAAACTATATAAAGCAATTGATAAATAGTGAGGACATGACGTCACAAACTGATAACCATATTGGCAATTTGTGTTGTGATTCTCATTGTTCCATAGCTTTACATAATTTTTCAAAAATTCATAACTTTCTTATTAGTTATCCGATTTTGCTCAAACTTTTTTTGATTGGTTTGTCTGATTTTTCTGCTTCTATTGAAACTAAGTTATTTTTGGAGTGGATTTGCCCTTTAATAAACGGCTGCCTTTCAGATTTTTTTACCACTTACATGCGGAGTTCCACAAGGCTCTGTGGGCGGGCCCACCATGTTCTCGTTGTATTTAACCGGTTTGAAGAATATTTTTCATCACCATTCTCTTTCTTATCATGTTTATGCTGATTATATTTAAATATATACTTCTTTCAAAGCCAATCAGAGCAATGCAGCCAGCGCTATCCATAACCTTGAGACTTGTGTACAATATGTTCATAATTGGTTGAACTCACATTCACTAAAATTAAATCTTGTGAATTTGTAATGTACGGTTCTAAGACTCAGTTAGCGAAGATTTTCATTGCTTCAATTACTCTTGCTGGACATGAAATTACCTTATCCAATGTATGTCGTAACCTTAGTGTGTTTCTCGACTAAAATATGACAATGTCTACACAAATTCAATATGTCTCAAAATCAGTACGTTATCAGTTATTTAGGTTTTATTCGTAAATATCTTAACCGTAGTGCCACTGAGAAAATTACTCATGTTTTAATTTCATCTCGCTTGGATTTTGGTAATGGCCTTATGTTTGGTTCGCCTCACAACCTACTCGCAGAAATTACAAAAATTACAGAATGCTGCTGCTCGTGTCGTGACCCTCTCCAACAAGTACAGTCACATCACACCAGTCCTCAAATCACTCCATTGGTTGCCCGTAGAAGAACGTGTTGTTTTTTAGATTATTGTGTTATTATTTCACTGTATACATGGCTCTGCTCAGCAGTACAACATTGGCTTGATCAAGCATTACATTCCCTCTAGACAGCTACGTTCTACAAACTCTGGCTTACTTGTTATTCCTAGGGTTAACACAAAGTGGGAGGGGGGGGGGCGAACCTTCGCTCATGATGGGCCTTCGTTATGGAATACTCTCCCTCAATGGATTAAAAATAGTAGTTCTGGTGAAGTGTTCAAAAATAATCTTAAGAAATATCTGTTTAATTTAGCCTATAATTGATTACCATTACCTTTCATGTCCGTACCTTTCCTATTGTACTTTTGTATAGTTATCATGTCTTTCATCTTTTGCACAAGCTGCGCCTTGAGCATTTGATTGTCAAGTGGATTTGGCGCCTTACAAATCTTATGTATTATTATTATTATTATTATTAAGGGACATGGCAGCGATTCACTAAACTGCCATAAGAACAAGTTCGCCGACAATCAATTGAAATGCGTGAATTACATTTATCACGCATTTCAATGGGATGACGGTTTCGTGAAACGATGCACTGACTCTTCAAAATTTATCCCGATTATTGTTCTAGTGTGTGATTCAGACGTTCTTATTTTTGCTCTCACATCAAAGGTAGGTATCCAATGTGAGAATGACGCGGTTGCATGAAGATTAATCTTTTCCAAAACAAACAAATAAACAAATCATTGTGTTTTGTACTAATTCTTGATCCACAGATACGAGAGCGTAAGGAGCATGCTGGAAGCATCCACTGCAGAGCATCTGTTCGTGAAAGATATTGGTTTAGCCATGCAACGCAGTGACCTAAGAGAATTCATTCCGACAGGATATTGCCATTCTTTTCTGATCCGTCATCCCATTTTGATGTTCTCATCACTACATAAAGCTAGTTTTAGTCATTTGAAAAGCATAAACCTACTTCACGCCGACGAAACCGACGAAGCAGCATTTGATTTACGGAACCATACTGAATTGGACGACCCCGCCGACTACTACAGAAGTCTGTATGAGCTCTGGACGTACGTCAAAGAAAACATCGACCCGGAAGCAGTTATTCTTGATTCTTCTGATTTGTTGATGAATCCTTCCGTAATGCTCCCCAAGTATTGCAAGGCGGTGGGACTGCCTTACACCACCAACATACTTGAATGGAAACCGTCTCTTGATGGTATTCTATCATGGAAGTGGGGTTGTGACATCAGCCAGCATACAGGCCCGCAGACAGGCTACCAAGATAGGATGCTCTCAACCACAGGCTTCTTTCCGCCTAGAGACCTGCCGTCACGTGATACATTGACCCGTGACGTCATTGAGTTAGCTGACGCAGCTTTGCCGTTTTATGACGAAATGTACAAGCACCGTTTACTTTAAAATTTCAATCAAACAATCGGAAACATCGCTAGAGGGATCCCATGTTGCGGAGGTGACATCCCCATTCAAAATACTTTGTCGACAAAATTTGGGGCAATTTGAAAAATCTGTGTAACTCTTGCCGTCGGCAAATTCGAAAATCTGAAGACCTTTTTGGCAGGGGGAGGGGGGCGGGGGCGGGGGAGGGGGAGAAGGGGAGTGTTGGAAAGTTTGAGCTAAGAATTTTCGGCAAATAACTTGGTCTGACACCCAACATTTAAGGGGAGGATCCAGGCATTGCCCCCTACCTAAATTGTTTATATTTTAATTATTATTTTATTTGTTTTAATTTCTTTTTTATGGAGGGGGCTTTTTTACAGCCTTGTTTTAAAATCAAGCCCAAACCCAATCAAGCTATATATGAATAGAAAGGACATGCACCAGGACAGATAATGAGCTGTGCAATTTGAAATAACGATTGCTAATTAGCATTATAGATATATATACACCCAAAACATCACAAAAACATGCCATAGACCTAATGATTGATACTAGATATCTGATTTTAGGCACAGTATGTTCCGTGGACATGTATGTAAGATTTTAGTTATCATATTTGCATTTACATAAATAGTCTTTAATTTTTTCCCGTATTTTTTTCATGAATACATAATTGGCTTATAACATTATAAACATCATAAAAATATCAGGAAACAAGGCATGCATAGCGCCCTTCATAATAGCCACACTGAAATTTGTTAATTTTACATACTTTGTGAGTATATTTGACTAATTGATCTAAGTGATATTTATTCTTGATGTTCAGTGACAATTTTGACGTACTTTTAGTGATCATTCGTGTTTGCAATCATGCATTTTCACCTTTGGATATTTTCACTTCAAATTGTGAACATATTGTTTGCTGTTTGTACGTGCATATACATTAGACTTGCTGTGATAGTCCATCAGTCTACGCTGTCTCTTAACATGGTTCGCTGCTCTTACTCCCGTGAGGAGCTCTTGTGTCTAGAGCGGAACTTTGACAATGAAATTCAGCCTAAGCTTCTCGGTGTCAGTGCACATGAATGGAGTCTTTTCAATGGGTTGGGAATCGCTCGGAGAACTAAACGTGGCTATACCGAGGAGGGGTAATGAAGCGTAGCACAGTGGGCCAGGGAGGAACAAAAGTGCGCCAAAACTCATTATTGGTGATTTTGTTTTTTTACATTTTTTTCTTGCCCAGTTGAAAGATAATACATTGAAGAATACCTCAGTAAAATATTTAATTCAGGTATGCACAATAAGGGTATAAATTTAATCATTCAAACTACAAAATCTTACATATTTACAGTTTTAGTGCAAAAGTGACTTATTTTATAAATCTTTCAATTTAACATGAATTTTTAAGTCAATGATATGAAATTGCTCTCACATATTCCTGATAGTTCAATTCACTGCATGAATGGGTTAAAAATGGATAGAAACACAATCTTCATAATATATTATAGGGTAATTCACTGAAAATGGACTAAATATCCATGTTTTTATAAATCCAGAGGAAATGTTTGGATTTCCAGGGATTTCCGCTTTAATCTTATTACCAACATCTTCTCTGATGTCTAAGCTTTAAGTTGATACCAACTCCTCCCTGGCCCACTGTGCGTAGGTCGGCAACATTCCTGTACTCATTCAGACTAGATATACTAATGTTTGTAGTGGAACATCGATGCGAGATACTGATGGACTTATACAACTCACTGGAACTCCTCCTTCTGTCACTGAATGTCCTCCTGAGAGAAGAGTTCGAATAGGTCATTGGAATTCCAGATCTATGAACAATAATATCATTGACAATGACCTTGACGTACTCATCGTCACCGAGTGGTGGTTTAGGGGCGACCATCGCGTCAACCATACCCTTGCCTCTGGCGGAGGTATCTGCATTATCCATCGTTCCTCGGTCAAAGTCAAAGTGAGTCTTCAAGACTTTAGTAACTATGAGTCATTCGAATTGATGGACTTTACTATTCGGTCTAACGGTGCATCAGTGTTTCACATTTATGCCATGATTGCCATCTATAGACCACCTCCATCATCAAAGAACAAGCTAAGCTTTTCTTTGTTCTTGAAGGAATTTTTCTCTTTGATGGAATCTGTTACAGTTGTTGACAACATCCCAATATTTGTTGGTGACTCATCCATGTAGACGACTGCAGGAAAAAAATGCTACCACCTTCCTCAATACCTTGGACGAGGCAGGTTTTCAATAGCACCTGATGACTTCAACACATTAAACTGGTCATAGGCTCGACCTGTTGATAACTTGCACAACGAGCACTTTTTACTACTCAATTATAAAACTGATTAGGACCTCTTCTTGGGGTGCTCACACAATGCAGCATGGCACACTAGTTCACAGCACTGCACAACAGTACGAAAATACTCTGCCTAGAGGACTGCACTTGCACTGGAAGAAGGAAGAAGAAGAACTAGAAGGGTCGACGAAGTGGTTCCTGTGATTGATTCCATCAGGGGTCTTCCATCTGATCATGACAGTATATGGTGCACAATTAACCTGGAACGTCCTGCCGCAACCAAGAAGCGTGTCACATGTAGGAAGCTCCGTGATATCAATATGGACTTATTCAAGTCAGATATCTTGGGATCCTCTCTTAAATCCTTGCTTTCGCTTTCATCATGTTCCTCTGAAGCAGTTCTACAGTACAATAGTGTGCTTCAGGATTCAAATTCATTTTTATATTTTTGTTTTTATATTTTGGATTTTCATCTTTTTAAAAATTTGTTTTGGTATATAAAGAGTAATAAGCAGCTCAGGCTGAGACGGTCACTGTACAAAGTATTAACATATAGTGATTTTACATTATGTAAAATATTGTCAATAAAATTTGAGGCAACAAAAATACATGATAAATGGCTACAAGCTTACTTATTATTAATAGAGTTGTGGTAAATAACTAGTACTGTACTACATATTATACATTTGTACTGTGTTATTTCAAAGTTATATATTATAACCTATTCGTATCTGATATTATTATGTTAATCTTCTTTGGAAATTGTTATTGTAATTCATGTTCATTTCAGCTTTTAACTGCCAGACACGAAGATCTTAATAAAATCCATTTATCTATCTATCTATCTTATACAATTATACTTCGGAATTTGGATGAATGATATATCAATTAAACGTTGGGTGTATTATTATATATCAAACTCAGTAACTGGCGCCATCTATTGTCAGTAAATACCATGTTGAATTATTGTTAGTCGAGGTTCGGGATCGCGTTTGTTTATGTTTTTGTTTTCTTTTTAATAGGCCTCAGTTACTGGGGTAGAGTTATCCGGTCGCACCAAAATGTTATCGCACATAGTTTAATCTGCCCTTTATAAGCAAAGTTTCTTTCAGATATTTTCGATTTTAAGATCAAGATTTAATTGAATAATTGCATTATTAAGTCAGCCTTGGAGACACTTAATTGTTCTTCAGAATATTTATGAATCTGAGCTGAAAAACGGTCATGTATGGATTATCATTTATTATACGTGATCTAGCTGGATGTCGTTATTTAGTAACATTGCATTATGGAAACCAATTGGAAGCAGAACAAAAAGTTTATAGTAATTAACAAGAAGGTTATGAATGTTTGAAATATTAAATCGCTATATCTGTGCGAATCTCAAATTGGCATTTTGCTCAGTGGATTTTGACTGTGTCATGAACATTTCTCACGGTTTTTTCGTGTACAAAGGTATTATTCATTTATGTTTTTGTCTCATGCGCCTTCTTCCTTGGCGCACTATATGAAAGGCATATCATTATAGGTCCTCTAAGAAGAAAACACCCTCATGTTTTATAAGTGTTGAATAATTGATATTTTGGTAATTTTTGTGTTGGAACCGATGGGGGAGTTGTCCGCCACTACATGACAGTGACATTACGGATTCGGCCAAATTTAAATTCCCGTACGTATATAGTGATTACAACTTTCAAAAAGTCATAACTTTCTTATTAATTGTTTGTCCGATTTTGTTCAAACTTTCACCAATTTGCTTCATCATATTTGTTTCTTCTTTCAAAACGATTTGCTATAAAGTCTTGATTTTCCTTTAAGTTAATATCTTTCCCTTGCTTTGATATACACGTCATGTTAGAGGTGCCTTGTGGTTCATTCATCTGACTCTCGATCAAAGGATTCAGGGTTCGAATAGCAGCCCAGGACCACTTTCCACTCAGGTGTAAATGGGTACCTGGCGATCACTGGGGTAATAGAAATTGCAGGGCATACAGGAAGAGTATTATTAATATTGATGTGGTTACCTTGGGTAAATGATACCCAAACATTATTATTATGTTAGTAGTGGGTGTTAGCAATCTTTAAAAAAAAATTATATAACAACAATATATTATGATGTTTTATCGCTCAAGAATATAATAAATATTACCACAGAACATGACAATTGCATGCCGTATTTCTACTTAAATTTTGACATTGTCCTCATTATCTTATCTTTGTATAGTAACGGGACCTTAATGAAATATCTTCATTGTTCGATAATGATTATAATGATGATATCTGAGATTGTTGAATAACATCAGGGACAACAATCTGTCCTGAATCAAACAAATTAATATCCATACTTAAAATAAAGATGTACGCTGAATAAAACACTGTGAACATTATAATTACAGCTATAGCATTTATTTCGTTTTCAACAATAACGGCGAGTTTCACAATCTTTTATTTACAATGTCATATATATAATTCAAAATAAACCATTCAATTTACTATTCGATATAATATATTAAACATCCCTCGATGGCAGTTTATTATAATTCTTATCATTAGGAAATTATGTAAACATATACAAATCTATTTACTGTATTGACATGCTACATAATCCATGGAAATAAAACGAATCAAGAATGCACAGCATTTTCTTTTAATCCTTATAGTACATGTACATCGAAATTCTAAGATTGACATCATCTCATAATCATCGACTAAGAAAAGCCTGATTGTCTTCTTCTTCATGAGCTTCATATTTAGCTTATGGATAATGTTCGATATCATGGAACACCGTTTTAAAAAAAAAATGAATGATAAAATTACGGACTTTGATCAAAGTTGCGTTAAATGTTTGTGCAGTTCATGGCACCTGAAAATCAATTGCTATTAATAAAAAATAGCACTGACTGCATAGTCAGCTTTACTGCATCATGCCCGTTTCTAGTTATCTAAAACGTGAATAAAATGTAATTTGGTTTTTATTTCTATTTCATACTGGCAAGAATGTGGCTCATTTAAATAACCAATACTACGAAGGTATTCTGGATTGACATTAAGTATAAGATCAGGCTTGTACATGTGTATCTGGTTGATTGTAACAATTTTAATAAACTGTTTATACCCTTTGGTTGGTTACCATGGTTACATGCATTTAATTACTTTTTGATTAACCTACGAGAAAACAATACATTACAAGAAGCCTTTATGCGACATAATTACATGTATCTGAATATGGAATACAATACGTACCTACAATCGGCTGACATGATACATATCTGAGGATCATATTAAGTGAATAAATTAAAATATCCTACATTCGAATGATGAAGTCTTTAAATATTAAAAACAAAATACAGAGAGTCCACAATGTTTTGAGAAATGCATAGCTTGAATGGGGCAGCGCTAACTGTTTTAACTTTGAAGGTTCCAATAAAATAGGGAAACGGATATCGGGTAGTCGACAAATAAGATTTTAAAAAGAACCACCACTATTAAAACACATTTCCATAGATTATCAAATTGATTGGTGTGTAAATGAAAACGTATTAAAATGAGTTTATCCATGGCCAGAAAGAGCTGAAAGGGCTGGTCATACTCGCTTAATGGGGGAGATCTAGAGCATACGTATGACGCATCCAATACGTCCGTTGCGAACGAGGCGTTATTTTGTCTGACGTAGGACTGCGTCAGAGACTGGTGTGGTCTTTGACGCGCCATGTGAGAAAGACAACGTACAAAACAAAAAAGGAAAATGAGCATTGCGTTGATTATTAGGGAGTGTAATCATTTCCGTCATTATTTGATTAGCGTAGGTGATAATGCCGTCGAATTGACGTCATGTGGTCGACGGGTATTAATGCATCATAGCCTCGTAAGGGTGAAATTATTCGCGCACCCCTCCCCCTCCACACACGCACACACACACACACACACACACAATAATAAACTCATACGCTATACAGTCATTGTGTCCAGACCTTTACATATTCCCTTTTTTCACCATGGATGTAGAGAGGACTTAGATATTTCAACTTTCCTATGTATTTCTACTCATGATGACCTTACAGAACTACACTGGATTACAGAAAGCCTCGTTTACACATGACATGGCCAGGTGATTTTGAAGGTAATTTCCACTTCATGTGTGAACGAGGCTTAACAATTCGACATTTTGATCAAAATAGGTTTATTATTATTACAATATAATCCGTTCAAACCAAGTCATAATATGGAAAGCTGAAGGCCGGGTCATTGCAGTATGATTTAAAAACAAAACAAAATGTCAAGTTCTAGGCCTACATCTTTTGTTCTTCGTCCAATGGTACTTTTCCCATGTTGATGGTACAATCACACAACGAGCATTTTCCTTGTAATGCTCTGGCGCATTCCTCACAATAAACCCCATCACAGTCTTGGTCAGAGCAGTATACCAAGAGTCCATCATCCGGGCCACTACAACCTAAGCATTGCGTTTGTTTGAAACCGCAAATGGTGAAGAGACCCTTACAGCAAGGGTACTTCATTGTCAAATAAGAAGATATACTGATTTTGTTGTAAGCGTCCCTTTCTTTCTTGTTGCGTTTAACGGACTGGCAAAGCATCTTCATCAGGGACTGTCTTTTCTGCAAGGTGCGACCATAGAGGTAAGCAATGCGTTCTACTTCTCGCTCTGGGTAATAGTACGCGGCAATGTAACGGAGAAGACGTTGGGCGTAGGCCTGCGAGAGCGTCATCAAGATAGTGATAAAGTAAAGGACGCTGATGATGATAGACAGGTTTTTGTCAGGTTTAATGGGCTGTGGCAAGCACACGGTGGTGTCGAGTGAGGTGTTGAAAGCAGACGTGGCCTTGAAGCCTTCATTGAAGAGAATCCTTACAAGATCGGCCACAACACCATTTCCTCCGATTTCAACATCAGTACCGGCCTCTCCTGATGTGGCAATCTGGACGTCACCGTGCTCTCGAATCTTGCTCAGCAACCAGTAAAGTCCAAAGTCAATGAACATCAGAAGCCCAGCAATGATGGAATGTAGACAGACAGTCGAAAGCCCAAATTTGAAGTAGCCCTTTTCCGATTTGCATAGACGAACAGCAGTCACGTCAATGAGTCGGTTCCGTTCGTTCTTTTTCAGTGGTAGAAGGTGATGTTGTCCATTTTCACTGCGGTTGGCATCTAGCTTCTTAAACTGTGCAGTGATGTACTGGTTGTCGTATGAGTCCTTGGTGCGGTAGTTGGCGTGGTACATGTATGATTTAAAGAGCACCCAGACGAAGGAAAGTGCTAGGAGTTTGTCAGAGAAGGATAGGACCCAATCCACGTAGCTGTAAGCTTCGTCCAGCTCTTGAGAGATGGCCTCTTGTATGTGCTCAGCGGTCGTGCTGGAGTTCGAACGCTTCTCAAAATAACGCGAGAAATCAACATCGGCCGAAAAGGTGTCAACCACGCTCTGCATTGCAGTGCGCGTGTTCAAGAGGGCGTTGTTTACGACATTGTCCAGATAAGCCGGTGTGGCGCAGATACTGTTGATTTTTAGAAGACTACATACGGCGTCGGCGTTAAAAATCTCACACACCTGACCTGAAAAAGACAAGAGATGAAATAATGAAATCATTGAAAATAATTAAACATGATTTTCAAACTTCATTATCTTCACAGTTTTTAACTTTAAAAATGAAAAACAAATTCTGAATGTAAAGGATTAACACATATTTTACTACGAAACCGTGACCTGTGCATGGAAGGAAAAGGATTAAGTGCGCGCAAGACCGCAGGCTAACGAGATCAAAACTATCTCTTCGGTCTCTCCAGTCTCGTGAACCTATCTGGTAGATCTTTGGTCAAGTGGGCTATAGTAGAACAGCATGCATACATTTTGATACGAGCAAAATTAATGATGAATTCGCACTATTCAATTATATGTTTTGTATCCTGTGTCGAGCGTCAATTCATCAGTCAAATCTTAACTTCTACTAGTTACTGTCGTGTAACCCTATGAGTTATCAATGATGGCTAAGTGGTATATCAGTGTTCCAATAACCGGGAGGTCCCGGGTTCGAAATAAAGTTCAAGCACGATAAAGTCCCTTGGTAAGGCATTGATCCTCATTACCAAATCCTTCGGATAAGACATAAAGCCGTACATTTGCCGTATTTGACTTGTGGCATCTTCAACTGAATTATTACTCGCTTTCTTAGCAGACAAGTAGCATGAGATATTGATCTTCTTTCAAGATAAATTACCTACGGAGGTTGGGACCCTTTTATCTCTCATAAATGTTTGGCAATCGATGTAGACATTATTCAAGTTCCGATCGCAACTTCTGTACGCTGATCCTAAGATGTCGTCACAGGCCCTTGCCGCTTTTCCTAGTTCTCTCCCTGCAGCCTGTGGTAGAGAAAGGGAGTGACCATGTTTAATTGCAGTTGGGTTTCATACGATTTAAAGAAAGAAAATCCGGACCCCATCGTTTCAAAATTTGCGATTTATTCAAATCGATCGAAACTTTTGTAGTAATTTGGTTTATATCAATAAAAACTGTGCAGATAAGAAACAAGGCATTGTGCCTTTGATATAACTTGCGATCGATTTAGATCATTCGCAAATCTTAACAAGCCGGGGCACATCATTTTTTTTCTATCTACTAACCAAAGATTGAAATCCACACTTACATTCGCTTTACATAGCACAGTTATATCCACTCAATGGCCCATACTATACTCAAGATGTAAACCCGATGCTGGATTTAGGTTTGTGTGCGAATTCGGCTTAACAAATGAATTTAGGTTGAGGTTTAAGTTTTCCTTTCGATAAATTTCAGACCCAGGGTCGGGTTTAACTAAATTAGTAGAATACGGGCTTTTTTGACGCGTTAGACCGAAAATAATTATACCGTGTATACAGGAAAAGCCTGTATATGCTAAATCACTTGGTTCAGGTATGTGATAATATTAACAACATGCTCTCGTCGAGTCGTGCACATGCCATGCGCTATGCAATAACACATATTATTCATTATCATCAGCAGCATCATCAGCATCACCATCATCGGCATCAGCACTACCACCATCAGCATAATCATTAGCATCATCATCAGCACCACCACCATCGGCATCAGCACCACCACCATCATCATCAGCAGCAGTTTCATTAGATGACGACGGAATGTCATTATTTATGAAATAGTTTACGAATAAATTATATTTAAATTGTACTTTTGTTTTAGAACGTGGAGTCTTTATTATTATTAAACATACTATATTGTAAAACAGTTTAGTCTTATGAATCTTTAAAAAATTCAGAATTAATTATCTATCGTATTACCTAGACTGAAATAGCATATAACAAGTAATGAAATAACATCATTTTAGGTATGAATAACTTTTCTTTTGTATCCCTTCCCATGTAAACACACTAAGAAATAAAGGTGCAATTGGGGTGCAGATTTGCATTCATCTACGCGTATTTGGCAGATCAGAGGGTGATGCTATTGTAGCAGAATTGTACCTTTATTTCTTATTGTGCATGATATGCCTACTTCTTTGATAAAAATACATGCAGCATACGTACAAAGCGTGTTTTCTGCCTTATCCATATACACACAAGTCCAAATCTAAGAACCAACAATAATATTATGAAACATTACAATTTTGAAACGATCTACTTCGGGTCATCTTCGTATAATTATAATCATTTTAAACACTTTAAACAACAGCGTCAAACAATTCAAACAATATTCAAGGAGATTAGCTACATTTGTGCAAAACCAGGATATTTTATTTAAGCACTGCATCGTTTTACTCCTTTAATCACTGATAATGCATTAGTTCCAAGTATACTTCCACCGAGTTTATTTCCACTAAATAAATCAGAACAACACAACACACAAGTAACAGGTAGTAAAATAAATGATGTGAACCAACCGCAAAACGATGTCACAAAAATGGATCAACATCGAGTTTTCGTAAGGAACTGCTTTTGTAATTCATTAAAGTGAATAAGATCATTATTTTTAGCAGTTGTTCTGAAGTTGTAAAGTTCTTTTAGGTCGTGTATAAAAACAAATACGTTGACTGGACTAATTTCTTCAACCATAAGTTATACTGGCCAACGTACTTCCTTGAATTCATTATTATCAGTTTAAAAAGTCATGTAAGAAAACAATGTAAAAGAAATATGTACACAGAAATAATATATCATTTGAAATTGCATGAAAAAATACAATTATAAGAATTCAAACACCTGATTTGTACAAACTATTATAATACAGCAAGGGTTAACCACCGTTTCCCTTTTCTATATGTTCATTTTTGTAACGTTCTAATCATATTCCAGATTAATAAATCTTCACAAGTCTTCGATTGCAGAGATTAATAGTATATAATGGTAAGGTAAATAAACGTCGACCTATCATGTCTATATATTTAATTTCTATAAATAGTTCATCAAAGTCTTTCTACTTCTGCATAATTCCTCTGTCATACTAATCGGCAAATATAGTAGTACCTATATGACACGAATTGTCTAGTTCATCAGGACATGTTTCACTAACTGAGGACAAAATGATTTGATAAAGGATACGCTTATACAATCTAAGAGTAGTACAAAAAAATTAGTACCTTTCTAAAAGAGAAAAAATAGTACTTTAGTAGCTCCCTTCCTAAGATGGAACAAAACATCAGAGTAGTACTTAAGTAACTTTCTTTCTAAGTTAATAATTGCAGTGTAGTACATATTAAGTAACTTTCTTTCAAAGTAAAGTAATTGAAATGTAGTATTAAATTACTTTCTTACCGAGTAAAGTAGTTGAAGTGTAGTACTTAAGTTACTTTCTTACCAAGTAAAGTAATTGAAGTGTAGTACATATTAAGTAACTTTCTTACAGAGTAACGTAATTGAAATGTAGTACTTAAGTTATTTTCTTATCAAGTAAAGTAATTGAAGTGTAGTACTTAAGTTACTTTCTTACCAAGTAAAATAATTGAAGTGTAGTACATATTAAGTAACTTTCTTACAAAGTAAAGTAATTGAAATGAAGTACTTAAGTTACTTTCTTACAAAGTAAAGTAATTGAGGTGTAGTACTTAAGTTACTTTCTTATTGAATATTCGAAGTGCAGTACAACTTTCATACTAGGTTGGCACAAATAATTTTAGGATAGTACTTAGGTACGTTTCTTGCTAAGTGAGTACGAAAAATTTAAGAGTAGTACATTATTATACTTACTAAGTGAGTACACATAGTTTTAAAATTGTACATTGGTACATCCATTTTTTCCGTATTATTTCTACAATACACTACGTATCAATAACTTTATAATACTCATTTTCCTAAATGATTCATCAAACGGATTTACAATAAATAAAAAATAAAAACATTCGTTGGTAATTCTATTTTCGCAATTGTTGTTTTTTCAACCAAAATATGATTGATTTGCCTAAATTTATTTAATCTAGAAGGAACTTCCTACGATTTAAAGTATCTTATCATGTATTTCAATCTTAATCAATTATCTGCATTAGCATTTCATCAAATTTGAAATGAATTTAAAACAGATACGCCATCATATTGTTTTGAAATCATTTGCACGGAATAACAAAAATAGGAAATACCATATCTTGTAGATTGATCGCGGTTTAATGTTTCTAATTGTCTTTAATTATAAACTAGCGAAAACACACTAGAATTGGTGTTCAGCTTCTTGTGGTTTCTGCGCTAGGTTGATTATATCATCACAAATGGTACACTTTCCTCGCAATGCGCGTGCGCATTCCTCGCAATACACTCCATCACATTCCCTATCCGAGCAGTATACAAGGAACCCATCATCCGGGCAACGACAGCCAAGACACTGTAACTTTTTAAACCCACAGCAGCCCAGGAGTGATTTACAACAAGGAATTCTTCTGGCAAGGTATCCCGTTATGCTGATTCGTTCATTTGCGTCTCGTTCTTTCTTGTTTATTTTCACTGCATCACGCAACATTTTCTTTAGCGTTTGTCTCTTCTGCATGGTGCGTCCGTACAGGTACGCGGTGCGTTCTACTTCGCGCTCGGGGTAGTAGTAGGCAGCGATGTAACGGAGAAGTCGGCGCGCGTACGCCTGAGACAACACCATGATTATGGTGGTGGCGTAGAGGAAACTTATAGCAACAGCCAAATTGTTGTTTGGTGGGCTTGGTTGTGGCAGACATTTTGTGGTGTTCAGGGTGGTGTTGAAGGCGGTAGACGCCTGGAAGCCCTCGGCAAAGAGAAGACGGACAAAATCCGAGATAAGACCTGTTCCTCCTATGTCTACATTAGCCCCTGTTCCTCCTGACACCTCAACCTCATAACGGCCATGTTCTTGAATCTTTGACAATAGCCAGTACAACCCGAAATCCATGAACATAAGGATTCCTGCAATGATGACGTGAAGGACAACCCTTGAAAGTCCCAGGGTAAGGTACTGTTTTTCGGTTCTGCTAAGACGCAGAGCGGTGGCGTCGATAAGATGATTCTGTTCATGCTTCTTTAGAGGCAGAATATGAGACGCTCCACGTTCCTTGCGACTGGAATCCAATCTTTTAAATTGAGCGGTAATGTATTGGTTATCAAATGAATCCTTGGAGCGATAGCTCGAGTGGTACATGTAGGACTTGATGCAAAGCCAGACGAAAGTGAGGGCCAGGAGTTTGTCCGAAATAGCCAGGACCCAGTCAATTTTGCTGTATGCTTCATCCAGCTCCTTTTGAATCGCTTCCTGGATTCGCTCAGCGGTCGTGCTCTGATTGACGTTGGTCTCAAATTGACGGGAAATGTCCACATCTGCAGAAAACGTATCGATGACGGTCTGTATAGCCCTTCGTGTGCCTGCAAGAGAATCCTCTATAGCACTGTCCACATAGGACGGGACCTGACAAACACTGTCGATATCCAGGATGGCACACAAGCCTCGTGCGTCGAAGATGTTACAGATTTCACCTATATACAAGAAACACATAGTATGGAATTACAGGTAAAACCATATGTGAATCAAACGTAGACTGACTTATTGTAATAATTATATGTATATATATATATATATATATATATGTATATATTACGGATGGATAGCTGTTTCACAGAAAGTGAAATAAATTATCCTACGTGGTGAATGTTTAAGGATAATTTGATTAAAAGTCATAATGTATAGCATTCATGACCTCTCTGGCTTTCAGCAAATGAAAAACAAACTAAATGTGAGACTTTAAACCAAAGAAATATTTTACAAACTGACCAGAGATAATAATAATGTCTATTGCTGAAAATTCCCCTTTCTACCTGTCATTTATGGTCGAATACCAGTGCAAATGCGAAACTAACAATCATACAAACAGCTTTCAAAACTGATTTGCCCAGAGGAGCGTTTAAGGCCCATGATTTTTCCATGAACAAGGCTAAAAGCAATCCATCAGCCATACAGCGGCTACAGAATTTATCATACCAAAAGACGTTAAAAGATGGGAGTCGCTGCTACCTTGTTTGGCGTTCAACAATAAGGGGATAAGGGCAATGTCGAGCTGGCGCTGCTCAGTGGCTGCCGAGCTCACGATCAATTGGGCACAAAGAATTTCCATTTTCAGTTTAATAAAATTTGGAGTGGACTATAAAAGATTATTATTATTATTATTATTAAAATGATATTGATAATTGGCAATTCATTATATTTGGAATCTACATTTATAAACACTAATAAGGCATGGATGTTCGAATGCGTAGAAAATTGGCTCTTACCTAGAGAATCGATAACATTCTGCTGTGACAAGAACTCGACACAGTCTAAACGCACCCGATCAAGGCTGTCAACACATGATCTATGAGTCGATCCAATAATATCAGTACAACCATCTGCAGCCTGGCGGAGCGCGTCGGAGACTTGCTACAAGGAGAAACCAACGAGATGTGTTTGGTCCTCGACACTTATGCTCTTAGTTGCGTTTCGCGAGTAGTCTTCTGTAAGACAATGTGGACTGTCTTTGGCTGTCGCGCTATTGTCTTAAACTGATTGTTTCCGGATTTCAATCGACTGAGAAAAACACTAACCGACATTGATCAAGTTGATGTTAAACTAAAATCATGTGTGCGTATACAATTATGGTCTTTCCCCTATTTTACGTTAAACCTGAACGCGATAAGACCGAAGCAACTGCCGATGCTACCGGTTCTTCGTCAATGAAATTGTAGTGGTGAAAAGGGAGGAAGGTTAAGGTAGGAATGCAATGACAGAACACGATGCAGTTTTATCACAATGAATGGGAATCTGGAAACAGAATAGGAACTAGAAAGAGAACATTGCCTCCTTATCTCGTACATGGATATCAGAGGGTTTCATCGCACCTTCATTCAGAACGACTAGGGTTACGAGGGAAATGATATGTTGAAGATATCAATATAGCAAGGATAGGCTTATAACTCAAGATGCCATTAGATCACACAAAACACTGTTTCCATTAAGATTAAAGGAGCTAAGGGGATTTAGGTTTGGCGGGTAAGATAGTAATTACATGCTCTACATGCCAACAGCAATCTGATCAATGTATTCAAATAATGCAATTTGAGTGCATAGCAAGAGTCAGATTAAACATTCGAGAAAGGATATTCAAAGAGCATGTCAATCAAAATGCAACTTACATCGAGTCCTTCATTGAGTACACCGAGACCGTCTTCAACCGGTTGAAAGACATCTTGAACCTGAGCTACAGCACCTTGGATTCGCCCTACACTGGTCAGAAGACCCCTGACATACGCATCAAGGACACGTTGAGCTGCTTCCTGGATCTCACGGGTCTGGTTGTAGGCGAGCTGGACGGAGGTTAGCAAGATGAGAGAGAGAGAGAGAGAGCGAGAGAGAGGAATTAGCACTTTGATTGTTTAAAATCAATTTATATGAACGTTTATCTCCTTCTGTTTAAGACGCACAAAAACAAAAACACAAGTCATTTTTATCGACATTATCGAGAGGAAACGGGTCATTCACTTGAAAACAATCGACGTATGCTGATCGAAACTATTGGAACAAAGAAAGCTTCTTGAAGAACAAAGTCTGTCCTACATATGGTTTTAAACACTTATCTCATTGACTACTGAATTCTCATATTTCATATAGGTTTAATACAGAAACCAGTCTGTTCCAGTAGGCAATGTGTTAAAAGAATTGACATGATGTCAAACCTATAAACCCCTCAATCATTCATTACACTATATACGAATGATACGTGAACAAGGACTAAAAGAAGTATTTGATCGTGTCCAGTATATTTGGTACAGAGATATTCCATGATGTAGTATTATTGACGCATACTTAATTAGCTTAATTTAGAATATACCTGTGCACTGCAGCTCATAGAGTCAGAAACTTCGTTGGAGTTCAGGTAGATGTTGTGGATGGGTCCGCGAAGTAGTAGGGTTACGATGAATGTCAGGAAGGCAGCCCGCCCTCTTGAGGTGCAGATTGTTGGCACCATCAGGGCTGCAACACATCTTGCACGTACTAATACAAATAAAACATGCGAATGAATAATGTTATTATATAATTTCTTATCATCAACGGAGTTGCCAATGGAATGACGTCAGGATGTCAGAGGATGTACAATTACAACAACAACTACATCAACAACAACTCAAACAACAACTAAAAGAACTTCCACCATAACCACAACAAAAACAGCATCATCAGCTACAAAATAGCCAAATACCTCGAACCAGTGTTCGGATGATGTACGATCTGATTATACCGTAGAAATTTCAAAAGGCAGACATGTCCATGTTCAAAACAATTGACTTTATTAACATGACATTTGTAATTAGGTATAATCCAATTAAATAAAATAGATCAGTGTGCCTATAGCATAAGTAGAAGTCGGCGGTGGTGAAGCCGCCCCCTCTTTCTTGCTGAAGGTCAAGAGTGAGAGTTGGATTGTGTGTGTTGGGGGATGAGTAAAAAGTGTGCCTAGCATAAGTAGAAGTCGGTGGTGGCGAAGCCGCCCCCTCTCTCTTGCTGAAGGTCAAGAGTGAGAGTTGGATTGTGTGTGTGTGTGTGTATGGGGGGTGAGTAAAAAGTGTGCCTAGCATAAGTAGAAGTCGGCGGTAGTGAAGCCGCCCCCTCCATCGTGTTAAAGGTCAAGACTGAGAGTTGGAGTGTGTGTGTGTGGGGGGGGGGTGAGTAAAAAGTGTGCCTAGCATAAGTAGAAGTCGGTGGTGGCGAAGCCGCCCCCTCTCTCTTGCTGAAGGTCAAGAGTGAGAGTTGGATTGTGTGTGTGTGTATGGGGGTGAGTAAAAGTGTGCCTAGCATAAGTAGAAGTCGGCGGTAGTGAAGCCGCCCCTCCATCGTGTTAAAGGTCAAGACTGAGAGTTGGAGTGTGTGTGTGTGGGGGTGAGTAAAAAGTGTGCCTAGCATAAGTAAAAGTCGGCGGTAACGAAGCCGCCCCCTCCCTCCTGTTGACGTTCAAGAGTGAGAGTTAGTGTGTGTGTGTGTGTGTTGGGGGGTGGGTTGAGTAAAAAGTAGCAATGGGTCTACGTATACAGGGCTGCCCAGATACATCACACTCACTTCGGTCTAGGAAGGATTCCGCCTCATGTTCATAAATTGCTGGATACGTCACGTTCCCCTAATTAGAACTGTAGACAATTTGTTTTTGTGGGAAAAGGCGTTTCATCTTACTTCTTCTTATTCATCATTGTTATCAACTCATACAAAAATATATATAACAAGGAATAAGTTGAGTATTAGTAGAAAAGAGCACAGCGGAGATTATGATGACGTACTACGTCTGTTTCCCCAAACTCTTACAATCGTAATAATGCTTATACCTCAGTCACACCGCCAAAAGTAACTTCAAACTCTCTCCAAAGAGACTAATTCTAAGCCATTCGGGGGGTAATGTATGTTTTTTGGTACTGTCCGCTGATGGTCTGGGCAGCGTTTCACGAAACCGTCATAAGTAGAAGTTCCCCGATATCCCATTGAAATGTGTGTTAACTTGAACACGCGCGTTTCAATGGGACGTCTGTGAACTTGTACGATTGACGGTTTCGAGAAACGATGCCCTGGTGTCGGTCTTGTCGAAGTGACTAAGGAAGGTAGATTTAGTAGAACTCTTACCAGTGAACGCGAGGCAAAGTGCCATGAATAAAGTCCCGACCACTGCAATGATGAGAGCAGGGTAGATCGGGTAGTCGAGGCCGTAGTAGAGTCCTAAGAAGAGAAGACCACCGAGGATGAGGCCGACTAGGAACCCAACAATGGCCTTGAGCTGCGGAGATCGGAAAATATGAGAGTTTAAAAAGGGCTGGCCAGTAGAGAGGAAATAAAAACCCATCAAGAGAAGAATATTTATATTTGATTCAAGATACTCCCACATGATTATTAAAAAAGATATTGTGGAATATAGTCGTTCTCGAGCTCCTCCTACGCTTAATGGCTTAAATATTTTCCACTTTAAGTTTTAGCGATTAGACATCAAAACTAATTCTATTGAATTTATTCTTTTAAAAAAGTTCTTCCATATTGTACCTCACTCCGATTTATGATTTTCATACCATTGCAATTGCAAAAACGATTACAATAATAATTTGTTGGCTTCGAATTATAATTTTTAGAACTGCAATGAATTCCGACTCGACGAGGGCAACGATATTGTCAATCATAGGAAAAACGGCAAAGACATCAATTCAAATTTGAAAGAATTAGACGGTTTGGAGAAATGGGGGTAGATTTAGTCACAAACTACATCATTCATTTTTGGGACCAGGAACGATTTCTTCGATTGACATGTAGTATGCTTGCCAACACCAACTAAACACCAACTAATAAATTGAGGTTCATGTGACTTTAGAAAACTGCATACCTTTTTATGTGAACCGCGATCACTGAGCAGAATGTCGTTGAGGAATTCGTTGCTAGCCACAAGACTCTTGGGCATGGACACCAAGCTACTCAAAGAACTCTTATTTCGTCTTCTTCTAGGATGTTGTCTCGATGGTGATCCGTTTGGTGTTGAGGGTGGAGAGGGTGTATTGCCTCCGTTAGAGAAGGGTTTGCCCTGAAAGAGGGTATTAGGAGAAACAGAATTTAATGTCATAATTGATTTTTAGATTTTTATTTGTCTCTTGCAAAACAAGTTATCCGATAGAGTCTACTATTACTTCTACTAATTTTAGTACCGTGACTTCTATTTCTGTTGTTGCAGCTACTGCTACTATTTATTACTACTACTACTACTACTACTACTACTACTACTGCTGCTACTATTTCTTCTTCTACTACTAGTACTACTACTACTACTACTACTACTACAGTGTACTACTACTATTACTACTACTTTTTCTACTACTACTACTACTACTACTACTACTACTACTACAGTGTACTACTTCTACTACTACTACTACAACCACTACTATTATTTCTACTACTACTACTACTACTACTACTACTACTACTACTACCACTACTACTACTACTACTATTTCTACTACTATTATTACTACTACATGTACTACTATTTCGACTACTTCTATTTCTGCTACTACTACTACTACTACTACTATTACATGTTTTTTATTACCTTTTCTGGAAGCGGTGAGAACCGAGGGGCCGTGTCCGGTTCATCATAACCCGACTTCTGTCGAACCATGTTGATCTTTAAAGAGTTCTCCACCTGTTTCAGGTTGTTGGTCCTATCACCATCACTGACCATACCTTCTTCTAGATCAGTCCGTTTGATAGGAAGGGTTGAACTGTCCTTCTTGGAGGCACCGTCCACCAAGGATCGCAGAAGCTCCTCACGTAAGGTTTCCCGCCTTTTCTCACCCGAGGCAGACGTCGCTCCGGAATTAGTTGCGGCGTTGTGAAGAGAGGTGTTAGAATCGATGAGGATGCTAGCCACTCGGCCAGCTGGCGCTGATTGGCGATTACGTCGCTTTCGTTGGATTGCTTTGCTCGAAACCTAAAAAATCAAGTAGAAGAGAAGAAACCAAGCGTTGGAATGAACAATTAATTGTTTTTATAGACTTTATTTTGAAACGTTTCATTTTCAATACGTTTTTTAATTGCTCAACCTAAATAATCTGTGACTTCAAAATTACATTTTAACCATCCCTTTTCCATGGATCAATAACCAACCCCTTTAAACTGTCTTATCAACATTACTAAAACTTCTCCAGCTTCATACGTGCGACAGAACTAAACAGGTCTCCAACTGTTATTTGAGAAGTGTCAACTCTCTGATTTCGCTTCCTTTCTGTCCTACCTACTAGCGTAACAGTAGTGGCCCTAAAAGTAAAATATTGCTTCATCATTTAGTTTTGAGTATTTTAGAATGATGAACAGTCAGAGTTGTTAGATTTCCATGGCTTAGATCGAGTCTCTAATCCTATGCTAAGCTACTCACAGTAGGTATGTCCTTGTCTGCTCTTGATGCAGAACCTGATCGAGGGCGATGGGGAACCGACGGAAGGGGTCTTCGCATGGACCCCCCGCTCATCGAACGGCATCGACGTGCACCGCCTACGTGTTTACGAGCCACATTGACTTCTGCAAAGAGAAAGGGGGGAGGGAGCATGGTAAGAGATTTAAAGTAATTTGATTTATATGTGATAATTGAAAGTATTTGGCATGTATGACATTTGGATAATTCATTAGCCCTTATTGAAAGCAAATTTCTGTCGTGTTTAAAAAAAAACACTAATATTTATCTCAATATTGGTTAAAATCCATGTTTTTTCTATGTCCAAAAAGAACAGGAAGAAATCATCAAACTTAGACACTTAGCACAAATATTTTCCTAAGATTTATTCAAATTGATAACACGGCCCGTTAGTTCAAACTTTTTACAAAACTTAAAGTTCCAACTTAAATATTGTCAATATGTCTAGCACGATATCTAGTTCAATTAGTAAATTTTGATTCAACCTCTTGTTGAAACCTATAGAACACGATTTCAGATTCCAAATACAGAAGCATGAATCATAATTATTTGACATTAACTCATTGACAAGAACAAACTTCACATTCTCACGAAATATTAGAAAGTGCGTAAATTTCTTCATATGGCATGAATCTTCATATTGTTTCGCGAGTTTTTGTCCACATGAACAATGTGTTTTCAGATCATACATGGCTCTCTTTGCAAAGAGTTGTTAAATTTACATAATGTATGAAAGATTTAGGTTTTCAAATCACCCCCATTACAAACTAAAACACATTCGCAAAGACTATCTCCATATCACCCGAAGGTAATTTCAATACCCTCATCCATCTCCTTTTGAAATTTGGGAACATGACAATGATGTATTTCTTAATCTGAACATTATATACGATAGGCTATCGAAATTTATTTCTCGGAAGCCTTTGCGTTCGTGTAAAAAGGTCCTACACAAAAGATATTGTGAAACGAACCTTCATCAGTGACGAAGTCATAAGGCTCTGGCTTGGTCTTGGCTGCCTGAGTAGGAGGAGATGGTGCTGCTTTAGTCGGTGTTCTAGGTTTCTTCACCGGAGAGTTGACGGGAGTGATCTCTGGACTCATCGCCTCAGAACTAGGTGGTCGATCAAGCTGTTTATTACTCCGCATCTGGTTTGCAAGGCGCTCCACAGGTGATCTAGGTGTAGGTATGACCATTGTTAATGGATGATATTTTCATTTAGTAAAGGAACAAATGTTTTATGACGGTATTTGGATCAGCAACGTCGAGGCAACAATTGCCAGTCCTGACACGACATCAAACGGTCAACGAATTTCCGAATTCAAACTCCATCAAATTAGTTACAGGCAGAGTGGAAGTTAGTTTCCACTATATTCCTGAGAATAGGAGTAGAAACTTGGCATTTTATACGTCTGAAAAGGAAAGGCATCGTTTAAATTTGCAATGCCTGCATGCTCGTCGGTGCCAAGCGTTTTTTTAAGACAAAAAGGATCCTGTCTGTACTAAAACCCTAAAGCGAATTTTCCAACAAGTAGTATTGAAAGCAACAAGTCAAATAAACGACATGCCTAGAACTTTTAGCCAAGAACAAGATACAAAATAAACATGTTTCTATGACGGGTTCTACCTGTGATGACTTAATACTGCTGTTGCTAACCTGAAAATATTCCTGAAACTGACTACAAGACTGGCTAGGGATTTGCGTCATTAGTGAGGGCGTGAATTAGACGAAGATAAATTGAATTATCTTCAAGTCAAATCATACGCTATGAAAACAGATTAAAACATTGGTTCAACAGGCAAGAAGAAAATTATAAGCTCGCAGTCTTCGTAACATAGCAACCGTCATGACATAGCAACGGAACCACCACCTCCATGCCATCTATGTTCATTTATTTATTGCTTGCACCATGGTTGATTTAGTTTTACTGTGGGCGACTAAGTGCTAAAAGGTTGCGTTCCTGATTTCTTTGACGCTATCTTAATGAAAAGCCAAAATAATTCCTTATCATGTTGCAAGCTGCGGCTGGTAAATATTACCTAATGTCAATCCGCTAATCAAATTAACGCTTTTGGAAAACAAAAAATTACACAGAGCGGCGATAGCGCAGAAAACAAAATATTGGAATGTACTTTCTAAAAGATATTTTACAGCTAGGAAACGTGCAGCTTGCACACGAAGTTGTGACTCATACTCATATCAATTTTTGAATGTAAATTAATATTTTAAAATATGTTTTACTTGTGAATCAACGATAACTGAATTACAGGCGAGACTGATAGTCGTACCAAAAGGCAAATAAAATTCAATCCCTTGTCAATCACTTTATGAAAGTAGCTTCAACATGCATTTTCATTACACAAGTGGGCTCTGCTTTTAATATCAAAGCTCTGCTACAACAGTTCTTCTATGAACAAGTTTCCACTCGGTAAAGTCAGAGCATGTGGTCTTCAATTAGATTCCAATATTGACTAGAATATTATACTAAAAGTAACATTTATATAGAATTTGATGTTACTTTTCCAAGCACAGTACTGTTATTATCCCGGCTTTGGCCGAGCTAACCTGATAAGGCGCTCTGGTATTACGGGAATTGATTCCTACCGGGTACCCATTTACATCACCTGGGTGGACAGTGGAAAAATCAGGACTTGTTCGATTCAGGGATTCGATCCTTGTACATGTACGTTGTGGTCCATAGTCCGGAGACATATCCTCTAGACCACCACACTCCAGAAAAAAGTCATATCTCTAAAGATGCATACCTGGTATAATGAGGAGGATGCTGTAGAGTAGCAGCAGGTGAGCTGTTCCCTGACATCCCACGACTCTGTCCATCTCGGAAACTGAACTTACGTCGGCTTGGCTGAGGAGTGAAATAACGATGACGGCTCACACTGTATTTCTCCATCTCTGATGGTGATATTCCACCTTCCAGTGTTCTATTGCGAGATAATTCTGTGATACAATAATAATATTAATAATTTTTTATTATTCATTTGGCACTTTCAACATATGTGTAATCGACTAGGTGGCCTGGGAAGGAATAGGTCAACTAAAGTACATTGGCCCACAGGCTTTCCTTCCAACACCTCTCGGAGTGCTCAAATATATAAACATATAGTATGACTTTAAACAAATCTTTGACAACCGATCCTTCAAATATAGTAGCCCTCGTGTTTTTCAGCTTTTAAAAACATACACAATTATTAATTATTACTAGTCATATCCAACACTGTAGTTTGTTGTGCTTCTGGATGCTTCAAATGAAAAATATTTTTTAAAATCCTGAAACTAACAAACTAAGCTCCATGGGGGAAAGTAAGACGAGTGTGACCTACAAAGACATTTCCTTAATTTCATTAGTATATCACATTAACTTCGAAATACGTGTCTATCTTGTCCAATCTTTATGGTGATATTCAAAACGTTTTGCATTTAACCGCTTACTAAATTAGAATAACATAATGGTTAGAATGATGACAGAAGAATGTAAAGATATGAAGAATGGAAGAGAGTAGCCTGATATAAAGAGATAAGGCAGATGAAAGAAATTAAGATTAAGAAAATAAAGTTATAGATGATTTCATTCAATTCAGATCTCTATACCGATAATGAAGTCACATGCAATTATAAAGGTTCATAATTCTAACAGACATCTAAAAGTAGTTTCCCCAACGTACGTGTCTCACCCGTTATGACGATATACTTCTCACAGGCCCGGATGTAAATGGCGATCTCTTGATTGACGTGACATTCAAGCGACCTGATTGAATGATGAATTTAATGCAGAATACATGCACATGCAAAATCATAAAACGTCTACTAGTTTTCGATTAACGTCATGAGATTATAATGGTTCAGCTTCGAGTCATGTAATGACCCCCTGTCATAATGGAGTGACTTGCACGCATGTAGCTATCGGTTACGAAAGCAGTTAGCCAGGAGATGAAAGGTTCCTTTTTAAAATCTTTTACGAGTTATTGTCTCGAAAGGGTTTATTTGTAGACTCGAAACACGCTTCGTATGTAAGGTGAACTGCGAAAAACTCGCGTAGTTTGGATACAATAATATTTCACTGTAAACTTATGACCGGAATCGCTATTTGATGTGTTATCTCGAAAAGAAATATATGAAAAGAAATACACTGCGTTTAAATGAAAACAAGACAATACTATATTTGGGAACTTATAGTCTTGTGGTTTAATGAATTGCAGTGAAAGTTATTAAAGGCTATGAAGATGGAATATTGTCACGCTTCAAATATCTTTTTCAGATCTACAAGAATAGAATCAGATTTTAAAAATATCTATAATGATCAATGCTCAGTGTTCATGCTATGACCGAATAAGAAAGAGTGAGTGAGCATACTCTCTCTCTCTCTGTTGTCAATGGTTTTAACTCACTTGGCTTCGTGTTTTCATCACCAAAGTCATTTCTTTGCTGTCTTTCACCATTCTCTATAGCTGCTCGTCTGATTCGAGAGTTAGACAAGGGGTCTGACTTCCTACGACCAACAGGGGGCTTCGATGGAGCCTAGGAAAGACAGATACACGGGAATGATGGTATGTTATAATTATAGGTGCTTCTTGTCTTTAAAAAACCCGATGAAGGGCGTTAGAGAACGGCAATACAGCCCTCGAATTCTGATACAAACGATCCATTCCATTTCATTAACCGGCCCTCTGAACAAAACCAACAAAAATGATTGGCCCTCTATCAAAAATACTGACCAGTGCTCCAGTGCGATGGATTCAAATCGATTATAACTTTATTTGAGATTGATATTAATCGCATCTCTGTATATTAAAGATAGGCACTTATACGTAAGATCTGATCGGAAGACCTGAAACCCATACCAATCGCAACTCTTTATAAGACGGGGTCCAGATCCTCAGGGGTAAAAAGTTCCAATTATCCATTTACCAGTTCTCCCAGTATGCGATTCAGTTTCTCTTAGACGAGTTTAGATAATCATTAGTTCGTAATACCTGCGTAAATACCTTTTAGCATATCAAAACTGACATACAAATTGATGTAGACATGTTAGAAATTAATGTAACAAAATGTTGTTCTTGATCGGTCTCCCCATCCAGTACACATGGTATTGGCACAGTTGATTACCTCCTGAAGAGTTCAACATTGGGTACTTGCAGGGTATCCGGCAAACTGACTGATTCACCCTAAATACGTGCACAGGTAAGACATTGGGTTGAGTGAGTCATGTCACAGACGTAAATGAAAATGAGTTCATTCCCTAGGAGACAAACTAATGTAGTGTCTTGATTTCCTGTCCTCAACAGAGGTAATGAGCAAACTAGGAATACCCATCGAAATAATTCATGACGACTTAATATTGTTTTTACTGATTTTTACGCAGGCACTAAAAGATAAGCTATGAAAATTAATTTTCTTTGTATACAGAAAGTTTGAAATGATTTTATTATCTCATAAATTCACTCCGTGAATGGAAAACTGAATTTTAAAACAGAACTTCGTTTCAACACAACTGACGATAAAATATTTTACCTTTCGCTTGGGTTGAATGGGTTCGTCCTCTTCATATTCCGGACTAATTCGGAGCCCTTCCGGTGTGAACACACTTCCTGCAGTACTAGGTGTGCTCGATATGCTGCTAGTCTTGCCGACACCAGTCCTGGATTGTGCACTAGGTGGCTTCAGGGCTCGTTTGGTCAGTATTCCCGCACTCGCGCTTCCATTCCCACTGTCAAAGCTCCCATCAATTGATCCCGTTTGCTCTCCAGAGTCCGGGCTCGGACTCCCGAAGGTTCCTGTTCGCTTCGGGATGGTGAGAGTTAGCTTGGGTTGTCTGGAGCCATTTTCCTTGACAGGGGGTGTCTGAGGTTTCTGTGAAACTTGAGGTTTGGCGGAGAGTTGAGGTTTAGAGGATAGACTAGGCTTTAAAGCCTTCCTCTTGGCTGGTTGTGGGGTGTAGTATCGGTGACCAGGGTGAGGCACTGAACCATTTGGTGGAGATAGGTTTTGGTAGTCACCCCTCTGGCTCTGATCATGGCCATCATCTTCTTCGTCCTGTAGCCTCGAGAGACTGCTCGAACGAATGAGCCTCCCTGAAAGTAAATGTACGAAAACTTCAGTCAAATCGTTTCTGACATGCTAACACTATTAACAATTTATTAAAATAAAAAAAAACACACATTTTATTTCTTTTCAGTTTATCTTTTATTTCACCACTTTTAAAACACATATAAAATATATATAATATATGTCACATTGAATGATCGAATATTAACAGTTATTAAAAATATCAATGAATACACAGTTATAGTCAACACATAAAATGGCTGGGATACCCCCAGAAAACGTATGCTTGCGAGCGGGGGTAACCCATACGATTTACTTTTTCGTTTAAAGATTAAAAAAAAAACATATACAATAAAACAAAGATACAGATCAAAATAAATGTACAAAAATAAAGCTACGAAAAGTTTACACACATACACACACTCGCACTATACGGACAGAGCGACTTCATAATTGTGGCCAAAATTATACATCCCCATCAAAGTTGTTCATGATTGTACAAGTGACTAAAGGCTATTGATTGAAGTGGCCACAGCAATATGGACAGATGAACTGAAATTAGTGGCTCCAAATGACCGAAATAACGGCATTAGTGAGAGAGAGAGAGAGAGAGACTGAATGTATATCATGAAAATTGGACCTTTATTAATAATTTTAAAACTGTTAGGATAAGTAAGAAAGCTTAGAAAGTAATCACCAATACCAGGCGAAAATCGAAGATAGATTATTTTCATATTAAGAGCAAAGCTCAGAATGAAAACATGTTGTTTTCCCGAGACTATCATTGGAGTTCCTTACATGTATGTGTAACATGTGTTAATGACGCGGTGCATTTGGTTGATAAAACTTTCAAAGGAAATAAAATTTGACACGATCGAGCCTCGAACATGAACTCGCCTTATCTTCATAAAACTCATTTCTGTAACTTCTAATATTCATGTGTTTGACTATAGGATTTCTTGGCTAGATAACATGGCTTTTCATAAGCCCAACAAACCCCAGGTCATGATCATATTACTTGGGAAATCAAATTTCGAAGTTTATGTAACACACCATTTGGTGGTACCCCGGGAATATAAACACAAAATTGTCTTAAATCTGAATTTAGTTCAGAAATTGATATCCCCTTTTTGCATGGACTTTAGTACTCCTAATAAGAAAAGAAGCAAACTTCTGTTTGATGTAAGTTTTGCATTGGTTTATTGATACATGAATAGAACTTTATATAACTAGGAGTGCAGAAGTAGTGATTTCGAGAAATCTTTACAATCTCTACCGTTCCTAAGCTCAGCACCTCAATGCAAAGGGCATATCCCCTTTTCACTTTTTACAGATTATCGAATAAAATGTATTGAAATCCGCTCATCGTTTACACCAACAACGACCACTGTTTATTGGTCACAATATGATATACAATCCTGTTTATTCGAACAATAGACAAACTACTAGAAACATTCAAGATAAAGGAGAACAAAAGGTACTTCAAATCATGACCAGATATTCGTATTTCTTCCTCCTCCCATTTGGAAGTGAGTAGGGGGGGGGGCGGGACAAATAGCAGTGGGTTAGAATGGTTGTGGGTATTTTAAAACTAAAATCAAACAAATCTACCATGACGCAGGTAAACAGTCAAATATGAAATACCAAGTCACTCAATTTGATTTGGCCTTCCCCCTTTGCACACCCCCCCCCCAACCCCCATGCACTCAACATGAAGGTTGGAGATAGCAATAACAGGAAATCAGGAAACGCGCCTAAAAGATTTACTGGGCGTACAAACCCGGCAGGATTTTCACTCAAATGGTGAACTAGACTAACGCATGTAAGTCTGTGTGGACCCTCATCTGATTAAACAAGTACTACATCCAGCGAATATAAACGTATATTTATTATTATGACGGTGTCTGGAAATGTTACATCAATACCATACGAGACTCAAAGAAGGAAGCAAGAGAGGTGTGTGGCTTTGAATCGCTTCAACAAAATAATGTGGAAACGAGTGGGGGGGGGGTATATAAATTAATCAGAAACATGTATTGCATATGGGCTGAGGGCAAGATAGGAATGCCCTCAAGATCGAAGTCAGACGCCCCTGGATAACATTCAAAAGCATGCATGTTATGACAACGTAATACAATCACGTATGTGCGTTTGATAAGCCCTGAAGTGAATGTCGAGTACGGGTAAAGGTGAAAAATAATTTCTGAGTTTTCTTAATAAATCTTTATTCCTATGTATAGGAGAATGTCATGGGGGCAATGTAGCATGGAGAATGATATTCGCTTTTCAGATGCTCACATCGTGTGATCAGAGCTAGAAGGGCGTTAACTCTGTGTTAAAAGACATGAGTTTATAGTTAACTCCTTTCTAGCTCCAAACAGACGATTCACAGTGTATGTTAGAATTTGGACCAGATTTGATGCCCATAATGTGTAGTCCAGTGTGTCCATATCTGTGTGCAAGACTCTTCACCATAGTGTGACTTCACGTTGATTGAGTCAATTTATTTCCAAACCCAAGAATACTTAGTTATTCTAAGGTACTACATGATCAACCTTTCCCAATAACTTACCGACAGTTCCTTTCACAATGCAATCGCATTTACCAAACTTCATCATTAATTTGTCGAGGGCATCTCCACCTTTACAATAAATATCAACTTTTATACACAAGAGGTCCAAATTATGCCTGAATATAATCCTGAAAACAGTAAACAAAATGACATTGTTTCAGATTCATTTCATCATTGAACTCTTAAAGAGTTCACTTTGTCACGATTTTGCGGGGTTCGTGCTAAGAAATGGGTCTGGAATATTCAAAATAGGAAACCGCGGGCTTAACCTTTTATTCCGTTTGTTTGCCATCGGCGGCTTCCGATTTCAGGGGTAATAAAACCCGATTTGATGAACCAATGACACGATATCAACAGTACACTAAACATGCTAAAGATTTTACTCCTGATGCAATATATAAATACTAAGTGTATGATGGGGCAAGGTTGGGGGGCTTTGCAATTTTTCACTTGAAATTGACAAGACGTTTTAATCGTATTCCCTACTGTCTGATCTTATCTTAATTCTTATTTTCTAGAGAGTAATTGTGCCGAAAATCTCATCGAAATTCGAATATGAACAATGTGATTTTTACAAGAAAAGGCGGTTGTGTCAATTTGACATTGCAAAAACAAAGGTTTCCATTTAATATGTCTGGGCACTGATTACTCTACTCACTCACTTTACACGCAGTTCATGGTTTTTGACGTGAAAGATGGGATTTCGAGGCTTGTGAATGAAATTACTTAGATAAAACTTTTCTCTTTAGTTTTTGCTTGTTTTTGCACTAAATATATATGAAGATTTCGTGTTCATTGCGTGTTATGTTCTGTTGGAATCACGCAGTTATGCGTATGCGCAAACATGGGCACTCTGGCCATTCAATTAAAACAAGAAACTACGAAAGCCCATTAGGCCTACTGCCATTGAAGAAAAAAAACTGTACGTTTTCTGGAAGAAGAAAACAAAATGTGAGTGAGTAAAGGCCCATTACTGCCATTGAAAAAAAAACTTTCAGTGGCAGTAATGGGCTTTTACTCATATGAAACATTTGTTTTTCTTCAAGAAAAGGTATAATTGTTTTTCTTTCAGGGGCAGTAGTGGGCTTTCGTAAGAAACCGATCGGACATGATCAGAGGAACTTTGTACTTTCCGGAGGATACCAACTTCACGTTCGTGTGTGAGATCAGTTGATTCAAATTTGGGAACAGAAGAAAAAGTGATGTTTCAAGGAAGAAACAATGATTAAAAGTGCCTCCTAGCTACCATCAAGATGTATATGGATTAAGCAAGATTGTGTACATGTGCAGTGGTGTATCTATCCAGATATTGATAAACGGGGGATGGGGGACCCCTTCCAAAAGGGCAGGCGAAATGTAACTAAACGACCCCGCATGACACTCTGCAAGTAGTTGTGGTAGTAGTATATAAATGAATCACCAACCGTGACTGGTTTTAAACCATAACTCGGTGGAATGAGATTTGTCTCATAATACCAAAATCAAATTTGATAGTATTTGCCGAATTATAGGCATACACTTTCAACATTGTTTCCTATTTTATGTCCGTTTTTACATTATAAACATTGTACAATTGAATTGAATTGAATTAAATGAAACATAATAGGTAGTGGATCTAGAAACGAATGACTCGTTTGTAAACAAGGGAGAATATTCTCTTTTTTATCACCTGAAAAACAATCGGATGACATTTGAATAATACTGTTAGTCAGATGAAAAAGAAAATGAACTAATCCCTAAACAGGAAACTTCTCATCGTGACAGCGCAAAATCGTTAATTTAGAATCCTATTCCGGTCTCACGTCAAAGTAAATTAAAGTTTTGTTTGTGTTTTTTGGCTAATGTTTACAAATAGTTTTGTTTAGAATCTGCTTTCTGCTGGGAAAAAAAATCCAATCATTTCGAACACTATAAAGTCAGTTAACAAATAAGAGTTAGATGTGATTGTAAAATAGATAATAGTAACCTGCACCTGTCGGACGATTAACAGTCAGACAAAGAAAAAAAAATCACACCACTTTATATTTCCAATTTGACTGATGTTATATTTACATTCAAACTGACCCAGTGATGATACCTGACAGTGCTTCGAACCCAGTGAAAAGAAGTTATATCAATTGCTATTATTATTTATCTGTTTATTCGGTTCGGGTAAATATGCGTTTGAAATCAGAGGCAGTGAATAAAGGTACAAATACAATACAATGTGTTGTGCCATTTAAACATCATTAACAAAAGTTATTTTTGAACGAGCCGCCTTCTTTCTTGTATTTTTAGGTTGAATGCTTCATCACGTCCATCATAAGCTGATTATTCACGACGTTAAGTTTAAAAAATACATGTATAGCTCATGAATGAGGACATGCGGTTTGCAGGAAAGTGAATCACTCTTTTTTAAAGGTAACGTTTAAGGTCTGTTTAACCAAACGTTGGCATGGCAATGGGAAACAATGGCGTGGACATGCAACTTGTTGAATATGGCGTCTTAGTGTTCATTTTAAATGATTATTGCCCTAGATGTTTTTTCTTGACATTCCTCCCATGAATTTCACGATTTATTTTAGCTTAAATGTCACACAAAAATAAATATACAAAGAAGTTAAATCTATTTCCGCCTTCACTGACCGCCTGGTTGTCCGATAAATGACAAAATATATTAATAAAAACTAAATCAGATTTAAGACAATGGTGTTAGAACAATACATCTGATCCTTTTATAAAAAATGTTTTAGTCTGTATATTGTAAGGGTAGCTCATTGTTTTGTGAACGTGAATGTCGTTTGAAAAGGTCAGTGATATGGAATTGTGACAATGGACTTCCATTTGGCGTTGGCTGATGAGGGGCCCCTGAAAAAAAGTAACTTTGAGAAGAATCAAACGAGATACATGTTATTATCTGTCTAGATGTGGGATTCTCTGTGGGATTCCATGGTGAAAAACGTTCATGGTGGATGAGTATTCACGAGTATATATCCTTAGTTCATTATCATCTCTTCCCTATATCTTTTCATTTCTTTTTCCTTTTTTTAAAGGTTTTCATTAATTTCTCTTGAGACGCCCCACCAGCGGCTTATTTTGACAAAAGAGTTTAATTATCAACATCATTTTCACTATAAGGCTAACACATCATGTACATGGTGATACCGAAAGAGCACTGGTAGTGAAACTGGAATCCGAAGATCATGGGTTCAGAATTTTGAAAGTCTGTACCTAAACTGCCATATAAATTACCAAGTCTCTTAGATCAGATAGCACTTGAAGTTACAGATGCGTATGGATAGAAGTTGGTTACAAAACACTTAAACGATATTTTTAGACGATAGAAACAAGACCCGTGGTACATATCAATTAAACTTGTATATATCATTCATCACTCGTATGATTAATATAATGAAGAATCAATTTCCTTCATGTCCTTACTGGTTGTTTATTATACTAAATTTCAGATTTACTTCAATTACTGTGAGAAAAATTGATAGTATCAATGGTATCAATCTTTAGAACCAGTGGAAAACAAATATTCTATTTATCATATCAAATTGACAAGTATGAGTAAAACAATCTACCTACCATCGTTAACTGTTGAATCCATGTCTTGGTGTAATCCAAAAATATCAAATCCCTCCTCAACTATTTTAACTCCAAGATTTGCAACAAAATAAAGATTCAAAGACAAAGTTCGATGTCTACTCCGTCATGCTCTTCTTCGCATACATAAACAATACTCGAATAAAATCATAAAAGTCTGCTCTGGTAGGTAGAAATAATCAGTAGAATATGATGAAACTATTCTCTTAACTCCTCTGACGAAGTACTTTTATTCACATTCAATCCAATTGTCTAGCCCAAGAGGTACACATATAGAGGTATATCTAGATGCTGTGTACACCTGTTTTCGTTCCGATATAATGAAAGCTTTAACTCTGTAGATAAAGTTGGCAAAAGAAGCACCTCAGAAGAAGATTAACCCGACATTGATCCCTACGTATTGATTGTATATGATGAGAAAACCAAACCGACATAGTATTATATACCCTTATCGCGTAAATGTAGTGTCTATATGTTGGTATCTATAGCCCCAAAGTTTTTGATCGATCACCGAACTGTTTGGAGTTTGCCTTTTAAATACTTCCGTCGAACCGTTCGATATGAGTAAGAGAGGAAAAAAGCGAGATTGAAAGGAAGGCCATTCGAAGAGGATACCATTTCCAATTAGGGGTGTAAAGTTACACTTTAATGATACAAATTGGGTAAGATATTAATTGAGGTCGTATAAAGTTTTCTGCAGCGTTTTGCGGGATCCACACTCAACCCGACGAAACGTGCCTAAAAAAGTTACAGAGATATAGAAGCGAGTATTACATGGCACACAGAGTTGATACTGGAATTAATAGAAGATTTAAAACGGATTGAATATCAAGATCGCATGTTGCTGTGTTTCGTTCCAGGGATACTGTCATGTTCACGATTCATAAAAATATGGTTAGTTTACAAAAGTTTTTGAAGGACGTTGATGCTTGAAAGGGCAGCTGGCTAAAGGCATAACGTCTGCAGTGTAATCAAATTATGGGGTTAACAGTTACAATATGGTGAGATATGAAAAGAGTGTGGATGATGATATAAGCACTGAATACAAGAAAAAATAGGACCGACTGACAGGAGTGAAAAGAAGAGGGGTTGGCGGTAATAGAGAGTGAGATATAGCGAAGTGCGGAAAGACAGAGGCAGAGAGACAGATAGAGAGAGAGAGAGAAAGAGAGAAAGGGAGGGGGGCAATCAGGACTTGCTAATCAGATAATTATATGTTTGCGATTGTGTATACACAATGGGTAAATACAACTTTGACATATTATAGGCCTGAAACTGAAATGGCCTTGTAGATATTCGATGTTTTTCCTCTTCACATATGTTTTGAATCATTTACGTGAAACGGACAGGAAAGCGTTAAGGTCAGTCGAACTGTCAAACACTGATACAACAATAGGGATGTTATCAATTAGAATAACACAGCCATCGCTACGTGTACTTTAGAATGGGTGCAAAATCATATATGAGAGCACATATTTGATTTTGATTTGATTTGATTTGATTTTCTTCTGCATTCCTAATTATAAGTACACAGTTTTTCGATAACAATAGTAATATAAAATACAATAAGTATTTTTCTGACAACGAATCATAAATAAGCAAATATATATAACAATTGTTTTTTTCAAAAACGAAATGATAAACTGTCATAAATACTAAATTTCATCAAACATTATACAATTATTTGCGGAAGAAGGACTGTCATTGTAAGCAAACTGCTTGAAAATAAGAGAGCCCCAGACAAAACTCATGAAATAGATTAACACATTTATTAACCAGGATGGATTGTCATTGAAAATATAAATCATAAGGATGATGATATTGACGATGCAGATGAGGATTATGATGAGGATTATGATGATGATGATGATGATGATGATGATGATGATGACGATGATGATGATGATGATTCTAATGAAAGAAGAGATGACATTAAATGAATGAAGAGATGACATATGTCACAATCAAAATTAGGATATAACTACATTAAATCCTTATTGTTTACAATTTAAAGACTTACAATATAGACTTACAAAAACGAAAAAAAATAATTAAAACCCCTAACAAACAAACAAAATCAAACACTTCGTGTAGTAGTTATTTGAATAGGCTATTCAAGCAGCATTCGGTGAAATTAAATGACTGAATATTCTGTTCTCTAAATCACACAAAAGCAAATTGTGGTGAATGTAAAGATAATCCAAATTTACTATTGATGCTTGTATATTTTTTAAACATTTAAAACACAATCAAACGTCTAAAAATGGCGACAAAGAATTGTTAATACTTGAACCTCAATTGTTCATACCTCTAGTAATTACAACTGCATTCACTCCTTGATTTTCAAGGCGATGGGCTTCATTAACAAGCATCTCTTCATTTCAGCTATTAAAAAAACATATTATTTATTGATCAAGATTCTTTTATTTCGATTGGCAATCTGTACAACTTTTAACATTTTTTTCTTCAGATCGAGTGGAAAAGGTGCTATAACATAACAGTTATAACCATTGGCTTTATTGTTACCATAAATATTTATTTATAATCAGCTATAACCTGTTTGTATTCCTTTTAATTGGAAGTCATGTTTAATTGCTAATTTTTTTCACCATGTTTGGCAACCAAAGAAACACCACAACGACTATCGGGCTCCCTTTCCGGGATGACATGTTATTTTCTTTCTTACCTATTGGTTTCATTTCTGAAAATATGCTGTGTCAAAATCATTTTTTTTTTAAATCAAGAGTGCTACATATAATTTTTTTCTTCATTTTTTTAAATAAAAAGAAACAATATCTACCAAACAACCCGGCCGAGTGATATGACATTTCACCGATAAGATGTGGTTTGTTGTCTTATGTTCAACCCAGCATTGTTCATAACAATACACCTACAATACGGTGATTCTATGATAAGAAGAAAATATCGGTAAGTATCGAAGATGTTCAACAAAATAATACAATACATGTATGAGGTCATAACCCGGAAGTGGTCATAACAACGCATCAAGAAGTAACTTCCGGCAATTGAAATGATGCAATGCAATAAATTTCATTGAAAGACAATGTGTCAACTACGAAATGGGTCAATTTAATATACCCTACTGAAGACAAAATCTATTAATTGAAATTGACCTGTAATCGTTAATACAAATTTGCGGTTAATGGATGAACAACGATTGTTTATTATTGGATCTTTATGTTAAACTATAGTAGTTTCTTATTATTCCTATGGAAAAAGGTGTCAAAAATAATGGAGGAAATATTTTGAACACCATCAACGGATAATGACGGAAGCAGAAATCCGTTATATATTGTTTATCGTACCTTATCTGCCTTAGTGAACAAGGAAATTAAATAGACTTGGGCTTACTGGGGGAAATGGGAGAAAAATATGGACTTTTCATGAATATGGGGGAGAGTTAGAGAAAGGGAAAGGGAACAAGAAAACAAGAGGAGAGAAGAGAAGAAGAAGAAGAAGAAGAAGAAGAAGAAGAAGAGAGAGAGAGAGAGAGAGAGAGAGAGAGAGGGGCGGGTTGAAAAAGAGGAGTATGGAGCGAGAAAATGTAGATATAAAAATGACTGATCTGTATGTCACATAACGAAATCGTGTATAAGATATTAACAACTAAAAGACAACAAAAACAAACGTGATGGAAAACATTTGAACACACACAAGAGTGTCGAAATTTGTTTGATTGTTTTTTTTAAATAAATATGAATCACATCTTCATGAAAATAAGACTAGACAGCTATTCCTCATTTGTGTGATCAACCGAGGTATATAACCGCAAAATGAATGCGATACAATTAATTCACACGACATGATAACAAAACATGGTCGCAAACTTTAAATGAAATACAGTGGCATAATGATGCCCCCCCCCCCTTAGTGAGGTATCTACAAAAAAATGACACGATCATGAGGAAATAAAATAAGTTGTTTGAAAATGCACGATTCATTACTTCAAAAGGAAAGGAGAAGCTGTGCTACCTGACGGTTGATATTTGGTTTGGATAGTAGCCAACTGATAGGGGATGGACAAGGTAATATTGCCCTTCCGTTAAATAAAATATAGAGATGAAAACGTCAGAGAAGCTTTTAATTCCAAACATTTCCTCCCGTCTAGAAATCAGTGGAAACTACTGCATTGATTGTCCATATATGAGCTTCCGACACAGCCCACGTAACATCTTAATTATAACATGTATGAGGACCATGTAAAATAAAGAGACGGAGAGAGGGAAAGGAGAGAGAGAGAGAGATGAATGAGAGAGAGAGAGAGAAAGAGAGAAAGAGGGGAGAAAGAAAGAAATAGAAAGAGAGAGAGGGGGGAGAGCATGGAAGAAAGAAAGAGAAAGAAAGAGAGAGAGAAAGAATCAGAGAGGGAGAGAGAGAGAGAGAGAAAGCAAGAAAAAAAAAGAAACAGAGAGACAAATTGTAAATCAAAACAATATTCTAATATTCAGATTAATCGGAAGAAGAAAATGCAACGTCATCATGCATACTGCGTAATATCAAGATGAATGCCTTTTTCATCGGAATCATGTTATTCATTAAACTCATTTAATCACGCAGAAAATTGGCAAAATGTCAATATCTTGTCCCCTCCCGTCTTTTGAGGAAGGGGGTAAGGTGTAGCATGGACAGTTTCCCCTCATCAATCTCCTTTTTTCTCCTGGTTAAAAGGGAAGGCACGGGGGAAGCAAACAACCTGCCCATGGGTGAGGATATACGTAGAGTTGAGAGATCAAAATATATGATAGTGGGACGAAATTTCAGTTCTGTTTGCTGACATCGAAATAACGACTGAATGACATGTTTTGACTGGCAAATATTATGAAATATTAATAAACGCATGTACTATGATAAGAAGAGTAAAAAGCTATAAATAAAAGTGTATGTTACATGCCTGATAGCGAGAAAGACTTGTTATATTAGTAATATCATTGGCCCAATAATACTAAAACCAATCATGAAACACAATGGGCTCCTTCGGAGCTAGTCTGAATATTTTGTCTTCAATTTGGCATTCTTTAAAATCGGAAGTCATTTTCAAAAGATTAGTATTTAAAACTTTGTGCAAATTGAAAGTTAATCCAAAATCCAGACAGATTAATCCACGCCTGAGATTAACCTCTTAGTGACAAAAACAAAAGTCATACATCCGTATTTCACTCTCATGTTTTGAATCATGTTAATGTCACAACAGTAACCCCCAAGTTCTTAATAATATACGACTGACAAGGCCAGAGTCCGTGATTTGGGAGTGGCGGGAACTTCAAGGAAGAGATGATAAGAGTACCACACCCAGGCACTCTCATGCCGTTGGGTTGATTTCATCCTTCTTAGATGGAAAAGGGAGCTTCACGAATGTCAGCAAAGACTCCCACTAGTCAACTGCTAGATTCATGTTAACCCTGGGAGCTTACCAACATGAACGCTTTGCGTACTGCGGTGTGGCATGGTTCCCATTTTATTATTGAATGTTTGGGCACATCCAGATTGATCATGTTAATTGAACACTGATATTTCACGTTAATCATGATGTTATATTCTATATGAGGATACAGTCTATTATATAGCTTTAAGTTTCCAATTTGTTTTGATCTTCTTAAAAAGGGAAATCGGACTCTTCGTTGTTAGGAAATGCGGTGTAGATTAAAACTACAAACTCTTCGTGTGGTATATTATACCGGTTGTTTTACTCGAAAAATGACATATGAGATATCAATAAACTCTGTTTCCCTTACCTTGACTAGGAAAATACTTGTCCTGGCCAAAAAAATATTGTCCTAGCATGCAAGTACTGGGTTGATACGGATATGTTACATTTGTAATTCTAGAACAGTGACAGAAAACAGTAAGAGCGCCATTATCTTTCAAAAAGATTCTGATAATAAATGCAATTGCGAGTTATAGTCATATTCCCATCCATTTTGAAATTACATCATTTCAAGTCATATTAATTTTATACAAAATTACCATTTGTGGTCAATGCTCAAACAGTTAGCAGATTTCTATGTACACTTAGTTTATTTCTAACTTGAAGACTGCATCACGAATCAAGATTGTTTTTAATGCTAAACCTGAAATTAGAGATCCTGAATCTGTCACTTTTAAGGGGAAAGTTAAACCACATATTTCCGTATTACTATGACCTTTGTGGCATGTAGCCGCAACATTATTAAAATAATGTGGCTTTGTCTCATAATGATCGAGAATATTTTCTAGCCATATTTTCCCAGGAAAAGTATACCAACTGCATGGCAGTCATTCGACCGCCTTGTATGATTAGTAATCTAGATTTAATAGACGAGACATGATTTATTGTCGATTTTCGAGAAATATGTCCACGCTCCATAAATTGCATGTCACAGAGGAAATAATGTAATACAAAGAGGATACAGAAAGTGAAATAATGGAGGGGGAGAGAGAGGGGAGAAGGAGAAGGTGAGGAGGAGGAGGAGGAGGAGGCGGGAGTGAGAGAGAGAGAGAGAGAGAGAGAGAGAGAGAGAGAGAGAAAGAGAGAATGTTTAGAAAGAGAGGTAAGAGAGAGACATTCCAGTAAAGCGGAAAATCTTCACCGTGATTTTCATTTACATTATTTTCTATCATTTTAACTTGGTGACTCTGGGTATTGGTGCTTATGCATTTGTATACACATTTCCTTATTCCATTGTGTTTTAAATCCCCCTCTAAATTACGTCTTTCTCTACTGCTACGGATTTTACATCCACAATATCTATTTTACCAGGAACCTATACATATATATACAAGCACTGCTTTTCAATAGGTTCCTCACATTCTACTTAATCTATCATATGAATTGAGTATCATTGTGACGTGCTCATACTACATGTATATATATAGCCTATAATATAATTTTATATGTATGTCTATATTTTTTGTAAAAAAATAAACCTGAAACTTGAAACTTGAAACTTTCACCATGACCATGGTAACGCTGCATGTCATCTTCGACTCAATCGTCCTCTGCCTACAGACCGACGTTTCGCACATTATACCCCTGACACACTAACGAGACGAAACCACATCGAAACAGACCGGTATACCCCCAAATGGCCAAGATTTTGTTGATAATCGGCCGGTTTGAGATCGTTGAGGCAGGGGCAGGGGCAGGGGCAGAATCCATGTCATTAACCCAGTGGGTCATCTTCCTATCCAGAGTGAGACGGAAACCTTTTAAATTTCCTTATTCCCCATTGGCTGAATCAACCAATTACCCCTTCCCAGACGCTCTACCTTTGACATTTGGTTTATTAAAAAATCATAAATACACTGTATATGAACAGTTGGTTGCTAATCCTGCATTGACTCAAAGCATGCAGAATGAAGATGACTATGGGGTTGTTAGTTTTAACATGTCGTCTTGGGGATGATCACTGCTGTCTTGAGTGAGCCTACTGTTATTGTTGAATTATGTATGGTGTATGGGAATATAGTTTTATCAGTAGTTGGGGTTCATTGTCACAATACGACAACGAAAATAATATTCAAGACAGATAGGAACGCTGTACTAGGTCAAAAATTAACACTTACAAAATTCTCTGACCGAGCTTTATTTCATAAAGGAATATTTTGCACTTAACCTGAATAAGAAATTTAAAAAGAAGAAGAAGAAGAAGAAGAAGAAGAAGAAGAAGAAGAGAAGAAGGAGAAGAGGAAGAAGAAAAGGAGAAGAAGAAGTATTATTATTGTTATTATTCTTAGTATCATTATTATTATTAGTAGTAGTAGTAGTAGTAGTAGGATTAGTAGTATAGTAGAGTAAGAAGAAGTAGTATAAGTAGTAGTAGTGGTAATAAAAGTAGTAGCAGCAGTAGTATAGTACAGCAGTAATAGAAGCAGTATTAGTAGTATTAATAGTAGTAGTAGTAGTAGTAGAAATAGTAGTTGTAGTAGTAGAATTAGTAGTAGTAGTAGTAGAAGTAGTAGTAGCAGCAGTAGTAGCAGCAAAAGTAATAGAAGCAGTATTATTATTATTATTATTATCATTAGTAGTAGTAGTAGTAGTAGTAGTGGTAGTAGTAGTAGTAGTAGTAGTAGTAGTAGTAGTAGTATAGTAAGTAGTAGTAGTAGTAGTAGTAGTAGTAGTAGTATAGTAGTAGTAGTAGTAGTAGTAGTAGTAGTAGTAGTAGTAGCAGCAGCAGCAGCAGTAGTAGTAGTAGTAGTGGTAGTAGAAGTAGTACTAGTAGTAGTAGAAGTAGTACTACTAGTAGTAGAAGTATTAGTTTTAGTTGTTGTTGTTATACATGTAGTAATATTGTAACCGCTTATGATTTTTGTCCATGTGTAGATAATTTTTTTCCGAATGGATAATAAGTATATACTTCATTTCAGTTTTCGCTTTCAAAAATAAGTACAGTAATTTGTTGAAGAATTGCTAAAAAAGGAATGGTGATACTATCCTGATGGCATTACTTCATTATTTCAACGATAAGGCTATTAAAATAATTACTTGATACAATCAGCATAATGTAGGTCCTATTCTGTTGAAATTTTGATTTGTAAGTTGATAACAATTATGAATAACTTTTTGCGCTAAATTTACCCTTTTTAGGCGATGTAGGGCTAACCATATTCTAAGATAAAGATCGACCATTCTAGAATTACTCCATTGTTTGGTGATCATAAACAAGCAATAGAATACAGGGATCCCTGTATGTGTCATCTTGACTGTCTTTTTCCAATTCACACGTAATCGGTTTGATCCACAAAACGGAAACATCAGTGGCCTCTGCTATGCGTCATCTTTTTTCTACATAGTGAACAGGGGCGTCCGTCGATTTTCAAGGGGGGGGGGGGCAAACACATTAATTGGAAGTATACGATTCACACTGTTAATCCAATAGTCATGAAAGGGGTGAAGGGGTTGCCCAGTTGGTCAAAGTACACACAGATTGACAAACCTGTATATCATAGTTCCGTCGTCATAGCTTTAAATTTCTGTGACTCTATCAAGGAAATATTGTCCACTTTACTCCCGCTAAAATTATTGTAGATTAAGAAATCAATCCTTAAAGTGCTGTAACTTTGTAAAACAAAAATGCTTAAATGTAACAGATTAACCAAGCAAAAGGGAACTTTCGGAAAAATAAAATGGTTATTATGTGTACGCAATATGATACATATTTCGTTTAAAAATGTTCTGACAGCATCTTTTGACTTGAAAATGACTTAATCCCTCCAATGTCCTTTTGCAGACACCCCGAGGACGTTGCCAATTTACAGCTATCTAGTGATTATTATTCTCGTGAGTCAGATCGTGTGCCGGGAGAAAAAACACTGTATGTAGTTCCACACAAGCAGTATCTGTACAATTTCGTATCAAAGCCATTTATCAAAGAAAGTTAAGCAAGCCTCATATTTCAAGCATCCCGACAGCACTTAGACGGAATATAAATAAAACTTACCCCCAAAAAAAAAAAAAAAAAAACGATTTCAGTTAAAATATTTCTCTGCCCGATTATCGAATTCGAAAATTTGATAATGTTTAAATTTATTTAATTATTTTTTATAACTTTTTATAATTTTCAAATCTAATTAGTTTTGTATTAGAATGAAAATAGTGAAGATTTGTTGCAAACTCCGGGAAAATTATGACTGATGTACAATTCATAGTAACATTATTATGGTGATTATGGGGGTGTTTTGTTTTCGTTCGTTTCATCATGATTATTTCCGACATCATGTAGGCCTACGCACAAAGAAGTGGGTAGAACTATACACAGTCTAAAAGATTATATCCTACTCTGCCATATCTGCCTCAGATTCTCTTTGTATTCTCCGGATGAAATGATTAGTAGAGTCTGGTGACATAAGCTATAATGACAGTCAGCTGATAATACGACAAGAGTCTAATTAGGGGAACAGCTAGCGCTTAGACAGGAATTACGAATTCTGTTGTCGAGATTTCAAGTTCCAAGTTTTATTTTCCATATTTGATTATACAGAACTTTGTTTGCCATCGGTTTCTAGATGATAAATTACATTGTATATGAATGATTCATATGATATCTATAAGCTGTATAAAAACCCATATAAGTCACCTATAAAGTATGGAATTAGTCACGTTGATTATGTCTAACAATATGATATAGAATTTAATACATTACAAAGAGAAGCTGAGGGATGTATAGCCCCAATCAAAAGGACAATCCTGGTAAAGACCACTTCTTTATCATAAAATTAATATATGAATAGCCTTGCATCATCATGATCAACTATCATTTTAATATAAATCAAAGTTTTAAACCAAATGTGGTGGAGCGTTATTGTAGATCAACTTTTTCAATCATTACATGTACGTTACAAAATATCATCCTCAAATTCAATGTCAATATTTATGTTTAAATTTCCCCACTTATTTTTCGTAAGTCTTGGTATTACCAGACTATCTTGATATATATACCGGTACATAAATATTGATTAGAAATTAATACAATTATTACAAGTACTGCCAAGGTATTTGAATCTATGATCAGGGTGTCATATACACTGTTCATGAACCTTCATCATCGACGGTATATTTGCTGTCATGCGGTAGAGGTTTTGGGGGAAAATCCAGTCATTATAATCTCTCTCAATCAATGACATCATCCGGGCCATAAAAGTGCAATGTCATAGCGAATGTTATCTCCTTCCTTCTCAATTTAAAGAGAAATTATGGTATCATGAAAAGAACTTTGAGCTTTATCATTATTTAAAATAAAAAAATGATATGCCATTTTGTGGAAGAATCTGGCAGTAGCAGTGTTACTGCATGGGGATGCTATCTCCTTCCGTCTCAAGGTGAAGGGATAGTTGAGGTTGTGGTGAATTTATTTTTGGAGTTTTTCATTTTCTTTAAATTTCAGTGTGGAAGAATATGATAGTAGCGAAGCGATATGAAAAGGATTGCTTTTAATATGCCTTTATATTCAAAATTCGTTCTGAAGTTTTCTTTCGTTCAAATTTTAAGCCACTAAAGTGTGCACAGTCTCTGCCTTTCACTGTATCTTTTTAGCAAGATCTAGTCAATATTATCACTTCGTTGATTCAAAACCTCTGTGACGTATATATCAATGTTCCTTCCAGGGTAAACTGTTGTAAAAACAGTGTCTTTTCAACAAAATGTGTTTATTTATTACCATCTAGTCTACCTAATTGTTGCTACATAAACGTGTAGTAACATTTTATTTACTAATTAGAGAAATTTTGTTTCGTCTATTGTTTTACGACTTGAATATAAAGAGCAAATTTACATAAAATGCATCAACATATATAAAAAAAAATCATAGGAGGAATGTTAAAAAACATAAATTTTACGCATTTGAAAGTTTGTTCAAACGTTGACCGAAGAATCTGTATCTGAAGCTATATTTCTGAGTGATGCTTATCAATGATTCCACAAAGAACAACACAGTAATAATGTAAAAATGAAAACTGCCCGAAAATTATAACATAACAAAATTAAGCCATGTCTTAAAACAACGACTCTATTATCAGCCTTAAGGTATCAAATGATTTTACATCCCCTCCTCTCTCTCTCTCTCTCTCTCTCTGTGTGTGTGTGTGTGTGTCTCTCTCTCTCTCTACAAAACGGGTTTCAATATGAATAGAAAGTTTTCGATAAGTATTACAAATATTGGGTAAAAATTTGCCCCGAGCAGGAGTTTATATTATCAAACCAACTTTGAGCATTTTCTTTACCCAACTTGATTAATACATTGTCGAATTAGGATAAAAATATAGAATAATTACTTAAAAATGGGAAAAATATCAACCAAGTCGGGTTTTTATAAAATTCCAAAAGTTGGATGGATGCATGATTACCCTCATGGCTCATTAAATTTTACATGGTACTTTTTAAGAATGATGGATTAAAAACTTACCATCCTCAGTCTCTTCCTCCTCTATTGCTTTTGCCTTCCCACAGGTATCAAAGCTATCACCATAACCATCATCCTCATCAATGCGTGGATATCTCATTAATTTCCTTGGTGATGAGGTCGGTAGCATCGGTGAACATTCCTCGCCCTCTTCCTCAACGTCCTCATCGTCGGTGAAATCATCCTCGTAGTCGTCATCTTCCAGTCCGTCCGTATTTTCCAAAACGGCGGTCAAATCTCCAAACGCATCGCTGCTGAAACTCTCAAACCCGACACCATAAGTTTCATAACCATGCGAATCCGTTCTGTTCAAATGATCGTGTTTCGAATCACCAAAGACATCACTATCAACACTGTAACCTTCGTTTAGAACTCCGTAATTGGGATTCCCCATCGCCATTTTCGTCGTCGGATTATCTTCCTGGACGTGTCCACCGTCCATGTTGACTTCTAGATCAATGTCTGAAGCGTGTGCCATCAGAGATGAAGCACTGTCTATCGAAACACCACTGGCCAAGCTAAGAGTCACAGCCGATGACAAACAACTTGGATCAAAATTTGGCACGCGCCCCGAACCCTCGCCTGAATACCTCTCCTTGTCCCCTCTCTCTGCAGGAAACGTGAGCCCCGCTCTGCGCTGGGGAGGGGGTGTTTGTACGCGCCATTTGAACATCGCAATCCCACTGTGACAGATGATAAATATAAAGCAAACAACAACATCTAACAGAATGGATGAAATCTGTCACGCTCAAGCTAAATTACTCATCAAAAAGCCTGTTGTATTTATTAAAGTCTAGGGTCTAAATGTCTCTTTGATTTCGTCTTGTGAAAACTGAACTTTCGACGTTCCATTTACAAAATGCTAGTAAATGATTTATAGTAAATTCTTCTACTCATATTATCAGTATTATAGTGATTCAAAGTGTTTTTGTTTCTACATTATTTGTCACTATGTTTGGTGTCCCATAATCTTTCATAGATTCAGAGTGCTTTCGTTTCAATACTGTAGTGGATCAATACCACTATAGCTTTCTCACGACATCTACTTGTCCGGCAGCTTTCTAATATCGAATCCACGATAGTCATAATTGCTACCTTTAGAAAATGATGGTCTGAAGTATAGATAGAGATAGGGGATAGAAGAGGGCTATTTTATTAATGATTAGCTTTTTGACATATAAATTTTCCCCAAACATTTCCTTCAAACTTTGGACATCTTGATTAAGAACCCTTTTTCTCCAGAACAGCCGACATTCAAGCAATTATGTCCTGCAAAACTGATTAGGATTTAAATGTCTTGTATCAAAGAAGATGATCTAAGGTTGCCTTGCCTGAGGAAATAAACCCCCAGTCCCAACCTAGCTGTGAAATATCACAAGCATCCGTTCCGAGGATTATTTTAGGACACTTTCCCCAGGATTATTCGCTTAATGTCAAACCTGAAGAACAGAAATAGAATATACCAGGTCTTGATGAAACCCTGGGGGTTCAGGATGAGGATATGAATTCGTCTTGATATCAAGAGCTATGACGAGCAGGATTCCAATGAGTTTCAGACAGCTCTCCATCTTGTTATAGTTTCATCATTTTCCATCCCATTGTAAGGATCGGAAATGACGTCATTAATATTCAACCACGCGACCACGACGATGATGAAGTTTGTTTGAATTATATTTTGAAGCAGGTTACTATAGTGACCAGACCTAGACCCCCTCTTTCGTTTCCACCTGTCCCATTTGCTGAATCACTTAATTGATATAAAGGACACGAGTGGAGTCTCCTTGTATGGTGAGTAGGTGACCGAGAGTGTTTGCAGAATGTAGTTCTCATGTCTCAATCAGGTTTCTACTGTGTAGGAATTAGTTGTATTTATCTGGTCAACAGCAAAAAAAAACCTTTGCTACATGCAAACCACATTCCAAAGTAGAACAGATATCTGATTTGAAAAACATCAAGAAGATGGCTTCCAATAAGTATAACAATTTACAAACACATTTGAGACCTTATTTTAAGCACGATGGAAATCATGTCGAATGACCTTCATCCATGATTCGTTCCGCTATGTACACACAAGTTTTAAAAACTTGAATAGAACGCACATTATCACAGCAATATTAATCACTTGTACTTGTTCAATAAGCTGCAATATCATATTTCCAGTCTACATGTCTATGTCCAAGAACACAAAGAGTGCATGCATATGGGAGCTAGCTGGTTGCTTGTTTGCTTCTTAATGAAATGCTTGAAAATGTTGACCCCTGGAACCCTATAGTGCTCTCATTCTTACATTATAAACTCAATTATGACATGCTTCTGGGTTTCTAAAAACATTTATAAATAGCGTGTATTGAAAGCTCAAAACACAAGACAGTAGGCACAATTAAACAAATTAGTGATTGCTCTGCAGGACAGGGTAGTGTTCTTAAATGAATTAAATGATTACCTCCACCTTGACAGTCTAAGAACAAACTTGACATAGACTTCATATAAAAAGCGGAAGGTAGTAGCCATTATAGATTACGAGACTTAAGCCCTTATTCATCAAACAATATCTCTGATTGGTCAAATCTTTATCGAGTTAAGCCGATGGGTACGTGTAACGGGACCTGATTGGTTGAGACTTAACGAGAACGCGATGCGAAGGTGAAGCATCGGGCATCGTATGAATCGGAAGGAAACATTCCCAGGAGTTCGCTGCAACCATGCTGTTATCGTTTACATGCATAATTGAGGGCAGTGTATGATTTGGTTTGGAGAAGCAGCGCTATGTAGAGTTACTACGCGGGAGGACTTTGAGTCATTTTCCACTAATTACAATGTGGTTGATCGTCTGCTATACACAGAATTCCAGACTCACTTAAAACTACAACACGGTGTTGGGGCCTAATAACCTATTGTTAATTCCCATGGTCATCTATAGGCCTATGCCATTGACATCTTTGTATCAAAATAAAGATGGCGTACAGCCATCAGTTCATCAAAGATTACTTCTGGACGTATTCTATCACATTGGTTGCTAATCGATTTCTCGCATGTTGTAGAAGAATATGTATTCGTCATGTTTGTTTCGGAATGAATAATTGTTGGATAAAAAAATGTTTAGCTGTCAGTGCTTAAATAGTTTGAAGAAATACCAGAATCTTTTACTTGAAACTACTTGTTGACAGTAATTTCAACATCTTCTTAGGATTATTCTTAGTCTGTCCACTTCTTCTTCTTGAAGAAAAAACGAGAGCACATACACGAGAGCTGAAGACCTAAACTTGACATAACATAGATAATCAATTTCTTTGTTTTTAATAGGTCTGTCCATATATAACAAGACCGGAATGATATTATATTTCCCTTGTCATTGTTTTTCTTTCCAATAACATACATAGATGGTTTCTCAGAATGGTTTGTCAATTAGCATGTAATTTGTACGCTGTAATGACTTCCCTGCTTGATTACTACTGAAAGACAGAACCAATTAGACGGGTTAAGGTTCGACATAGCAGGGTTAAATTGGAGGAAATTGCTGACGCGTCAATCTGTTATGATTCGCTAAAGGAAAATGGCGTAGGAAGATTGACTAGAATAATAACAACAAAAACAAAAACAACATGTAGCAGGATGCCAGTGTTGTTTAGCATAACATTGTCCTTTCAGGTAACGACAATGAGTCCATTTGGTGAGTTACTGTTAGAAATAATGCAAAGGGTGACGGGAATACAGGTGGCAGGTGCTTTCTCTTTATTTTCCACTTAAGTGGTTTCTATTATTCTTGGCATATCTCTAGGAAATATAGGAGAGTAGAAGCATTAGAAATAAAAGCATTCAAGTACAATCATACACTTTCTTCCTGTGTTTTTATATCACAAGCAGATGTATACATTCATGTATAAATGTAAGAGAAATGGAGAATAGAACAAAGGAAAATGTAAAGGAAAACAAAATTATTGGAACACTTAGAAAATGAGAGCGAGAGAGGAACAATGAAAGAAAGTGAAATAAAAGTGAAATTACCAAAATCGAGTACCTGTAGAAAATCATTATCATGATTTATGAACAAAAGCAAGAAGGAATTTTACAAACACGAACAGAGCAAGCCCTTCTTAATTTTTGTCTCGATAGTATATAATTTTTCGAGATACGTATCTACGTCTTGAAGTGAATGTCAGAGTGGCTGCAAAAAAAAAACTTGCTCTAGGTCATTTATATAATTAGCCAAATTATGACACTAACGAAGAAAAGTGAAAAGAAGAGAAAAGCATAACAAAGTAGATACAAAGGAAAGAGTAGAGAAGGACATAGTTACGGATATACATCATGGAAAGGAAAAAGAAAGTAAAATGAACGAATTAGAATCAATAAAGACAATGGAAGTCAAAAGTAAAATACATATTTCAATTAGCGTGCGGCACTAAACAATGATAAAACCTAGCCATGGCTCCAGATTATAGTTCCCAAATCATATTTTGGATGCCTCCAACTGAATGTCAGAATGTAGCCCACGCCCTTGATCTCCTTTCTCAGGATATCCTTTTGGCTGCACTCTGTTATTACTCTGTCGGCAAGGATAGACTCTATACAACATGGAGGAACTTTAAGGGTAGAGTGTCAGTCTTGAGAATAATGCTTAGAAGAAGAAGAAGACTCCAAATAGAGGCACTTCGAGTTCGAATTTTCGATATTTTCGTATTTTATTATCATATTCACGTTTATGTACATGCAATGCTTGTATATGCTGTGGAATCATTCTAAAGAATTTCAGTAAGGTTTAAAATAGGGGTGTTGATCTCCAAACACCTTTGTTGTTCATTGCGTCATAATATCATTACGGTGTGTATATTTCCGATAAATGAGTTTACGCTCCCCTCCATTCCATCGCACACAATTCTTAAACGATTGGATGACGCCGCAATATCAATCATTATATGTTCACTAATAGACATGATATATGTCCCCAATATACATTTTATACATTTATTATTATCAGAACACGGTATTGTGCTAGTGATATGAAATTTGCCAGAGTTAGAAAGCATGGATTATATATACATATATACGAAAACAACAATAAAAACATCAACAACATCAACAACAACAACTACAACTACAACAACACTGAACAACAACAATAACAAAGAGTCCCGACACGGTGTCATCAAAATCTACCTTTTCTCTTAAACCTTTTAGTATTCTGCCTTTAAACATATCCGTCTCCCAAGCCATGGTCTGGTTATATTTGATAAAGTAGTTTAATGTGATAAGTCTCCTTATTCGTTCACTAATTCCTCATTGACATAATGTTAATACAGGTAATGACATATTGGTTTGGTGAAATATCCTGTATGATTACTGCCCTCTCTTCTTACGCTGAGAATTAACACTAGTGGGGGCTGTTAGGGATATTTTGGTGCAGATTCTTCTAAAAGCACCAAATTTGGTCCAGAGGTAGCTTATACCATACTCTTACGATTTCTGCCGGGCGCCAAGAAGGGCGCCCTCTGGGACCGCCATATTGGGCAAATCCAAAATGGCCGCCATCTGAGTTAAATGTCAAGTGTAGTTACGAAAGGAAATGGGCTAGTATGATAAAAGTTTATATATTTTTATGGGGTTTTAGGGGTCAGAGAATCTGATTATAATGTTCTTTCATCGATTTGAGGTCTCCTTGGGGCTGTCATACTGGTCAGATTGGTCAAATCCAAAATGGCCGCCATCTGAGTTAAAGGTCAAGCGTAGTTACGAAAGGAAAAGGGCTAGTATGATTATAGTTTATATATTTATGGGGTTTTCGGGGTCAGAGAATCTGTTTATCATGTTCTTTCATCGATTTTAGGTCTCCATGGGGCTGCCATACTGGTCATATTTGTCAAATCCAAAATGGCCGCCATCTGAGTTACAGGTCAAGTGTAGTTACGAAAGGAAATGGCTAGTATGATAACAGTTTATATATATATATATATATACGGGGTTTTCGGGGTCAGAGAATCTGATTATGATGTTCTTTCATCGATTTTAGGTCTCCATGGGGCTGCCATACTGGTCATATTTGTCAAATCCAAAATGGCCACCATCTGATAGTTACAGGTCAATAGTAGTTCCAAAATGAAAAGGGCTAGAATGATAATATAGTATTAATGACTGCTTTGAGAGAAATAGTTGTTTTTATACGCTCAAGGAAGGTTACAATTGTGCTATTGCCCGAGGCGTGCCGAGGGCAATAGCAATTGTAACCTTCCGAAGTATAAAAACAACTATTTCTCGAATAATAAAGCAGTCATTAATACTTTTATATGCCAAAAAATAGTCAACTTACCAATCAACTGGTAGAACAGGAAGAGCAGAAATACATACTAGGCCTAGGGCCTACATAGAATCTAGTTAGTGTTAGGGCCTACTGTTAGATCTAATAATATATTCAAATCTGTTGTTGAGAGGCACTGGAAAACCCATCCACTCAAGTTTTCACCCTATCAGAGACTACCCAACGTGACGAGGGGCAAATAAGCTACAAGCTTTACGTCTCTACATCCAAGTAAAGTAGTCTAGACTACGTCTACCGCGGCCGCGGTGCGGTAATGTTTAATACTCACTCAGTACAATGTCAATGACAGTAGATCTCTAGACAACAATTAATGTGTGGGACTCCACTGACTGGATTTGACGGCTTAACTTTAGAATACCTTGGTGTGCTTGCTGTCAGCAGAATTAATCAAGTCTTGCATTTGATCATCATTAAGAAGTTGAAATCTTGGGAGAGTTTCTTCAGCCATTTTGCCTTGTTTGGAATTCAGTACGATCGAGATTGCCGTACGGTCGTCTGCGCTACGATGTATTAAAAATTGATAAATTAAGCTAGCGACCGATTATTCGCACACTTATGGTGTCCGCGCTCGCTCAAACCAGTTTTTAACACGTACACCAATGGGTATTTCAGCAAGACTGAACCAATTTCCCGGTAATTGGAATTTTGCCGGGATTTTTAAACTATTTTTTAAAACTATTACATGGCTTTGGCATTTTTCAGGAATAGTTAAAACAACGACTTCAATTTCGACCAATCAGATGGCTGGATTTCTTAAGTGAGGTATATAACAGTTTATATATTTATGGGGTTTTCGGGGTCAGAGAATCTGATTATCATGTTCTTTCATCGATTGGGGCTGTCATACTGGTCATACTGGTCAAATTCAAAATGGCCGCCATCTGAGTTAAAGGTCAAGTGTAGTTTCATAGGAAAAAGAGCTAGAAAAGTAAAAATTTTTTCGAAATATGGGGGTTTCAGGGTCAGCAAATCTGATTATGATGTTCTGTCATTGATGTGAGGTCTCTTTGGGCTGTTACAATAGTTAAATCTAATATAGCTGCCAAACAGGCAAATGCTATGATGTGCATACTTAGATTTTCTTCTCTTTTGTGGGATGTAGTGTTGGGATAAAACTAATTTCATGGTTATATCAATGGTTAACATTCACACTTAAACATACTGACATACATTAGTTAACCCTCACATACACACAAACACTGCACGAACACCACACACAAACACACACATGCTCACATACGCACGTACACACAGGCCATACATTACCATTAAGTCTGTCAGTTCTGTTTATCGTAAGGAAATAATATTCTTGTCAATTTTGATTCTACGAAGTTAAAACATGGTGGACATGGCTTCAACAATATTTTGTGGTATAAATATTGATGCTATGTTTATGACCTGACGTCATAAGTGCTTTAATTGTGAGGGTATATTTCTCAATTACTTATTTGACGTGAGTTGTAATTCTACTTCTTTCTCAGTAGTTATAAAATACAGTTCCTCACTTCCTTGTATGTCATTTTACCTGGGTTTTATTATGTTTCCATACATGACCCTAAAATGGATGTTAAAACAACCCTTTTGAGTACTGTCGGCTTACAGGCGCTTATTTATGGTCTGGGTGAGTGGTGTCCCTCAAAAGAATCATAATTTGCTTGATTTGTCTATTCCATATTGTTCACCTATTCCTATATTAGGTGAAAATAGTTACAGTTACACAGTTGTGTATAAAGAGACAAATACAAAAAGCAAGGCAGGCTTTCCAATATTCAATCTTTGGTTAGAAGTGATTACTGTCATAGTTTGTATCCAGTTATTCAATCAGTAAGTTCAACTGGACACAACAAATAAATATAGAAAAGCAAGGAAGGCTTTCCAATATTACATCTTTGGTCAGAATAGATTACTGTAATGGTTTGTGTCCAGTTATATAATCAGTAAGTTCAACTGGGCACAACAAATAAATGTAGAAAGGCAAGGCGGATTTCCAATATGGAATCTTTGGTTAGAAGTGATTACTGTCATAGTTTGTGTCCAGTTATACAATCAATACGTTCAACTGGGCACAACAGTGCTGTCGATATATGTATAAATCTGGGCCTGCACCCATACATTTCAGCATTATGTTCTACTATTCGTTGCTGTCAATGTTGTTGCTACATCCGCCCTCGCATTTGCAGAGCATAATTGTTTCACTGGTGACCCCGACGTGATCTAAACCCGACCAACCTGCTGAGTGGCAGACATCCTTCATCAAAACTGTTTCAATTATTGTCTCCCTTTCCTTCATATTTCTACTCACGTCTTATCTTTCAACTGTCATCATGCCTACTTACGATCACACCCATTCTTCAACTTCTGAAACTTCTGCTTGCCCTTCATTTGTCTGACACAATGATCCTACTATTTGGTATGAAGTCAAGGCAAAATTCATGACCCGAGGCATCACCCAACAGAAAACAAAGTTTGTCTACGTCGTCGCCTTCTTGCAGCCGGAATATGCCCAGGAAATACCGGACTTACTGATCTCTCTTCCTCAAGAAACAGCCTTACGTTTAACTGAAAGCCGAATTGATACAGAGGAACTCCGCCTCTGAGCACTGAAAAACGCCTTCATCGGGTGCTGATCTATGAGGAGTTTGAGAGATCGCAAACCCTCCCAGTTACTTCTCAAGATTTGAAAAAAACTGCTGGGGCGATCAAGTTGAAGGAGAACATTCGGAAACGGCTATTTCTCCAGAGGCTGCCCACAAAATTATGTTCAGCTCATTTTAATAGCATCAACTGGGGACTCAATGGAGATCGAGAAAATCGCTGATTTAGCCGATAACATCGTAGAGACAAATTCTACATCTAATTTTCATCCTATCTGTCTTCTTCCTCTTCTTCTTCTTCTTCACACCCTACTCCTTTCCTGGAAATGCAGGAAATGAAAGTGAAAATATCACATCAGAAGCAAGACCGTCAAGCGCGAAGCCCCAGCTCACAATGCCATGCTGGAGGGGATTGCGATTATCACTGGCGGTTCGGTAGCGAGCCAAAAAATGTACTCCTCCCTGCACTTTCAAATCAACTTCTTCAAACCAGGGAAACGACCCAGCCAGCGACTAGCAGCGACATTACGGATGAGAAACAGGAATTAGATTTCTTATAGACACTGGAACGGAAGTTAGCGTTCTTCCTCCATCGAAATCCGAGAAACATATGCACCCTTCTTCGAAATTTCACCTGCAAGCAGTTAATCGCTCAAGTATCACTACTTACGGAGAGCAAAGCCTGACTCTCAACGTCGGCCTACGCCGAGCTTGCAGGTGGATTTTTATCATTGCCGACATATCCACTCCTATCGTCGGGGCAGACTTTCTCCATCACTTTGGTTTTCTGGTCATCGATTCTACTACAAATCTATCTATAAGAGGCATCCTTTCTTCTTCTTCTTCTTCTATCAGCCCCATGTTTGTCAAGGCAGACGGTCAAGCTGCTTACAAATCTCTTCTTGACCAATTTCCAGACATCACACGCCCAGTCTACAAGGAGGCAAAAATGCTAGAATTAGGCATCGTCCGATCTTTTGGCAGCAATTAGGCATCCCCACTTCATTATGGTGCCCAAAAAAACCCCCGGAGACCGAGCGGTGACTACCATGCACTAAATAGAAATACAGTGCCCGATAAATGTCCTATTCCCCACCTTCAAGATTTCACCTCAGCTCTAGCAGGCAAGAGAGTTTTCTCCAAACTCGATGTCATCACAGCGTACCACCAAATTCCAGTCGATCCAGTAGACGTGCACAAAGAGCCATCACCACACCCTTTGGGTTATTTGAATTTGGGCGCATGCCTTTTGGGCTACGAAATGCCGCACATACAGGTACTTTTCTACTGTCTATTAATGATAGGGGAACCCGTGGTCTACCAGTTGTGTACGCCTACATCGACGACCTCCTCATCGCGAGTGAGATAGGACATAAGAGGAACATATTCAACACCTCCAACTAGTTACTGTTCTCACGACTCTCGGAATACAGTGTCGTCATTAGCCCATTCAAGTGTGAATTTGGTGCATCTTCCCTCATCTTCTTCAACCAGGAAATGGACTTCATTGTAGCCTTAGGACATGATAGTGACATAAAATCGATAAAAGAACATCATAATCAGATTATCCGACCCCGTAAACCCCATGAATTTTTAAAACTGTTATCATACTAGCCCTTTTCCTTTTGGAACTACACTTGACCTTTAACTCGGGTGGCGGCCATTTTGGATTTGGCCAATATGACCAGCATGACAGCCCCAAGGAGACCTGTTATTGATACAAGAACATCATAATCAGATCCTCTGACCCCCAAAACCCCATAAATATATAAACTTTTATCATACTACCCCTTTTCCTTTTGGAACTACACTTGACCTGCAACTCAGATGGCGGCCATTTTGGATTTGACCAATCTGACCACTATGACAGCCCCAAGGAGACCTCAAATCGATGAAAGAACATGATAATCAGATTCTCTCACCCCGAAAACCCCATAAATATATAAACTGTTATCATTCTAGCCCTTTTCCTTTTGGAACTACTATTGACCTGTAACTATCAGATGGCGGCCATTTTGGATTTGACCAATATGACCAGTATGGCAGCCCCATGGAGACCTCAAATCGATGAAAGAACATCATAACCAGATTCTTTGACCCCGTAAACCCCATAAATATATAAACTTTTATCATACTAGCCCATTTCCTTTCGTAACTACACTTGACCTGTAACTCAGATGGCGGCCATTTTGGATTTGACCAATCTGACCAGTATGACAGCCCCAAGGAGACCTCAAATCGATGAAAGAACATTATAATCAGATTCTCTGACCCCCAAAACCCCATAAATATATAAACTATTATCATACTAGCCCTTTTCCTTTCGTAACTACGCTTGACCTTTAACTCAGATGGCGGCCATTTTGGATTTGCCCAATATGGCGGTCCCAGAGGGCGCCCTTCTTGGCGCCCGGCAAAAATCGTAATAGTATGGTATAAGCTACCTCTGGGCCAAATTTGGTGCTTTTAGAAGAATCTGCACCAAACGACCCATATTTAGCCCTAACAGCCCCCACTACACGGTATTTGTCCGTCACTGCACTTCCCTCGCACGTGTTCCTGCGACCGCGCACCCTTTTCTGCACAAAGTACGACAATACTCTATAAGAGGGATGTACTCAAATGGAAGAAGAAGAAGAAGGATGGAAATTTTAAGTAACATGCTAAGAAAACAACAAAACAAAGACAACAACATTTTCTAAAGGCATTGCATTAATTACTTCTATTATGGTAACAATAGTCTGCGTCTAAAAAGGACTAAAAAGAATAGTCCTACATTTATGTTATTACTATTCAAAATTATATGTATATATATTTAAAAAAAAAATATATATATATATATATATCAGATGTCTTATAATCATGTCGGTTCTTTCTTTATTTTCTTGTTGGAGAAATATGGACAACTTATAGAATATGTCTAATGAAAACTGTAATGCTCGAATATGAGGTGATGGTTGCCCGAATATTGGTCATTTCAACATTCTCGGAGGACTTCAGCCCCCTCACCCCCTCACCCCCTCACCCCTTCCTTGTCTTGTACGCCTATTGTGAGTGGCACCGAACTTGAACATAAGGTAATGGAAATGAATCGTCTAATTGAATCATACAATATGACATTTTTAAACAAAGTAAGACATCAATAAAATTAAAAGTATTATTTTAACGTCAGTGGAAGAGTAGCAGTATACAGCATAATAATTTCTTTGTCTATCTTCACCTTTCCTCTTTCTTTTGGTTCCCATTATTTCACTTCCTATCCTCAGATATCTTTCTGATTTTTTTCTAAAAACAATATTAATTAAAAAAAATAATAATCTGTATTTTTTTTTTAAGGAGTTCCATCACAGAGATCCTCTATACATGTATGGTCTTTATTAGTTTCATCTACAGCGCCATCTCTGGTGAATCGTAGCACATGGTCGAAAATCAAGAACTTTTCGTTTTCCTGTTCATATTAGCAGTTGTTTAAAAAAATGACCTTTATGACAGAAACATTAATTCTTTGGAAGCGTTGCAGCACTTGCAACTTAGTTGGTATGCGTTATCACATTTGTGCTCTTTGATCAATTTGAATTTAAAGAAATAATAATAATTTTAAAAAGCCGGATTGTGGATAATTTGGTTGTCGCGTTATACATTTTGGGCAGTTTTCTCCTGTTCATGTTGTAACATTTCATATATTATTATATTGAACTGGATATATTGAGTATTCGGAGGAATTTTCATTGTACACACCGACAATGCTAAATAGTAATAGACTATGACGTACCAAGATTGAAGGGATTGAGATCAACTCAAAATATCAACTTACCAGCAATATATTTTTGAATGGCGCCCTCTCTTTTACTTGCCGACAAGGAGTCAAATGTTTGTATGTCTGATAGGCCTACTATGATTTCACAGTTATCTGTTTGATTGATAATGATGTAATAATCATTGCAGTTTTATAAGTAATATCTTGTAATGGCTTACCTATAAATCATTATTGGATTGTTTCATTAATTCTTACTTTGAAAAATGAAAATGAAATTGACGTTCATTGCACTTGTTGCAAAACGAGTTATATAACTGATAGTGATGAAAACTAAATAATGATTATTATATATATATAAATATATAAAGCATTTATACATACAGGATATGCCTTCGTAATGTTAAGATAATATTGAGGATATATAGCTCAAAGCATCGTGGTATAACTATTCATTCGCTTAACTCTCAATCAAAATCCAAAATGTTTATTTTACTTTATCTAAAGATACTCCTACTTAAGGTCGACCTCTGATTTTTATTTCTGAAATTGTAAACAACCTTTAATGGGAACAAAAATCCCTAATTAAAGGAGGAAGTAATTTTTTAATTGAAGAAAACTTAGATACGTTACAGCAAATGTATATTGATTAAGAGACTATAATCATAAGTATGTGTAATCAAATGTTTATCTATATTCAATAAAAATAATTATTGCGGTATTACGAAGACAGTGTCGCTAATAAATGCGCTGCGTGGTTATCTTAATGAAGTTATGTCCATGATATTGATCTTACACCACGCATCGAGGGCAAAGTCTGCAATCAGACGAAGACAAAGTGTTTTTTTGTGTGTGTTTAGTAGACTTTACTCATAATCAAAGATTATCATTAATCAGTGATTACTTGAATAAACTTGGTGTAAAATAATGTGGAAAGGGGTATGGGGAATTATTTTATCCCCCGAAATTTGTTTATTGCAACATATTTTTACTGCTGAAGAGGCTGAATTTATCTGTTCGTGCAGTATAGTGGTAGTAGTAGTAGTAGTAGTGGTGGTGGTAGTAGTAATTGTAGTTTTAGTAGTAGTAGTAGTAGTAGTAGTAGTAGTAGTAGTAGTAGTAGTAGTAGTCGTCGTCGTCGTAGTAGTAGTAGTAGTAGTAGTAGTAGTAGTAGTAGTAGTAGTAGTAGTCGTAGTCGTAGAAGAAGTAGTAGTAGTAGTAGTAGTAGTAGTAGTAGTAGTAGTAGTAGTAGTAGTAGTAGTAGTAGTAGTAGATTATATTGGATAACTTGTTTAGCACAAGGCTAATCTGCCACAGTGTCCATTACTAACTTTGGATCATTTTGAATATAATAATGTTCGTAATATCTACATAACTATGTGTAATTTGAAATATCAAAAGTATGCGAAGCTGCCACATTACATGTAGCTATTTTGAATTTTTTTATTTTGAACAATACCAAATCAATGATATTATCTATCTACTGTTAAGAATGTCATTTCAATAAAATTTATAGTATGAATTTTAAATGTGATTCCTCAATATTCATTTTATTTAATGCATGTTTATTTCAATGTTGTATTGATCAATACCACTTTGATTTTTATATCAAGCTGTACGTTTAATGTGTTTTACAACTAACCAACCACTAATGTTAATGATAATTAGTTCTTTGCATATTTTGCATTATTTTCACAATGATTTCATTTCAAATTACTGTAATAGAACCCCTCTCATAATCTCAATCAGGAGAAATGCCTTACTATGGCATGATGTTTTCTTCATAGAGCGAAACCGTGTTTCGTTCCTCACTTTAGGCTTACCCCCTTTACAGGTGGAAATTGATTAGTGGTATTGAGTGCCCATATGAGAATGGTTTAAAGGAGAATGGTTTAAAGTAATATTACCCTTCTTTTCTGGGGTAGTATGAGCGTAACCCTCCCTCCCTTCGGCGCTTCCGTGATACAACATGAGGGACTTGGTACTTGCATTGGGGATAGGGGGGGGGAACCGGTCTTTCTTGATAAATAAATTGCGAATTTACATAAATATTGATTAGGGGGGCGGGTGCGGGAGTGGGCCCTATCGTTCAATCATCTTCTTTTCTTTTAATTATCACTGATAAACTAGCAACGCTAGTATATCACTGATATACTAGCAATGCTAGTATTTCAGTGTCCTTATCCTTTCTTCCAAATATGTTTTCTACTTTTCTCTGTTTCTTTTTGGTCCTTATTTTCTTCGTAATTTGAGAGGGGGTGGAATGCACGTGCCCCTTGTAGCTACGCCACCATAGCATCGTGAGATATCAATATTATACTCGTTACTTCCTCATACAGATTAGTGTAGATGGGATGACGTATGCATATTAGACGTATCAACAAATCAAGGTTACATGAGTATTACTCGTACTGCAAGATACATACCTCAGATTGTTTTGTGACATAACTTGAGAAGGAAAAGGCGCAAATATGAGCGGGACTTTATCGGATTTAAATGCCAAACAGGCAGATGCTCTCAAAGCAGTAAGTATTTATGACATTTGGTTTTGTATCAGACATCTAAATCTAATTTTTGCATTTATCACGAGTTTGATTACTGAGTCACTGGACCAGAGGGTACAGTCGACAGACCGTGATCAGGGGTGAAAAGGAATTTATTGTAATATTTTATTCGTCAGACATTGTGAGGTGATTGTGTCAAAATAGAAGTGTTTGGGTTTTAATTTTAAATGCAATTTACTCAGCGCCAAATACTACAAAAGAATACAAATTTAATAAAATGGCAAGATATTTTTTTTTTAAATGAATCGATTTACTATAGAAGGTCAGAGCCAATGACTGTTCACCCTATGAAAGAATGAAACTATGTTTTTTTTTCCTGAATCAAATGTTCTGTTGCATAATATGTCATGCATTCAACAACCTTTACTTGAGTAATAATTATTCTTATACAATATCCATGATGAAGTATAGCATTTAATCCAATTTTTGATTTGTTTACCTAAACTGCGTTCCAGCAAAGCTGACTTTTCTAGAAAGCTATAAGTTATTATTCTTGAGCTAAGAATGCTGCAAAACATTTCAATAAAACATTATTTCTGTCTAATCTAAATTACTTTCCAGATGAGATCCAACCTTGATGAAGTATTACAAAAACAGCATGATGACCATTGCCTGTTACGATTCTTAAGAGGTAAGAACTTCATATCAACAAAAGTAAATAATGTTCAGAACATCTAATGATGTATTTAAAGAATTAGTTTATTGAAGCTTTTCATAAATGCTGGTTATTCTCACCTTTTAGCCTGTTTGAATGATGAATATACTCATGACCAAACAACTGATCCTTATACTGAAAACAATTATGTATACGATTGGGATGAGGTATGGCAAAGCTAGAAATAATCATAGTGTTTATTATATTTCAAAAAGATTAGAAGATTATTAAAATTGATTTTCAGGTCAGTATAGCTTGCAATACGAGGGTTTGTTCTCCCGATAGTTTTGAGGAGTTCTTCGAACTAACTCTGCAATCTTTGATGAATTTATGCATCATGTAAGTGTGAAACTGAGTCCAATAGGTTCTGCATTTTTTCATTCGGAGAGGAAAGGGGAGGGGCGGTTGGGTGTACGCTACCCCTTTCAAAGTAGAAGCGACCCCCAATCCTCATACTCTCCTTCCGGTCATTGATAGTCTCTTGCAAGCGGGTGAAACTATACTTACGATACATTAACCTGTTTTGTAGTCACATAAAATGTTTAAAGGGAAAAATTAAAAATGATAATTCCCGTCAATACAGAAAGGAGCCTTGGTGTTAATATGGGGATGGGGCAGGAAAGAAAATATTAAAAGCATGTGTGCTCTGAGACAGATAAAGTGTAATGAAATAGAAAGAGGAGAGAAAAAATAAAAACCGAGTGTAGAGGTTTTTAAAAAAATGTTGAAATAGAGGAAATAATGAAGACAGAGAAAACAAGTTCTAAACATCCGTATGTAAAAGTATTCTACTTGGTAGCTTTAATAAATCTTTCCTCATTTTTGTTGTTGTTGGTCATTTTTCTTTTTTTCTTCATAATATTCTTAGCATGCCGTTTCAACGTGAAGAAAGCAGAGGAGAAATTCCGTCGGGTAAGAAAATGGAAAATAAGGGGGCCTGGGGTTTACAAGGGAGAATACTGCATTTACATATAATTTGAATTATCACAAACATCAAACTTTAATATCTATAAAAGTTGTGTCTTTGGATTACCTTTGGCATGCATGTATTCTATTCCAGTGACCTTCAGTAGACAATGATACTCATAGGTATTAGGAGTGCTGCTGTTAATGCATTTAAAAGCAATATATAATTTGATCCGGGCGATTAACGACTTCTTTAACGATCTTGGGTTATCTTTAATCTTCTTTCAGACTTTCACTTTCAAGGAAGCACGACGCTAGAAAGTGTGTGTATCTTGTATCAATCAATGGCGGACCCAAGATTGTCTGACTGGGGCGGGGGCAATTCTAAAAAATGTACGAAAAGCAACAACAACAACAATAAAAATGTCTCATTCTCAGATGCCTTTTGAGGAAAGAAAGAAAATATCCGCAGGGCACAAATGGTTGCACATTTTGTATGTCAGATTGGTTTTGGTAGGGAAGGGGAGGGGCACTAACTTGCCCTCGCCCCCCATCGCCTGGATCCGCCAACAACAGTACCAAAGGGAGGTCTAGCCGGCAACATTAATGTTACAAATCATTTTTAAAAGACTTTCATCGAAACAGCGATCATTTTCCAAGGATACGCAAGTTGATATATTAGTTGAGTTATGATATAAAGTAGGTCCGTAGTTATACAGGGATATATAGAATTATTATTTCAATAAATCACTAATTGTTTGGTCACGTTCTATAATATGTCATGTTCTTGTTGTGGTTGTGACAGAGTAGATAGCCAAATTGTAGTTACCGTTATCATGATCATCATAATCAATATCATAATTGATGGGTAAACAAAACATGCTCATAATTTTAAAAAATTCGATGCAATAACAGAGCATGGTTCTCTAACAAAAAGGACTTTTCTTACAGGTTAAAGTTTAATTTAATACCCACCCCACTTTACTTAACAAAATTGATGTTACAAATCATTTTTAAAAGACTTTCATCGCAACAGCGATCATTTTCCTAGGATTTCATCCTTGTGTTACATACTCAAGTTGATATATTAGTTGAGTTATGATATAAAGTAGGTCCATAGTTATACAGGGATACATAGAATTATTATTTCAATAAATCGCTTATTGTTTGGTCACGTTCTATAATATGTCATTTTCTTGTTGTGGTTGTGACAGAGTAGATAGCCAAATTGTAGTTACCGTTATCATGATCATCATAATCATTATCATAATTGATGAGTAAACAAAACATGCTCATAATTTTAAAAAATTCGATGCAATAACAGAGCATGGTTCTCTAACAAAAGGGACCTTTTTTACAGGTTAAAGTTTAATTTAATACCCACCCCACTTTACTTAACTTGAGCCGCCCTATCTTTCCCCCTCGTTTATAGGATCTGGATTGGCGATTAAAGAACAATATCGACAGCATAAACGACTGGTATGAAATACCGGAGGTAATGTTATTTCAACATGTTATTTCATTCATTATGCTAACTGTTACCTTATATAACTCTAATAAAAAGGGATGAGTTTAAAGAGAACAAAATAGTTCAATTGAAGATGACAACTAGTTGTGAGGTTTATGTATCTCTTTACTCCAACAGGGAAAAATATCATACTTCTGGTTAAAATTTAAAAATCGCAATATCTGCAGTATCAGTCAGTTAGGAGGTAGAAGAAGCTAAAACTTACAGGGAAAACTTTCTTCCCATTTTTCTCATTCATTCATCATGATGATAATATTGTATTAATGTATAGGTCTTAATAGACTGAAGTCAAATCAGTGGCGAGCCGGGTCCATTTTCATTTTAATTTGTTCCTATGGTTCCTGTTTTGAAATGAATCTTGTCTTGTACATTAAAAGCAGGATATTCTACTGACACTTCTTCAGAGTTACGTATACTGCCATATGCTGCTCACGATGTACCGATGTGTCGACAGCCATGTCCCACAATGCATCACCAACTGCATGACGTGCGCATGATGATGTTTGGGTAACTGAACTCCATACTGCTTAGGTACAGGAATCAGAAATCGCTTTTTGTACGCCTTCACCGAAAGATGGCGCAAATTGAAAATACATTCCAGCAGTGGTAGCGATGTCAAATATCCTGCCTTTAATATTCGTTAATAGAAAGCTATTTAAGGATAGCACATCTTAATTTACAAATTCATGAAAAATGATGTTGCTTCCCCTTATTTCATTCACTCGATTAGCCTTGCTTGAAGTATTGGCCAGGAGGTGCGACGGGATTGGACAAGGATGGTCACGTGGTATGGATATGTCCTCTTGGCAACGTAGATCCTAAAGGTGAGATGATAATGTAGATAAAAACGTTTTCAGTCATTTCCTTCTCTGCCCTACGAAAGAGGAAAAAATATTTTCGCCATACGTTTGACGTGCAATTAAAGTGGTTGGTGTTGTTGTTTTGCTGTATGGTAGCCTTTTGTGACTGGAGAAGCTGCCGAAATAAAAACTCCCTTGTGTATAATTATTCATATTTATCAATGAATTAATTATCTTCAAATAAAGAAAAAGCTACGAAAATTGAAAGCATTTTCTATGTGCATTGTAGCATGTATGTCGGGCTTTCTGTCAAATTCTAAAGATATACATGACACCACTTTTACAGTAATCTCAGTGAAGCACCTTATTGCTTCTGAATAGAAGATAATTATGTAATCATTTGTTTACAGGTCTGCTGTACTCGGTAAAGGCTGGGGACATCGTGAAAACAAATATCACCATCTTGGAAAGACTTCAAAGTGAACAGAAGATCATCTCTAAGAAGGTATATAGCATACAAGGAGAGAGAGAGAGAGGGGAGGGAGAGAGAGGGAGAGAGAGAGAGAGATAGATAGAGAGAGAGAGAGATAGACTGAGTTAGAGAGGGAGAGAGAGAGAGAGAGAGAGTGAGTGAGTGAGAGAGAAATAGAGGAGGGGTGGGGGAGGTGGAGAGAGATGGGTAGAGAGGGGTAGATGAAGAAAGACAATGAGATAAAGATATATGAAGAGACTGAGACGGACAAGGGATGAGTGTGAACAAAATTTGAATCTGAATGTAAAGAGCAAAGATGTAAAGATAGAAAAAGGGTGAAAAAGTGCTATCAAGAAAGATATCAAAGAAACTATGAGGAACAGCTATAAATAAAATGAGAAAATGTTTTAAGGGATTAACTCGGATCCATTACAGTCTGCCATGGATCAAATGTAATGAAGACATACATCCAAGAAAGATTTGTATTAAAATAAAATTGGAGTATCGTTGTTGTTTTTAATCCTTAGCTTGGTCGTCACGTTGAGGGCGTCACATTTATCGTCGATCTTGAACACCTAGGTGCAAGTCACATATGGAAACCAGGCATGACGGTCATGACTGAGGTCTGTTACATTATCATTTGGATTTCATTTATTCTATTCTTGCTCTCCTCTCTCTCTCTCTCTCTCTCTCTCTCCTCTCTCTCTCTCTCTCTCTCTCTCTCTCTCTCTCTCTCTCTCTCTCTCTCTCTCTCTCTCCCTCTCTCTCTCTCTCTCTCTCTCTCTATATCCCTCCCTCCCTTTCGCTTTCACCCTGTCTGTATTATTCATTGCAATGAAGTGCATACCTTATTTTAATTCCATGACTTGATAGAACATTGCGATGATTAATTGTATCCTTATTCTATCTCGCTTGTATAGTTGCTTCGTATCACGAGGGGCAAAGCGGCACAGGGACACACGCCACCAACCCCAATCAAAATGGCGAAAAGAGAGAGAGAGAGAGAGAAAGAGTAAGATAAAGAGAGAGAGAGAGAGAGAGAGAGGGAGACAGACAGAGAGAGATAAAACAGAGACAGAGAGACAGAGAGAGAGAGAGAGATAAACAGAGAGAGAGACATAGACAGACAGACAGACATACAGACAGAGAGAGTGAGAGAGATAGAGAGAGAGAGGGAGAGAGAGAGAGAGAAAGAGGGAAAGATAGAGACAGACAGACAGAGTGAAGTGAAACGATAATTCAACCTATACAAATAAAAAAGTTTTTAAAAAATCCCCTTCATAATTTGATCAGCCTTCTCTTCCTCTCGCATGCCATCCACGTAGTAAGTCGGAGCCCCCTTCCCCAAGACACCAGTACCCTCTCAATGACTGGACAAATAGTGCATCCCTGGAGCTGTCTGCTAATAGTTTATGAAAATATTATGATTTCAACCTCCAGATCGCTGCGTTGTTCGAAGAGCATTTTCCTGAGATCATCCATCGTATGTTTATCGTCCGACCAACCAAGATCTTTCCTGCTGTCTACTTCATCCTCAAACCATTCCTCAGTGAGGGCACCAGGTCTAAGATCCACGCACTGGGAGGTATGTCTCGCTGAATGGATTCTCATATAAAGTGGAGTAATACGTGACTTGGGGACAGCGGTCTTGGCGGTGGTATCAGAATTTTAAAAAAATTCTAACTTTATATTTGTTTCTTGTTCATACGCTCTTATTTCCCTATACTCGATGGTTTCAATCTTTTAATTTGTGATAACTTCCGAAATTCGGCTTTTAGCCGTGATGAATTTGTATCTCTCAATATTTGTGTATATTATCATTTGTGTACGCATGTTTACATAATAAACCTTTTATTGAATTGAACTGAACTGAATTAAACGGAATTAAATTAAACTGAATTGAATTGGATTGGATTGGATTGAATTGAATTGAATTGAATTGAATTGAATTGAATTGAATTAATCGGCGGGATAATCGGAGTGAGACACACTATGTGCCAAAACAAATTATGGGCACAATTTTCTTGATCTATATGCAGAAAACAACTCATTTCACTAGCCTTCCCAAACTTTCTGAATGGGATGGGATATGTCCCCCACCCCCAAAGTAACGTTTCCGGTTTGTTGTATATGAATGTATTGGGGATATAACTGACGCCCTTGTGACATGATAGTATATTACTATGCATTCTAATAATGAACAGTTTGCCATACACCATCTAAAAAGACTGTCTTATCCCTGTTTTCTGTCCAGGTAACTGGCGTGACGTTCTCCTGAAGTACATAGATGCTGAAGTCCTTCCCGTCCACTGGGGAGGAACCATGACAGACACTGATGGCAACCCGAACATGTGCCCGAGCAAGGTATGAGGAATCCCGCATTGATAATAGCCTACAAAAGTATCACCCTCAAAATAAGGAATTTTAAAACTTGTATATAATATAGTGGCATATCCAGCACATGACTGAGAGGGATACATGTTTGACAATCTACTGTTTAATACTCTAAAGTGTTGGGAGCGCCAAATTTGCCAAAAATGTTATGGCAAAATTTCACTTAAATTGTATCACAATGTGCCACAGGATGTCATTTGAGACTCACTTCTGCAAAGATTTCGCCCCCAAAATGTGTTTGAAGACAAAATAATATTGATAAAAGAATACATAATTTGGGTTTTCTGTTGTACGCAGAAAATCTAAATTTGGTTTCCTTCATCAATATTCGACTTCAAACACATTTGCTTTGAAAACCCTTGCAGTAATGAGTCTTAAATAACATACTTTTTCACATTATGATACAATTTAGGTGAAATTTTGCCATCAAATTTTCGGGGCTCCCAACACTTTAGAATGGCTTTAAGGTTGTTGACAGTTTAAAGCAACGATATTTTTTGTAGTCACCGGTATAGAATTTTATTTTCTTTGTTATGATCTAACAGATTAACTTAGGAGGGAAAGTTCCGTCGTTTTATTACAAGAAGGGAAATGACCTCACACATGCTGACATGACATCTCAACAACTTCCGGGTAAGAGGTCAATTGAGATCAAGTACAAAGTCAAGACACTCGGCAGCATATTCAGGTAAGTTGCATTTTATTCTGAAGAAGGAAAAGTGTTTAAATGGTAATGCACACCCAAAGTGCATCCTTCTCTTCTCTTTCTCTTTCTCTCTCTCTCTCTCTCTCTCTTTCTCTCTCATCAGCTGAATGTGATAAAGGGGAGTTTGTTCACTTTCACGGTGGGGCGAATTCATTAGAATACATGTAATACTGAATATAAATATGTATCGTTCATGTTGTACTTGTAAGAGTGAAATCGTGATGATTTTCAGAAATAAATTGCTTTAAAACAAATATTACATTTCCTTTCTGATGATTAGATACGAATTCAAAACAGAATCTCACGACATCGCTTTCGGGATCTATCGGTTCTTGGATTCAGGAGAGAAGATTTTCGTCCTAGAAGAGAAGAGATATAACTGTCATATTGTGCCAGAGGACGGAGAAATCCTCTTTGAAGAGCCAGGATTGTGTAAGTATACATGCAGTGTGGAGTATCCAACATAATGTGGATTACGCCCCACCCGTTTGAAGGCTAAGAGAAAAAGAAAATCAGTATAGACGCTCGCAAGAGTTTTTCATGCTCTCTGCAACGCAGGTATATTCCGCCCCACTCACCCTTCAATTTAGTCTCTTAATCTTTGAAAAATGCACTATCTTTTCTAGATAACTAAAAATTGTAGTGATGGACTTGGATAGTTTCCCCCTCATGTATTGAAACTGGAATGTAAACTGGACCTACTTTAGCATGAAACGGAGCCGATGTACACCCCACCCGTTTAGAAGGCGCATAAACATAAATCCTGCTATAAATACTTGTAAGGTTGTATAGCAAGTGTGGAAACCTCCGGTACCATAGAAAATCTCTGCCCCTCCCCCCTTAATTAATTTCTGGATACGCCAGTGATTATATATATATATATCTATATAAGAATGTCAAAATCATCTTTTCAACAAAGAAATCTGAGTCGAATAAATCCGACATCATCATGTGCGCAGTCGTACGAAAATGTTGATCCGAAACACTGTAAGGTTGGTTGATAATACGGTAAAGAAAGTTTATAATTACTACTATTACTAATATTTGTGAATCATGCAGACAACCGTTTCAACAGAAAATATATTAAAAACAATGTATACTTGACCTACATAAATTATAAGCGATAATGGGTACACCTCTGCGAGTGTGTCAACATTGACTTGTTTGTGAATCAATTATTTTAAAGAGGAACTGAAACAAATTATCAATATTCCTATCAATTTTTAATTAAACTTTGTTGAATTATATTTGTTGTGTATTGTCCAGCTCTATTCAATCAAAATCTACCCCTTAATGATGTATTGTTTTCGTCTATTTCATATTCTTAAATTAATTCAAGTACTTTCTTGATTAAGAGAAAAGTAGAGTAAATGATTATCCTACTAATGATTTACTTTCAAAATATTATCGCTGTGCTGATTACATTCGTTTCTTTGTTTTCTCTTGTACCAATGAACTTGAATTTGCCTTCTAGTCTTGCACTGTAATTGGGAACGTTTGTGCATATATGAGAAGTACTGAAATAATATGAACAATACAGAAAACTTTAATTGGCCGAGGTAACCATTATAGCTTCTCTATCCACCTTAAAGTTTAGTAGGCAAGCTTTCATCCTCTCCTGTTGATTTTCTGAAGCAAAGAGATTCTTCCACCAGTTTCTTGCTGTTTTTTGCCTCAGGATCACTGTAGCGAAGTGAAAGGGTAAACTACAGGTTAATACGAAGGATGTCTTTTTAAAATAATTTTAAAATCCATTACTGAAATGAACCATTCTCATGTAATAAATGTCGTGCCTCAAATGTTATTCTCCTAGATGTTGTGAAATTCGACAACCATGGCAGCACCTTCCAGAAGACACGCAAACTGAGCTACTGGATGGAAATCATTGAACCACGTCTTGAGGTCACTGATCACATGCTCGGAGAATCCTTGGACGAGATTACAAGAGACAGTGGTTACCTCGATGACAGAGGTCCGACATCGAGACACCGCTCGAACTCACAGGAACGCTCGTCGACCTTACCTCGACATCCGAGTCATATTCAAGGGCCGATGAAGGGATTGTCTCGAAATACATCATTCACTTAAGTCCTAGTCGGCACATTCTGATGATACTCGGTTCTTGTATAGGCAGTAGCGTAGATACAAGGGCACGGGAGACGTGTGCCCCCCTTCCCCCAAACACCCCAAGTGATAAAAAAAAGAAGAACAAAAATCGACAAAAGAAAAAAAAAGAGAAATGGAGAAGGTCGAGAAAAAGAAGATGTCAGGACCACCTCCCGCACTCCCCCTAACCAGTAGGCTTGTATTAAATGTTCATGTCTTTTTATCGAGTAAGACCAACGCCCCCTCCCGCCCCCAATAAACCCCAATCTTTTGAGTGCCCCCCCCCCAAGGCATGGACTCACGCTACACCGCGGTGTATAGCGCATCTCACATAATTATTTATCAATGTCTCTTTGCGCTTTTACTGAGTTTAGGATTATTACCCCGACCCTAGCCCAGCTATACTCAGATAAAATGTGATGAATTTTCTTTACGGTACACATTTTACTTCACCTGGGTTGAGAGAGGCAAGTGTTGAGTAACGTATCGACAGATAACCTTGTTTTTGTTATCGTTGTTTATATAGAGTCCAATTTTCTTAAAGGCGTATTTATCCCTGGGGCCCTGTACTACCTAGCCTCTTGTCGATAGCCCTGGCGCTGTTGAAGTCCGTAAATTCTGGCGAGCGAAGCGAGCCAGATACGAGGCGCTTGCGCCGAGGGCCTCTTAACAAGTGATCTGAATTATATATTCATGAGACCCGATTTCCTACTGAATTATGCATGTATACGTGAATAATATAACCACCGCAGCGATTGCCCAACACAGACCCGGCCAGTCTCACTGCTCTCACGGAGGAAATCCGCACAGAGCGGTAGATATTACGTCATAGTAGCTCTCTCTGATTGGATGATTTTCACCGAACTTCAGTTGGGTCGGAATATTCGCCAAACAAGGAAAAACATAAGAAATTCAGATCACTTGTTAAGAGGCCCTCGGCGCAAGCGCCTCGTATCTGGCTCGCTCCGCTCGCCAGAATTTACGGACTCCAACACCGCCAGGGCCATCGACAAGAGGCTATGTACTACCATGCCTACAGATCTAGGTGTGATTGATGCGAATTGATCGCAACTTGAAATCAATCTCTAATTTTGAGATAGGAGACTGTAAAGTTGCGATCAATTGGAGGACTTGGGACCGACTAGGGTCAATTGCAACTCCTTGCAAGGCGGACCCAGGTCTTTTAAACCACGACTGATTTGTTACAGCTGGTTTCGGATTTTAATATAGAGCACCTAGTGTCAACATCTTCATCCCAAAATCATCTTGGACTAAACCTGATTCAATTTGTAAACGAATTAACAAAGCTGTGTCGCCATGAAATGTCGCTCACATTAATTTCATGCATGTTGAGCAATAAGTCCCAAAGTGTATGCAAGTAAGATAATGTATAGTAGATGGCGTAAACAGTAAACTACGAAATATTAAATATACATTACATATTCATTAGATTATTTATCTAAGATTATCGAATCCTCTTTCCCCAATGCGCGTTACATATTTTCTATTCAGGAAAGGCCGTTTTTCTTCTTTCTATCATTCTATTAAGATAGATGAAAAAACAAATCCTATATCTAGTACTTTCACGATCACGTTAAAAAAAATTTTTAAAGGGGGACGTTTTTTTTTTTTGAGGAATCAGCCTTTGGCGCGGACACACAACATCACACCAAAGATCAAACGACTTTCAAGATTGTGTTTTACCATGGTTTTACTCAATGGATTAACGCTGCTTTATTTGCTAATGCTCAGGACCTCAGATATTTAGGACCTTATGGTTCAAGATTTCAGATCTTGTTTTATACTGTTATCTTTTTTCAGAATTTGAATAGAATTCTGGTCATTTTGACTAGAATCTAGTCATTTTTTAAAATAGAATCTAGTAAGTGTCCCTCTGATACGGTAATCTATTCAAATCTGACTAGATTGTTTTGAGAGTGTAGGGTTGGGTTTATTGTTGACTCGTAAAACTGTATATCTATACACAGAGACAACTTCAATTAATATTTCACACTGGTTTAATCGTCGTTTGGCATTGTTTAATTATTGAAAGACCTCAAATCCCGGATTAGGGTCAAAGAAGCATTCAAAATGGAAGTTATCGTATTGTATTTTGCAAGACGATTTTATAATCCTGCTAATGATTATTCTTCTGTATTTCTTCTGGCCATGCATCAAACAATATACAGTATTAACAGATTCCTAAGTTGAATTTCGAGTCATTTATGAAGTTAGTTAGGCCCTACGACTATGTTTCAATGTTTTATTTGTACAGTATAAAGCATGATTCGTAAGTGTCTAAAATAATGGAATATGTTTTACATTTTGATTTTTGAGGAATAAATACAGACCCCAAAACACATTGAAATCGACTTCATGTTTATATATTACACATTGCAAAAAAGGGATAGTATACGTGGATACATTCCAATGGACAAACGGTTCACGAGACCGAATAGTAATACTCACAAAAGCGAAGGCCCATGAGACCAAAGAAACAGGAGAGTATGGACGTAGTATAACATTCACAATTTTGATTCAGTTCTAACCCACTCATACATCCCTCCGTATCAGTTATGTTTGCATAGTCCGTTTAAATCAGTTTTTAGTGAACTGCTTCGAGCACTGCTCATCAAATGCGTTGGTGAAGTCTGCTGACTTCGACGTCATTGAACTCGGGCACGGCCGGCATCTTGCAAACGTAAGGCATTCCTCCCTGGATGTCGCACCCGATGTCGTCCCACTGTCGTGTAGACTCTGAGCCGTCATCGCTCCGCCATATAATGACGCAGTCCTCGTTGAGTCGGCCTCGTGCGTGGTAGCCGTTATCGGGTTGACCTGGTAACCAATGGCTGAAGTCATTGGAAGAACCATCCGACCACACCCAAGGGCCATCTCGTACCTCCTGGTGAATTCCCGTCCACATCCCGGTGGGTAGATCGGTGCCAGAACTATTTTTCTATAGGGCAATAAAACACAGAATACAGAAAAACGTTCTTAATACTAGATCGCTGATTGTTTTAATCATTATTGTTTTTTATCTATTTCAGAGAAAAGAATAACATTATAAAACTTTGTATGATAATAACACCAATAACAAATAATCATAACAAGGTCCGTGAACCTATTCGGGTTCAAGGCAGCTATGTCATAGAGAACGCATAAACGTAAACTTTAACAAAAGAAAAGTAAGAACTTCGGGAGAGTATCCGAAACAACGAGTTAGTAGTTTGTCTAAGAAGGGGGAACAACTATTTCTTATACGCTGCATTCTTTAATAATTGAATATGTTTTTTATGATTCCTGAGGCAGCCTAAGAAATATCTGAAGAAAAGATGGAGCTTCTCGACATCAATAACCACGTGATGTACATCATCAAGGCTACATTGTCATGGAAAATCACACCGTAATTTTGTAGATTTTATGTCATTCATACTACATTTAAAAAAAAAAATATTCGAGCACCTCATCATTACTATAGTTCACATAACATGATCATGTCGCATTCAACTTGTATTTGAAACATGAAACATTACATCATGATGCGAAAGGGGAAACGGGGATATCGAAAGGGAAAACATAAAAAGAGAAACAGGAACTTAGAGGGTAAAATATTATTGCTCTTACCTTTGATGGTTGTTTTTAATAGAATTTATATGTTGGTGTTATGACCAAGTTAATGTGAACAAACTTTTAATGTATGATCACGAAAGAAGATCATTAATTGGAACAATGGCAAAGCCAGAATTGTGGAACAGGGGCAGGGGGGTGAGGGCACAGAGTCACATAGTTCCGTGAATGAAATTTTAGCGGATGAAAACGCGATCCCCTCGTTCTCCCGCCCCATCGGCTACGCCTATGATTTTGGAAGAAAGCTTAACTATTAAAACCTTTATCGTCTGGTGAGGAAGGAAACGGGATATACCGTGTGAGGGACAATGTCTGATCTCTTATATAATGAATGAATGTTATTGAAAGGATGCCATTAGTGGTTTCAAGGAGGTGTATTAAAATAACTCTACACTCCTTCACTCAATCTCATTCTATCTTTCTTCCCGTTGCTTTTCTCGCTTTCCTCTTCATTTATCTTCCTGCATCTCATCGCATCTCCCTCTCTCTCCCTCTCTCTCTGTCTTTCTCTCTGTCTGTCTCTGTCTCTTTTCTCTCTCTCTCTCTCTCTCTCTCTCTCTTCCTCTTCAAACCTTATCGTCTAACAGTAGGCTACATGGGACCTGGGACAGCCCCTCCCACATAACACCCTCATGGCAGCTTCCTGAAGTACCACCTCCTATTAACAAAAAAATCCTCTTGTGCCCTAACTCTCCAAAGCATAATAATAATAATAGTTCAGTTCATAGCGCATAGCGCATAATACGTTGGAAACTATTACCCTAGCTTTAGCTCCGGCAGCCGTTATCAGCGCACAGTGCATTTCAAGGAATAATCCTTCCATGCAGGTATCCATTTACCTCACCTGGGTTGAGTGTGGCAAATGTAGATCAATGTCTTGCCAAAGGATAGTGCCGCGGCGGGACTCGAACCGCGGACCTTGTGATCGACAGTCCGGTGACGTATCCACTCGACCACAACACCTCTACTGGTTTGACATGCACAGTCATGAGCAAAATAATTAAGTTTCCTTATGTTTATCTTATGGACCTAAACATTTTTGTCCCTTCAAAACCGCCTCTATATTATGGGCTTACTCTAAAAAGGTGAAATAGCCAAATTCTTTATCTGAAACTAACGAAAAACGAATGAAATGAAACGAAAGATTTCGTTTCATTTATCAATTTCCCCCTCATCATCTTTCCTATCTCGTTGTCGTTTATTTCTCTCTCTCTCTCTCTCTCTCTCTCTCTCTCTCTCGTCGATCGATCGATCGATCGATAGATAACGAATATAACACTTACGTTATCGAGATCACCATGATCACTGTTCGCTGAGTTGAATATCTCATAGATGAAGTCATTCTCGGCTTGATCATGAATGGATACGAGATGGGCGATGCCATCGGAGTCGAAGTGTTCATGACATCTCGTCTCCGCTATCGACCACCGTAACATCTCATCGAAGTACCGGTAACAGTAACCATTTCGCTGAGTCCAGGCATGTGGGCAAGCGTATTCGTCTGCAGTGTTGCCATACGTGTATGATATAGCAGCACAGAGCAGGAAGATGTATAAGACCTTCATGATGTTTCTACATTGATTAGATGGATGAAATAATGGGATATTAAGCTTAAAGTATCAGTACACATTTTTTTTAGTCATATGTCCGAATTTTATTTCAGTTCTTATTATGAGTCTGGCCTACGATTATATTCATTAGGTCAAGGGAATGTGATTTTTTTTCTCTCACTAATATAACTCTTCCAACATTCAAGCGATCAAATAATATGGTTCATGATTGCTAAGTTATGAAGTAAACATAAATAACATGACGACTGATAGGTAATAAAATGGATCCACATAAATTTACAGTCAAAACAATATCATCAATACATAATTCCGTCATTACCTTTCGCTCTTCTTTGATTGCATACTTTAGCCGAGGAAGGGGAAGGGGGCTACAAGCTACAAGGCTTTTAGAGCTACGACTTCCCATTATTTGCTCCCCCGCTCCACGCCTGACGGATATTTAGAGATGATTATATCGACAACACGCTAACATTCTTCATTTTGTTGGCATATTTATTCATTGTCAGAGCATCTTTACTTGAGTAGGCCTACATGCTGCCCGCCTCCTCTCCACTATAGGTGGGCTATGCTAATGATGAGGATCATGCGAGCGATATAGTCAGCAACCGAAGTTTTGCTGCATATTGTACTTAAAATCCGACGCCTTTACTTTCGATGAGAAACAGAAAAGTTCCGTGTGACTTTGCAAGAGATGTCAGAAGAAGATATTAGAAAATAACGCAATTAATGAATAATTCAGAGAACATAGAACTTACCAAGTAACTGAATTTGTATCTGAAGAAGTATCTGAATCTCTCGTCAAACTGAAGAAAGGGACAAGTAATTACTGTTTCACTCAAGCAGAAAGAAAATGCAATGTGGATGCTTTGAAGGCTTCTACTAATTCTTCACCTTATCATTAGGACATACCATGGGCACTATGATGGTGGACATATCAAACGACCGTCAGCAACCCATCAAATCAGCCACAGTCCAGAAAGTAATTAGCCGATAGATAACCGGTACCAGCAATGCTCACATTCCAACAGTGAAAGATGGTATGCTGTTTAGATTAACTTTGAGCGCTGCTGCTGATGCGTTTACAAAGGCGCACGCATGATCATACTTGGCCCATCAGTTACAAACCCATGAGCTGTGGATTTGATAAACTAGGGGCATTGTTCAAAGAAAAACAGAAATATGCACAATATTTTGGTGCTCTTTGGCGTGAGAAGAAGGATATTTTTGTTAGGGATGGACGTCAGACGCAAAAGCTATTAAAGAGCCATCTACCTCCCCGGTCTGTCTACTACTGCTGATAACACTCTCTTCCAGTGGAGTCGACATGCTCTGTTCGCCCCGATCCCCTTCCCTCTCCCCTATCTCTATATTACTCCTTCCTCTCTTTTTAGCCTATTTCTTTTTTTTTTCTTTTTCTGTCTCTCACTAGTTCTTTCTCTCCTTTCTCTTTCATGCTATTTCCCCCCACCCTCTCTTTCTTTCTCTTGCATGTACGTTCCCCCTTTTCATTTCCCTATTCATCCCATCTCAATCTCTCTCGTCTTACATGTTTTCTAATCCCCATTTTCCTTTGCATCTCTCTTCTGTCTCCCACTTCCCCCTCTCTTTCTCTCTCTCAATTCGTACCATGAGCTCGTTATACGTCCCGTTTCCATTTCTTTTGTCTAAAGATCAAGTGTATACTGTTGAATTCCTTTTTATTCGCCTGCATTAAAGCCGATTAAAACCAACGACAGGAAGCGATTATCGATGACCGCGGAAGTTGTATATAGGGGACATGTCGCATGTAATGTTTGCCCATTCTTAGGGTCCTATCAATACAAAAAAGGATAATCTCGAACGCACACTTGGAAAATGTAAAACTCATTCAGAAATACTGGTCGTGAGACATTCAAAACTGCTCACTTACATAACAGATTTATTCAGAAGAGAATTATACAGCATACAATTATTGATTATCAGAAACTGATCATGTAGACAGATAGGGCTACACTTTTTTGTGTAAACATTCTTGATGTGATTTTCTTGGTGTCTCATATAATTACTTTTGACTGGACCTTTACGCGATTTCCCACATCTGATTTGTTATGATTAATAACATGTCTGTATTTTCGTGAAATGTCATAGTGAACTGTGTGTTTGTTGTTGTTGTATTTCCAGTAAAACAGTGAGGAAATGACTGATAAAGATTATGTTCGCACTGGCTGGACGTGTAGCAGGCCTGCATCTGGCAAGTTCAAGATACTTTAATTCAAAGTTTATAGTTTATCTGATGGCTATATTGACTTGATAACCCCAACAAAGCTTGAACAGTCTCAGTTATTAAATTAAATATGTAGGCCTATATGAAATTACACTTTCAATATGATTTTTTGTTTATAAATCCATTTGAATCCTTTATAACTATTAAATGTGGCAACAACGTTTGTCTAGACTAATTTTCTTGTCCTATTTAACCTCTCTGTATATAGCTCATAATTATGTAAGGCTTCGAAACATGTAATTCTCTTTTTCCAGCCAAAACAATGACCAGACTATTTCTAAGTTTTAAGTAGAAGCAGGAAATATGTCGCATGTTTACCTCAATTTTAAAGCCCGTCAGGAAATCCAAAACGGAACGATTTGTTTGTCGTTTTGTTATCTTCTAGCCTTCTGGAACCTTTGGCAAACCTTCTGCTACTGTATTGGAATATTTTGTAAAAGAACCCTTGTTGAATACGTTTTTGTTTTTTAACTGCAAACCCTGGAGTATTACTCTTGACACTCCTTCATGACACTCCTCGTATACTCCTAAATATAAAACCCATGTTGTGGGTGTCTTTATAATAATATGGTATGGGAAAATTTCGACAGAGAGAGAGTGGAAGAGAGAGAGGGAGAGAGAGAGGGGGAGAGAGAGAGAGATAGAGTGAGAGAGAGAGAGAGAGCGAGGGAGGGAGGGAGAGAGGGAAATAGAGAAAGAATGAAAGAAAGAAAAGGATATATAATTATGTGTCTATATATATATATATATATATATATATATAAAAGTGCGAGAATTCTCAACTCTGACATGACAACGGGTGTTCCAGAATATGTAGACGTGAAGAAAAAATGGTCTAGGAACGTGAGACGTAGCTGTGCTTTACAATTTTATTACGAGCTTTCGGCTTGTGAGGCCTTCTTCAGGTTCTGAATATATATATATATATATATATATATATATATATATATATATATATATAATATATCGAGAGAAAGAGAGAGAGAGAGAGAGAGAGAGAGAGAGAGAGGGTGGAGGGAGGGGAGGGAGTGAGGAAAGAGAGAGATTGAAAGAAAGAACAAGATATATGTATGTGTCTATATATTAAGAGAGAGAGAGAGAGAGAGAGAGAGGATGAAAGAGAGATTAAAATAGATCTCTTAGTGAAATAACGTCTATAAGAACAGAATTTGTCAAGTAAACACAATCAGAAAGGACGGTCATTCCAGACGACGTGAAATTCCGTGAGAAAAATCTAATCCCTGCCTTTTCCTTTTTAGTTTTCTTTAAAAATAAACATCGTAGCACTCACACGTTATCTTTTCACTAGTAACTTTTGATATTGGTCACCACTCTCTCTCTCTCTCTCTCTCTCTCTCTCTCTCTCTCTCTCTCTCATTCTCTTTCTCTGTCTCTTTCTCTCTCTCTCTCTCTCTCTCTCTCTTTCTCTGTCTCCTAGCTCTCTCATTTCGGTGTCCCTCTATCTATTTACTATCTATATATGCATGTATTGTTTATTTTGTATCCATCTATGTATGTATCTATCTATATGTCACTCTTTTTTTACTTTCTCAGTTCTCTCTCTTTCTTTCTCTCTCTCTCATGATTTATTTCTTATTTGCTCTCTCCATCTATCTATCTCTACTTCTGTCCCTCTCTCTCTCTCTCATTTTCCCTATATTCTCTCTCTTATCGTTTCCTATCCTCCAATCCCATGTCGTTCTGCCCGCAGATACATTTCGTTCTATATCACTTTCTCTCTCTTTGATCACCTGCTCTCCATATATACTTGTATATTTTACGCTAGTATTTTCGTACTATCGAACCTGTCTATCCATGCACCCTTCCTGATGATAGATCGTAGCTATGCTATGAGTGAAACCATTTTGCGCCCTCTTGTGTTTTAAGTACAACGCATGCAGAGTATCGAGGGAGCAACGATACCAACACAAAATTGAAAAAAAAAAAAAAAAATTAGGACCACTGTAATTCCGACACTGATTTTGTTTTACTTAATAAAAAGAATATTCATAAGAGTGTTATAATTTCTAGGCATTCCACATTTACTACATTGATAGCAACAAAACAATAAGTTGAAACACCTGAAATGTGAACAAACTTGTCATCATTAACATAATGTTACCCAAGAAAACAATTAGAAAGAGCGTGCTCAATATCCAATGATGGATTAGGAAAGTAAAATATATGATAAATTTTCAATAATGTCAAATGAAAGATACTTGAATATCTCCAACATTATCATTATGACAGTATTCTATAACCGAGCGAACATGGTATATTTATAGCATCTGAATTCCATTGGTTTTATAACCGTTTAGATCTTCTTTTGTAAAGTCAATATTTTGAGGATTTTTTTTTCATTGCTTTTACATTCTGCAACAGTATAAGTCTTCAAGACGACTCCAGCATAAAATTGCAAATAAATATGTTTCATGCGCCAGTCGTTTAGTGTTATATGTATTGCTCCTAAGTCCTAACATGCTTAAGCTACGTAAAATTGTATTTGTTTGGTTTATGAGATACATATCAACAAATAATCAACTACCAGCATAAAAAGTTCAATGATTTACAGAGTAAAAAGTACATGACCCAAAAGTTAATTGATAAGACATTAAAGATACTATGTCCCTCTTGCAGCCAACCTTAAAATTCTGTAGAACTTTGAAGGAATTATGAATATGTCATGTATGTCCTATCTGTGAAATTTAAACGTTAGCAGTGTCCTAATATTCAAATTATGCAAGGAAACCCGTTTACTTGCTAGACTTCACTGTCAGACACTATTGAGTGACTGACTGGCTTTTTCTTCTTTGGTAATAACATACATAAAATGAGCTGTAAAGGGTACATGAGCATTTGTTTGTCTACATCAATAACCCACTTCTTGTAATGGCCAAAATTAAATTGACTGAATCTTTGCGCAGCACAAAACGTACAACCATTCGGTACAATGGTCTGAAATCAGACTATTATCTACTGACTTGTAGCTCTTAAGTTGATTCGACAACTAATAGTCGTTATTTTCCCACTTAAAGACATTTTCAAGCCCCCCCCCCTTTTTAGGAAAGTTCTAAATTAGTATTATCTTTCAAATGCCGTTGGAATTTTGGCCTGCAAATGGGACATAGTACCTTTAAAATATATTTAGAACTGAACAAAAATTTTGAATGTTTATTTGCGAGTTACAAGTTTAATTGTTAATATAAAATTGCCATTTGATTTTTAGTAAAAGAGAAATTTGAGAATTAATGCTATACTGTTTATTACAACAATGACGGAGTAGGTAGCCCACGAAGACTGGTGGAGATTGAGAGTTGTAAATAATATAAGATATAAAGGTTTTTAGTTTAATACAAAGAAGAAGAAATAGAGCTAAAATTATATACATGCAGGTGAACTTCTGGAGATAAGTTACACAACACACATATTCAAGATTTATCGACATGTTATTAAAAAAAAAATCAAACACTGTAATGGATGCTAATGGCATGTTTTGAACGCAAACTCATACAGCGGTGGTCACTTTCGTGATAAGTATAATTAATTTGGTGGAAGTATGTATCTCAAACATGTCAATTTAGGCATCTATACATTGTTAATATTAACTGCATGTACTTTTTTAAAATACGATACCGTACATTATATATATATATATACACATATATGCAGTCTGAATAGTGGGGAGGGATATTTCCTTCTTCAAGATGTACGTAAGAAAACACATTTGGTTTAGTAGTTTTTGAAACGATGGGTTGAGAACTAACTTTGGAAAAGGGTCTATACTTTTCATCGGTTGTTTGTCGAGGACTTTTTCTTATAATGTACATTTTAAATAAAGGAAAGGAGAAATAAAAAATGCAAGATATCGCTCACAGCTCCTGATACCGGAGCACCCTACAAAATATATATGTACGAGCAAAGATATAATAACACTACCGATAAATAATGGCATCTTCACTACAGCTAATGTCAGTCACATTGTTTCAGATAGCACTCCATTTGACCAGCCATAGCCGAGCGGCATTATGTACGTGGCGCGGTAGCACCCATCTACACCTGGGAGGAGAGTGGCAAATGTAGATGAATACCTTGGTAAAGATCGTTAAATAAAAGAACGTAAAGAACGCCACGCTGGGATTCGAACCTTTAACCTCCAAATAACATAAGAGTACTGAAAAAGAGCGCGCGAGAGAGTGACAGAGAGACAGAGAGAAGAAGAAGAAATTTCTTGACTATACCATATATACATTTACGCTGAGAAAGGTGAATCCTAATTAGGTCCGATTGGTGTCATATACTGATTCTCTTGATACCCACTGTCTCTCGGTCTGTGGAAGAAGGCGCCCCCTGTTGATGATTGTTCGATTCTTGGTTCAATGACCTCCATCCAGTAGCTCAACTTGCGTGTTTTCTGGAAGGCACTCCCGCGGTTGTCAAACTTCACCACATCTGGAGTTCGGGGATTGAATGAGAAAGAATGTTTCAACAACAAAAAATGGCATTTTGTAACATAATTCTAAAACACGTAAAAATTAGGAGACTGCGGAAGATGTTTATGAACATAAGGACAAGATGACAAAAATGTCTTAACCAATTTTTACTTCTCTATCATGTTTATGGAAAACTGGAAATGGAAAAGAATTATTCTTTTTAAATGTCGAGTATCTCTGGCATACATTTGCCAAATAGAAAAATAGGCACTTCCCCCCAAAAAAATATTCGATCAGGAACAAAATAAGGGTGATGTGTAGACATGGTAGAAATAAAAAAATGTAATGAAACGTAAATGATATCTATGAATGTAACTTACACAATCCCGGTTCTTCAAAGAGCACTTCTCCATCCTCAGGTATGATGTGACTGTTATACCTCTTCTCATCTAAGATGGAGATCTTCTCTCCAGAATCCAACAATCGGTGGATCCCGAAAGCAATGTCGTTGGACGCTGTCTTGAACTCGTACCTAGTAGTAAAACAAAATTTTCCCGATCTGGTCAATTATATTGATATATTTCCCTAATATGTTTGCTGTTGGATTAAACACCGTGTCAGATCATTTGAAGCACTCTTGGCTATGTGACTACACAGCGTAATAAACAGTACGATAAACTGTGGGCACGAAGACCACAGTGTGTGTCCAGGAAATATCCACAGTGCTATCGAAGTGAACATTCTGTGTTCACATTTTTTCCACAGTGTAGAACACTGTGGTACAGTTACTCTGTGATCACACCATTCTGTGATCACAGAGTTAGTTCAAAACTATTAAGTGTTGAGAATGTTCACACACTGTGTTCACAATGTACACTGTGTCAACATTTTTACACACTACGTCCGCACTATATACACACTTTGTCCACACTATTTATACACTTTGTGTACTCATTGTAGACATAACGACACTATTGCAGTGTGTTAAGTGTGTTTCTGCTGTATACACTGTTTTCACACTCGGTACATATTGTGTTCACACTTTATACACACTGCGTTCACATTTTATACACGCTGCATGTACTACACTATGTTTACCAGTTTGCCAGTGTATACTGTACACTGTACACAAGAGGTCTTCAGTTTGTATCACTTTCAAGACGTGTCGATAAACGCTGGGCAATCATTATGTAAGTGTCCGGGTATTATGAGCCTGATATATTCGTATCTCATCCTCAAACATGTGTCAAAGGACAAACCTTAAGATACTGCCTGCCGTCGAGACTCTGTGCTTGACTTCAGTTGACCTTTTACCTGGAAGTTCCATGAAGGTCATGTCATCATGATTGAGGTCACATCCTTTCTTGTAAAAGAATGAAGGAACTTTCCCCCCGAGGTTGATCTATATATCATCAGAAGATGTAGAAATAATCAAAATAATTGATCAATAAGAAAACTGACGCGTAAATGCGTCTTAAATGTCTTCTCTGTAGCAAGGTCGTGTCTCTCGTAAAATTTGCCCAATGGAAATTCATTTGATCAAATGATTACAATTTTTTCTGATGAAAAATATTAAAATGATTAAGCATAACTATTAAATACCGGCAGGAATGTGGAGTGATTACGCCTAGATATTATATGCTCCAGTAAGAAAATTCAAAGTATACAGTCATTAGGAGCCATAATCTTTATCGCTTAACGATAACAAAAAGGAAATTTTAATTCATTTTTTAGTGTATAAAGGATGACACGATATCAATTGCTAATATCATATGAAACAACCTTATCAAAAATATCTATAAAAAAACGATTGCATGTACATGATATACGATATACAAGCTCGTTCCCATTTGATGTAGATTCTAGACGAGCTCCGACAGTGTCGGTAAACGTAAGTGAGTGGAAAAGGATACAATAGCACATTTTCGTAAAAATGTAACAACATTTATATTTCATTCACCTGTAGTCAGAATTCATATTGCATTATATTACGTTTTGTTAGGTAAGGCGAGTCATAATGTTTATCCTACCTAGCAGCACCTACATTATGTATGCCATTTGGATTCTGACTATTGAGATACATTTATTCGTAACAGGTGAATGAAATAATTCGTATCGAGGCGCTTCACAAAGACGTATGCATTAAATTTGGTTACATACGAAAATGGCGAGTAGTTTACCGATAAGAGGTTATGTCTCTTACCTTACTTGGGCACATGTTAGGAACCCCATCTGTATCGGTGAGAGTACCGCCCCAGTGAACAGGTAATATCTCAGCATCTATGTGCTTCAAGAGAACCTCACGCCAGTTACCTAGATGTAGAAAAATACACCAGAATGATGTGAAATAATACATTTTTTCCATTTGCCATTTTGAAATATTAAATTTGTAATTATTTCATGATTTTAATCTACATCGGCTGGTACGAAAAAGCAGCTGCATGTAGCCTGTGCCGATATCCGCTGGCGATTTCTTTCTCGGCAATCGATCTATGATCATCTGTCTTGACGACATTTTGAGCAATGTTAAGTAATTTTAATAGATATTTTACTCAATCTAAATACCATCCTTAATGTCCTTGGGGTCATGTATTTAGAGGGAAATGGCTTACGCGGAGATGGTATCGAACCCGCGGTTTCCATATTCCAAACCATTTCCTATTTCCACTCAGCCAACACGTCCCAAATATCAACAATTATCATGATTTAAGTTTTGGTTGAAGAGTGTGTTTATTTCTTTCTTAGAGGTTGAACTTACTTCCTAATACATGTATTCTCTCTTTGGTATCTTCTGTAAAGCATGACCTTAAGAGATAATAGGCTACCGGTAAGAGCTTGGTAGGACGGACTACAAACATCTGATGAATAATCCCCGGATAATGCTCCTCCATGATTGTGAACAGCTAAAGAGATTATGGTGGAAGTAAATATTGAGACGATTGCATAGCAATTAAATCAACAAAGCAGTGTCAGACACGTCCCGCATAAGTTTTTATATTATTATTCTTTTATAATTCTACCCATTAGAGCATCGTGAACGGAATCAAATATCATCACTCATACTCATGGTGACGTCATCACCATTTCTAGTCATCACGCATCTATTTCCAAATATCTGGCAAAAGTATAAGAGCCATGTCGATGATGATGTGGAACACTCTTAAAAACTCACATGTTAAATCCTCTTTAAAAGAGCCGAGGAGCAACAACGTGGTCAAAATGGTTTAGGCCTACATGTATTACAATAATCATTCAAACCTTTTTAGTGATGTTGGATCCAGCTTTGTAAAAGTGTAAATTTAGTTTTTAGAGCATATGACCATTCTTAGTCTTGTATTGATTCTAATTTTGAATTGTTTTCTAAGATGGGCGAATGATATTTTGTTTTAGGAGGGCAGGTCCTGTGGGTTTGTGTCAGCGAGTAGGAGTATACTCTTCGTGCATGTTGAAGGTTGGTTCGTTATAAAGGGAGTGTTTTCTTGCGGAGAAGCTACTTGATTCTCTCCTTAAAGATACTATGTCCCTTTTGCAGCCAACATCAAATTCTGTAGAACTTTGCAGGAATTATGAATATGTCATGTATGTCCTATCTGTGAAATTTAAACGTTAGCAGTGTCCTAATATTCAAATTATGCAAGGAAACCCATTTACTTGCTAGACTTCACTGTCAGACACTATTGAGTGACTGACTGGCTTTTTTCATCTTTGGTAATAACATACATAAAATGAGCTGTAAAAAGTACATGAGCATTTGTCTACATCAATAACCCACTTCTTGTAATGGCCAAAATTAAACTGATTGAATCTTTGCTCAGCATAAAATGTACGACCATTCGGTACAATGGTCTGAAAAATCAGACTATTACTTACTGGCTCTATAGCTCCTAAGTCGATTCGACAACTAATAGTCGTTATTTTCCCACTTAAAGACATTTTCAAGCCCCCTTTTTTTAGGGAAGTTCTAAATTAGTATTGTCTTTCAAATGCCGTTGGAATTTAACCTTTTCTTTTTTGGCCTGCAAATGGTTAGTACCTTTAACATAAGAGCTGTTACCTCAATCATGACGGCCATACCGGGTTTCCACATGTGGCTAGCGCTGAGGTTATCGAGATCGACGATGAGTGTGATCCCTTCTATATGACGACCCAGCTATAGGGAAGAGAAAACAAAGGAAATAAGACCCATCGTATAGTTACGCGCACCCATAAAAAGGGACATCTCCATTGAAAGATAAATGAAGTTGTTCATGTATATAGACATTCTTTGTTACGATACGTATATACATCGTAGACTTTTGAGGTTTTCAATTATTCCCCCTACAAAATATGGATCTGACTTAGAGGCCTACACCATTTAAGTAACAACCAACATTACTAATCGGCAGGGCGAATACCTCAGGAAAATATCGAGTTTGCTTAATACACTGTTGCCCATAATGTTGGAATATCTTTTTTTAACGTCTTTTTACAAAATGTGTGACAATACGGTTTATTCTTGATAGATATAATTTATCTTCTCAGATATTTATTCATCTATCTAAAGATTTATAGGGGTTGATGAATAAAGTTCTATAGGAGATATAAACTCTATCTATCAAGAATAAACTATATTGCCACAATCATTTTATGAAAAGAGGTAAGAAAACAAAATTATTCTAACTTTATGGGCAAGAGTGTAAAAAGGGTGGGTTACCCTTTAGTGTGAGGAATTATTGTACATGTTGTATGTCGAGACAGGGAAGGAGATTTTTTTTCTGTAAATTTGTAGGAATAACATAATTAGATAATGTTATTCAGGTACCTTATCGTGAATGTTGAAATTACAAACTTTATCCAATGATAAAAGATCAGTTAGGTTATTATGAATGAATAGATTGATACCCATAATTAAAACATTCATGTTATGATTATTATCTCATTTAAAAACCCTTACAAACTGATAGATTATAGATTTCAACAATATTTACCTTTTGAGAAATTACTTCCAGTTCTTTGACCATTCTCTCAATGACATATATATTAGTTCTGACGATATCTCCTGTCTTCACTGAGTAAATGAGTCCTGTCATAAACAAAATTAAAAAAGATTCGGGATCACTTCTCAGGTTGCTCTATCATGAATAAATAAACTCATTTCTTTCTTATAGGGTCTACATTTATGACATTATGGTCATGGTTTCAAAATGAAAATAAGATTCGAAAAATTGTCAAGCGATGCATATTTTGTTTTTATTTTACAGAAAGCACTTCTTTCATAATAAAACAAGAAAATATTTCAACAACTGCGTATTGATTTTGTTTACTTCATGTGTACTCAAGTTATCTAGTCAGCTGTTTAAGCGAAGTTATGTCTATCACTTTGTAGATAATTATGTATCAATTTTACAGAGTTATAATTCTGCGAAAGTTACAAAGTTATAACTATGTGTAATTTTTGTAACAAACGCTTTGAAGCAATTAGACATATATCATTATCAAGGAAGATGATAAGTAAATCTCCTAAAAACAAAATTTACATAACTGACCTTTGGGGTCAACATTCCCGAGTGGACTCAGCCATACCACGTGACCAAGCTTGTCCAATCCTAGTGATCCTCCTGGCCAGTATTTCAGACATACCTAAATTCAGAATAGCGAAAAGGAAAATTACCACCAAAATCGATTCTTATCATAATATTTTATCACAACGAAGAGACACTAGATGCTATTAAATATGCAATAGGTTTCGAACGTTTACATATTGGTCTATGGCTGGAAATACAGGCGTCCGTAAAAATACGAGAACGAATATTTTGAAAGAAACGGTATAGTTTTGATTGAGCCAAACTGTTAGGAAATAAAATATACACATGTACATAATTATAAATGCATTTATGAAAAATAAGCTGTAATTGTTTCATGTTATCACCGACGATATTTTAGTGCAACATGCATCTTTATTGAATAAAACAAAATCAAATCACTGTTCAGAACTCTTCAGAGTCCCAAAATGATATCTCAGCAAAGTATAATACAGTATAATGTCTATGAATAGTGAAAACAGTAAAAGTTAGTGAGAACGTTTAAACTGCTACTTATTTTGTCTAAACTATTCAATTGCCTTCTCCAGTATTTCTTCAGACACGTTGACAAAAAAAGTAATATGAAATATATTTGAAATGATGACGTAAAAGTAAAAAAAGTCTTTTTCATAATAGGGCATATCAAGTACAGAAAATTATGATTTATGCATACCTCAGGTATCTGATACCATTCGTGTATTGTGTCTACTCTCATTTGTGCTCGCCACACAATATCCTAGAGGAAGAAAAATATACTGGTTAACTTTAGTTTTAAGTTACCTTGCTTAAAATCGAAATACATGCAATTAAACAGGTAGAAACACTGCTGTGACTATACTAGAAAAGGGTAGAAATTGGAAATAGTTTCATGTGTAATGTTATATAACAACCATACATTTTTATAAATAGACCTAAATTTTTGGTTTCCTGGGCATCGTTCACGATAACGGCATAGGTATACATGCAAGTTCACCGACATTCTATTGAAACGCTCTTTTTTTGCAATACATGCATTCCAATGGGGTTTCGGCGAACATATATTTATAATATTATAACGGTTTCATGAAACGCTGCCCTGGATTTTAGCCTCTTTATAAACATAAATGTTTATTTGCAAGATAGATATTTTCAAATAGCTTGTCTCTCACATGCAGCCTCCACGTAAAGCGAGAAGGAATGTTCGATGAAATATTACATTGTCTTATCATGATTAGCTCTTCTTTATGTATGATCATTTAAAAGGAAATCTTCATGAAAACATTGATTAAGTCTCCCCGACATCACATTGCTAAACAAAATAAGAATGACAAGCCAGGCAAAGATAATCATTCATAAATTATAATGAAATGTTTTTTCGCCTAATCGGTACGCGTGAGGGAAGTATGTCATTAATTCCATAAATCAGATAAATATTTCACGTGCTGTTTTGGTTTCGAATTAAAAATGATATGAGTCAAGCCACACCAAAGATAAATTATAATAAACTTTATGTTGTCGTACCTACATGTACGCTATTGATTTTCAGACATGCTTTTTCATAGTCATAATCGCTATATAGAATATAGATCGGTATTTGTATATTAAACTTCAGCCTAAAAGCATCGAACGCCGTGAAAGACGAAAACATAAATTATTTGCAAATTATAAAACCATCAGTTATCTTTCATATCTGAATTATAGATAATGTTGCTTATGTAAACAAAAACCAAAAAACATAGGTGAGGTTTATTTTTTCTAGATATTTTGAAGGCTCATTGAAACAGGAAACAAATTAGAAAATGCAGCTAAGATAGAGCATTGAGGGAAAATATGTTTATAATTAATGTCAACTGATTGATAATATCACAATGAATTATGTCAACATTGAATGTGATTATGGTTCACGAGCATGGGTAGAGAACAGGCGCGGATCCACGGGGGGCCGACGGCAAAAAAAAAGAAGAAGAAGAAAAAAAATTTTCTCACGAATTGGGAAAAAAAGAAAAAATAGTGCTCTTATCCCCGCTTATTCACCGGCTGGCTGAGTCGCCGCTTAATATTTTCTCACGAATTGTGAGGAAAAAAAAGTTCTTCTTACCCTCCCCTCCGCTTGGCGGCTGGCCGATTCGCCGCTAAATATTTTCTCACCAATTGGCCCCCCCCCCTCTCTTGCCGCCGGCTGGATCTGCCCCTGGTAGAGAAACGAGTAAGAAATATTCATGAAAAAATTGGCAAAGTGACTTATAAAAGAAAATAAACCAAGATATGAAATTCGATGTAGCTATCCTTCTGTCGCATAGAAGAAAAATACATTTATGAAGAAAAGGGTGAGGAGGGAAAAGATTCGGGATTTTTTATTTTACCTTAGGCCTGATTATTGTAAATCCAAATTCATGAGTCCTGTAAGAAAAAAAATGTGATAGGACATACCTGACGAACTAGGGCTTCTGTCTTCTTGATGTCAAATTTGCGAGCTACAGATGGAGGAATATTAATGATGAAAATCGATTTAAAACAAAGCAAAGAATTGCAATTATAATTATGTATATCAATGCTAAATCTATACTGATAATACCTTCGGGTAACTATAAATTAATTATATCTTCATCTAATATCTTATTAGAATGTTGTGATGAATAACATGAAAGCTAAATATGTGTCAGCGGCGTTCTACATATTTTAAAAAGATATAATTATAGGCCTACTTACTTTTAATCACAAATATTGCTCAAGTTGGCAATGTGTCGATTTTCATTTCATAGTAATAGGCCTATCTTTCAAATGTATCTTACTGCAATTGTATACGTTATTTTATGACATAATATATTATGTATGTACATGTGTGTTTTCTTGTTACCTTGAATTAAAGGCACCAATTATATTTATTTTTAAATAAAAATACCTCGTAGAAAGCGCAGCAGCTGATGATCATCATGGATTGGTTTCTGTATATCATTCAGTTTTGATTTTAGCTGTAAATGAAGGAAAAAACACGGATTCATGGCGGCTCTATAGGATCTCAAAATGGGGGATGGGGCATTATTGTTTGAGGTTACAACTGTGTTTTTGATGGGGGTGTTTGATTGTTTGGCTTTTTATAAATGCTTATTTCGGTGGAAAATGGAATAAGGGAAAGTTGCATTGAAGCTGTACTTTCAGCTATATACTATATAATTCAAATGAACTGGAGTTTTAACTGCCATTCTTTAATGTACACGGTACTAGTACGTAATGATGAAGATAAGTGTTTTTTAATAAGATAAATAGTGATGTCTTCTTATAAAGCGCTTAGGTCCGTCATGCATGGCGTTCATAGCGCTATGCACAATATAGATGATAATACAACAACATAATTATACACATTTTTAAAACAGAAAGCATTAAACTAAAAGCATGTAACTGACAGATTCAATGTAATGAAAACAGATTTCAAATATAAAGATGATATTTACATTAGAAATTAACGTAGGGTACCCCATGCAAATTGGCATGGGGTACAGTACAACATTAAACTGAACTGGCTAAAATTACAGTGTGATTAACCTAGATTAACTCAAGGTAAAAGGAAAAATAATATTGGGTGAAGGACAACATTTGTGAATTTTAAGAATTTGATCATGATTGTGTATTTTTCATCTTTGTACAGAATATTGGTTTCACTGAAATGAAAGAAATAAAAGAATATAAAAAAAAACCTTGCTAGAGGTGTGTATAAATCTAACAAGACCGGAGTGGACTATAGGAAATCCTTGTCCCCTGTCCCATGTCAGATAGTATCTACGACATAAGGCAGTAAAAATATAATTACAAAACACAAATACCGGTACTAACTATTTATCTTCATAATAGATAATGATGTCAAACTTAATGATGTAAAACTTAATGATTTAAAACTTAATGATGAAAAACTTAATGATGTAAAACTCAATGAAAATCTCCAAAGTGTAAATACCCTAAAGAGCACAAAGTATCACCATCTGACTATGCCAGTCACACGCCGAATGAAAAATGACCGTGTACAACTTTGCAACATTGGTCTGTAAATTTCAATGAGCAGAAATGTTTGAACTGTAATGTTGTCTTACCTCTTTCAAAGCATCGGCTTGGTTAGCACTCAGATCACTCAATGTACCACTCATTGTGATTCCACAGACGATACTACATGTACAACTTAATGAAGTAATAATATAAACGAAGACAATTCAAGTCATTACTCCGAAGTTCCGGTACGCAAGAGAAATAATCTAGAACAAACTAAGGGATATAGGAGTTTAAAGTCCTCAGGCATATGCATACCGATACTTTCAGGAAAAAGTCAAGACGTGAATGCTACCTGCTTTGGCATACCCATTAAAAGATATAATTATTGAGAATCAGTTTAGTTTCATGAGGGGAAGGCCAAGGAGTTTCACATTTCCAGGATCAGGTGCACTACGATACATGATTACACTGGATCACTATATAAATTAATATTATGTCAATATTCATTATTGTCTTTTATTTACTGGAATCTTTAAAGATAACAAAAATAGTAAAAATGATTAAGAATGATTAAAAATGTTAATTGATGTGATTCAGTGAAGTTGTTTCTCAATGAGGGGGTTAGATTTATGCAGGTTACCCTTTTTTCAAAACATTTGACTCTTGTCCAAAGTTCACTTGATCGTGTTAATATATTATCATCATATTCATACATGCTGATAATGTTTCTTCATGATCAATTATCTATTAATATAACACAAAGATCGTCCACTTCAGACTATGACCATGTTGTTTGATCAAACGATTTAATCATTGTCTTATTTTCAAAATTGGGATTTTAGGGCTTTACAAAATCATTTGCTTTTCTCATGTTCTTGTCCAATACCCCTTTGGTAATAGCAAATGTGCTACCCTAGTAAATAAAAAAGCACAAGTGAATTGGCCCATCATCAAAGCAGAAAACAGTATGGAGAGTGAATGAGGAAAATCAAATAATTAGCACTTTATAAGATCTCACAATTATGAACCCAGTGCACCATTTCCACTCCTTCTGCATTCTGTTATGTAAAGTGCATAGAGACATTCAATTATGCCTATAGATGTGTTATGCGCTATACAAAAAAGTTTAATTATTATTATTATTATTATTATTAAGAATGTAGAAAATACAAGCACTCACCCAAATAAACCAAAAGAAAAGTTGAACACATAATTTGGGCGGAGGGGGAATAATGAAAGATGGGTGAAACGCCATCTAGTGTTGGCCACAAGGCAACAAAACAAAAATGACGTCTCTTGTAGCAGACTACCCCTCTTCTTCAGGCTCAGACTCGGATACTGAAGCTGATATTCAAATTAATCGTCAAGAAGAAGAAAGTAAAACGTAAGTGGCATGATTGGGTCTCGGTACAAAGTAATTGTCATTGCGAAAAGTTATCGAAATTCGACTTTTAACATGTAAAATATTTCTCCACTCTATAACATTATCCCACCTGTTCAAGTTAATGTAATGTCTGTGCCGGTGAATCATGGACGATGCCTTAATTTACACAATATTTATGTTTAAAAAAGCGGGGTGGGGGTAAGTAAGTTGGTTAGAGGAGGTAGATCCACCTGACTAGATATGACACATGTAGAGGGATGGTTGTGGTTTGAGATTTGAGTCATGATAATTGATGATGGTCTAGTCATGAACAGTTTGAAATATTTTTTGCAGCAAAATTTTTAAGTTTCATTGCTTTTTGTATAAACCTGGCTTGTTTCTCTCTCTCCTTTAACTTTAAGTTTAATTTGTAAGTCATATGATTTGTCTCTTAATTCCTATTCCACATTTCACAGGCAACAAAACCTTTTGACCAGTCAAGATACCTCAAGTTCTTCGGACTCTGACTCAAATGCTTATTCTTATAAGAATGATGATTCATCTGACCGCTCCAGGAAGAGCAGTGCAAGGAAGTCTGTCAAGGCAGACAAAGACAATGTTCCACTGCCATTACCTCAAGGTTTCTCATCATCTGAGCCATCTGGAGGAATGGGTAATGCCAAGAACCTCCTTAGTTTGTCGGTCTTTGCGAATCCTTTTGAGCAAGCCAGACAAGATCAACTATCTATCCTCGAAAAGCATGTCAAGATGAAAGAACAAGAGAAGCCAGACGGTGCTGCTGCTGCTGCCAGAGGAAATCAGAAAATGTGCTACAAATTCCAGAAGGGAAATTGTAGGTTTGGAGACACTTGCAAGTTCTCTCATGGAACTGATCATAAACCAGTAGTACTTACTGGAGGAAATCATGAACCTTACCCTAGCGCTGCAAGTGGAGGCCACATGGGGGCTCCCTTCCAGGATGGACATTACGGGAACGATGAGGGACGAAGAGCAAAGGAGGAGGAAGAGACAATAAGAAAGAGGAGGAAAGATAGAGCAGGACTCAGTGAAGCACTGATCCCATCAAAGAAAGCAACAAGAATATATGATAGGCAGAGAACGCAAGAGAGACCCTGGACTGCAAAGAGATAACTTATGATATGGAACTTTAAATCAGCTATTATTTTGTACTACATGTATTTTGAATATTTCAGTAGAACACAAATCTAAAGTAGTATTCATTCCATTGCCTATGGAGATCCGCGAGGACATTTCCTCTTATTCAAAATGATAGGAGGAAGTGTCATTCTCCCTCTCAGCAGATGCTAAGTAAGCAGTTATGAATAGAGTTTCATTGTCATTTCCAATACTTATTACTATTTCTTTGCAACAGCCTGCAGAATTTAGATTTCCTTATGAATTGAGCAGTCAAATATTTTGTGTTTGATTACAGCAGGATTTTCTGATACATACTATATAAAAGTCATGACATGTTTCTTTGGTGTGTTGTACATGCACATGCATCTGCCTTGTACTGCAAGTACATGATTTAAACAGAATTGATAATTGATTTAGCTAGAAGTTACCACTGACATTATCTGCACCACTTTATTCTCATTGCTTAAGCAGTGTGTACTGCTGATATATGCTGATATATTAAACCTCTAAAGCGTTTTTAAAAAGTGGGTAGGCCAGGCCTTTGACTCTGATAGCGAGGCCAAAAATAAGTGAAATTCAAGTTAACAGCACCAATGTATGAGGTGCTGTTGTCGCCATTAAGCTTTCTCTCCCAAAGTTACTTATCAAGTGTTATTGTAATAGGTTAAGGAAAAAGAAAAGGTTTTGGTCCTCCTGACCTCCATACATAATTACTTATCTTGATTATGTAATAAAGGAAGTAAACAAAACAGCTCACAATGGGTCGGATTTCATCATTCAAAGAAATGTTTTTATTCATGTAAATTTTTTAAAGTGTGAAATATGACCATCTTGTAGAATATGAAGCAAGAAAAATATATCAAAAATAATATCGCTAGTGATATTCGTTTGTCTCGCAATATGGTCAATAAGGGATCTAAAAGATCACGACGTTTCGTGCCCCGCTGCAACACTTCATTAGGTGATAAAATGTCGTGATCTCACTGAGTAATATATTTAGCATTAAGAAAAATATATTTAAGATTGTTTATCCTTTCCCCCATTTCTTTGCAATAAATGTACTGTAAATGACTACATGTATTATATTTCATTCTTGCCTTTGTTTGATATGTGATATAATTGTGCGATGACTCTATGCTAACAAGATCATGTATTTGTCCCATTATTTATTGATTTGCTAGCTGTATATTATCAACAGACATACTATTGAAGTTGCAGTTGGATATTTTGCTTTTGAGGATAGTAGTGATAATGTAGATGGGATGGTGGAGATGATGGTGATGATGGTGATAATGGTAATGGTGATGTAAGGTGTTGGTGCTTTGCTGTTGCCCATTATATAATTAAATGCTTAATGTTGTGGCTTTGATTTGTCCAGATTTTCCGAAAGTGCATAAATATTAGGTACTCTCCTGCCAAGCTTTGGTCATTTCTAGGTTACCAACAGACTCCCCGTAACTCTCTATTCTTATCATCCTCTTCAACTTTATTACCATCACCTTCACCAATCCCATGACCATACTCTATCATTATCATCATCATCACCATCATCATCATCATTAGCATCATCACTACTACTATCATCTTCATCTTTATTACCATCACCTTCACCAATCCCACGACGATACTCTATCATTATCATCACCGTCATCATTATCATCACTATCATCATCATTAGCATCATCACTACTACTATCAGCTTCATCTTTATTACCATCGCCTTCACCAATCCCATGACCATACTCTATCATTATCATCACCGTCATCATTATCATCATCATTAGCATCATCATTAGCATCATCACTACTACTATCATCTTCATCTTTATTACCATCACCTTCACCAATCCCATGACCATACTCTATCATCACTATCATCACCACCATTAGTTCATCATCACCGTCTTCATCATTAACATCATTATCATCGCCATCGTCACCGTCTTCATCACCATTAATTCATCATCACCATCAGTGTCTTCATCAACATCATTATTATCATCGCCATTCGCCACTATTAATTCATCATCGTCATCACTGTCTTCATCATCACCATCATCATCACCACCATCATAATCATCATCATCACCACCATCATAATCATTATCATCACCACCATCATAATCAGCATCTTCACTACTACTGTCATTACCTCATTACCATCACATTCACTACTGATAGCCTTTGGGAAAGTGCATGAAATATATATTACCTCAGGTATTGTTTGGCATAATTCTACTACATATCTCTGAACACTAACATGTTACTAACAGAAAATAACAAAATTGCATTTGTTCATTTTTTATTACAAGGATTATATTTGTAAGCATCTACTGAAGCAAAACAAAATGGTATCAAAATATCTTCAGTGCCCATACATTCCTTCATAACTTGTAGGGAATACATACATTTGTGAAATTTCTAAAATGACGATAGGCATGCTGGCCTATACCGGTAAACGGATCCTGGATTTCTGTATTATTGTAAGGACACCCAGTGCATAATGAAGCTGGATTCTTTTTAAAGTCAAGCTTTGTTTCTACAGGTCTATTACTGATTCCAGTAAAAGATTTAAATACTTAATACGTTAAGCTTAAGCTGTATGGTCTGTCATTATATAAAAAATGTTATTGGGTGGTATTCCGATAGCGCGAACTAAGTTAAGCTTGGCTTAACTAGTTCACACTTTTATGGAGTGCCTGTTGCCAACTCATTTTCCCTGTACAGATTATTTTAATCCTGCAATGAAAAGTGTCCAAAAATTAATTTTGCAATGAAATGGGAAGAAAAGATAATATGAGTATGAACTGAATTTCAATAAAGTCTTTGGTAGATTATCTTTGTCATGAATATTGAAGGAGAAAGATGAAACCTAGCATTCCATAGAAGTGTGAACTAAAATTCTTGTTTAGTCTGGACTTAGTCCCGGCTTAACTTAAGAGAATACCACCCATTGTAGTTTGTGCAATTATGAACTATTCGGGTATAAAAAGATAATTGTTTACAGCAGGCCATATACCAACAGTCGATGTAAGAAGATGCGTCAATATATTTCTCTGGTGAGATATCTTCTTCAGTCACCAATATGACCTGTTAATCTCCCGTCCATCTCCGCCTCGTAATTTCCATGTTAGTTGCTTTGTTCGTTTTACCTGACTGCTAACAAAAAATTTGTATGCTTGTATGTAAGCAACCAGGGGACCGACGGCTTTAAGTCCTCTCCAAGGGACTTGGTAATGAGAAATAATGCCTTACCAAAGGGCACTAGCCCATCAAATTGGTTTCTAACCAGGGACCTCCCTGTTATGAGACCACTGCTCTACCACTGAGCGATCACACCTCACTCATGTTATAAATTAATGATTTGTCAAGGTTGAGTTTCTGTGGTGTAATAGTGTAGCAAGCTTCCTCTCCATTTCAAACAATACTACAGCTCAATTTGAAGCACTTTTCAGTGTCCAGTCCTGGATCAATATCATTTGACAATTTAGCTCTTCTAACATGTCACTAATGTATAAATAGATCCTTGTATCGACATCATGTTATTGAAGCTACAGCAGAAGACTTCTTTTTCCTCTTCATCTTGGAAGGAGCACCCTTGATCCTGAAGGCCGTACTGTGGAAACGATAGAAGAGAACAAAGTGAAAATGTGGTTGTTCACATCGCAATAAAGGTACATGTTTTACAAACAACATGTATATTGTTATTGATGAAATAGAGACAAAATACTTGTCCTATCACACAGAATATTCAATTTATGTCTCCATAAAAAAAAATTGACAAACAATTTTTAAATAAGAATAACTTAACATTTGATTTCATGCACTACATGAGATAAAATCAAAGGCATGGTGGATGCATTAGATATTCTCAAAAGTATATAAGACTAATGGTCATAACAGGTTGATCCAACTATTAGTTACAGTTATTGATTAATGACATGAGAATAAATTATCAGCTATCCTACCAAAAACCATGTTATGTTGTACGGGTATTGGCCTACTGTCCTTCAAATACAACTTCTTTTCAAATTAATATGCATTTAAGATGGTCTTTATTACAGTATTGTCAGGCTTGTATGGTAGTCAATGTCAGAGAACATTTAAGAAGTATTTCATCGCATGTTGATACAAAAAAGGGAAGACGAAAGTGAAGAACTTACTGGCATGTTGAGCAGATGGGACTATATGTGCAGAAAACTGAAAAACAAATGAAAAAGAAAATGGCTCATATACACAAGGATAAGAGAATAAATTCATGCTTAATTATGAAACAAGATTTAATCAGCATCCACATACAGAGAATGAATAGGATTCACATATGAATATAATCTATAAATTGCTTGATCTCTGTATGAATACACTCAAGTTATGTTTTAGACATCAGAGAAGCTATGTTTCTCCAGTCAAACAATCATTTTCCATTAGGCACAGCTCAAGTATATCAGGTCAAGTATACAAATCAACTTGACCCTAAAAGTGACAATAAAATTTCCATTAAATATATTTTTACTACCCCTTCTTTTCTACAGTGACTCCAAACACAAGACCCCAAATTACGGTAGCAAATTTAACATAATTATAACAACTTTGAAATTTCCCATCATTTATGCATATCTTTATTTACATGTTTATTTACAACCAGAATCATATTTGAATACTTACTGGAAAGACAGACAGAGCACACATAGCCCACATCAATGAGTATACGATGGCAGAAACATGCTGCCCTGTAGTCAACATGAATGGCTGGTGGTAAGACTAGGCTCTCTCTTTGGCTAGGAGATGGTAGGTATACCCACTGGAAGATGACAAAAGAGTTCAAACATAACTAGTTGAGAAAAATAGTTGCATCCCCAGAGGTTTTTTTCTGATTGGTCACTGGTCAGTCATTTCATAGTGTGTAACTAGCTCCCTCCCATAGACATTGAATAAAGAAGGAGGGAACTCTTTGACGTATTACCATGCTCATGTACACAGATATTTGCATGTCACAACTACCTCTCTCAATGCACTATGAGATCAACATGCTGGGCAGATTATGACACACACACGCACACATGCACTAGCACACACAGAGAGTATAGTGCATGAATCTTTTGCAGATTTTTTGCAGATTGTTGTAGAATAACAAAATTAGATTGAATCACAACTTGAAATACTTATTTTGTAATGCATAATACTTTTCTTGCTTTTAAAAGATCATCATCAACAATTTGTGAAAGTATTACATTGTGAAGCCTGGTTTACATCAGAATGCTTTGCAAACGTAGCGGCACCTTCAAAGAGTGACTTTTAAGGACGATCTGGAGTAATGTTTGTGCACACCTTGGTTGCACAGGGCCAGCTGATCATGTATTTACTTTGTAAAATACCAGAAACTCGAGGCATTGTACACGCTGAATACATAACCTGCTGACCCTGTGCAGTTAAGCCTAAAGTGTGCACAAACATTACTGCAAAACGTCTTCAAACAGAGAGCAAATCAACATTCTTCTTTCTGCGATCTTTCTAACCAGGACAAGCATGCATTGGTATCCAAATGACTACTGCTGGTGCATGCCTGTCCTGGCGATAGAAGTGACTTACCAGTAGGTATTGGAGTAATCCTGTTGTTGTTAAGAGCTTGAGATACTTTCCTCCTGTAATGTCACAGGCCTGCTGTAACAGACTGGAATCCTTATCCAGGATACATGCATCAATTGGAATGTTCTGCATCCAAACGTGTGAGAGAGAGAGAGAGAGAGAGAGAGAGAGAGAGAGTCAATCATTAGAGTACATAATTAGGTCAACTTGTAAAAATCACAGGCCTGCTGTAAAAGACTAGAATCCTTATCCAAGATACATGGCTACATGCATCAATGGGAATGTTCTGCATTTATAAAAGAGAGAGAAGAAGAGATCATGACACCAATGAAAGAAGACAGGATGAGAATGACAATATAGAGATATGATGTTTATAAGATTCACAGATAACAAGAAAGTTGATTACAAAGACAGATAAAATTCACCACATTTTAATAAAGAGTAGAGAAAGAAGTGAGACAAAGTGAAAACAAAAAATGATAAAAAACAAATTTTATGATACTCCCATTCTTTCCTATGAATATGAAACAATTGCTCTATCTTTTTAACCATATCAATGACCATAGCCTTCACTTTAAGATAAGTGATTCAGTAAAAACTCTTGATGAAATATTGTGCAATTTTACCTGTTTTTGTGCTGTGAAGGTGACATTCATAAAGTTCATATACTGGGATGCACTGTCATCAGCTGCTTTGAGTACCTATGGGGAGAAGAGAAAGGAAATTGATTTGAAACTCACAAATATGTACCTCACTCTTTATATAGTGGATGATTTCCTTAGATTGGCAATATCATATCAATTTATTAACCATCCTGTATCTCATAAATCTGTTAAAGGTATGTGGTTGTTAAAATGTATATAACTCACTTATAACATTCTAGCATGGCTTTTCATCATTTATATCATGGTATTTATTTTCATGGTTGATGTATCATGAATCAATCTGTTAGTGATTAGCAATAAAATGTTAATAGGTGAAACTTTCAGGTGATGATAACAAATATCAAATCTGTGATGCTTACCATGATTCTTGACTTTATCTTTTCACCAACTGTAGAAAAAACACATAACAAACACCATTAATACAAACTGTGGAAAAAATAAATCATTTAACAGATCATACTGATGTGTCTCACCTAATTAAAGAAAGATTATTTTGGTGAATTTTACTTCAGGTATATTAACCAAACTTGCAAGCAGAAAATCTGATTACACTATGGGTTGACTGGCTGCAAACTGATAATAAACAAGTTTGCAATGTTGGCTTTTTCAGAAAAAAAAATTATTGGCAATGACCACTTTCCAAATTTTTGCTTGAAATTAAATATGCCATAAATGCTATCTAAAATTTTGCAAATCTCTGATACACTGAATTGTTAATAGCTATCCATTGAAAATAAAAGCATTAAAAAAATAAAAAAAACAAACAAAATCATCATAAAGTGAGCCAAACAAATAAACAAATCTTACCTGCACATTCCTTTTCAACTCTGTGAATATCTGCATCGATCATCAATTAAGGAACAACACAAACACTTGCAAAATAAATTAATCAATGCCTCAGCCCTTTGACGCGAAAAAGGGGAATGGTGGAACAAACGGGTAATGTTATTTTGCAGTTTAATAGATATTTCCCTTACATACAAAACACACTAACAATATAAATGTAACTTCTGACTCAAGAAAATAATTACATCTCATCATAGTGAGGCAATTTTCATGTTTAAATATAACTCTGGCCTGTTGCCCCAAATATTTAATGATATGTTCACTTTAAATTCCAATGTTCATTCCTATAATACTCGTCAGAGTCGCCAATTTCACAAACCCAAGGTGCGTACTACCACTGCACAACATTCCTTACATTTTAATGCCATCCAACAATGGAATGCTCTTGATAAGAGCACTAAAAGTAGTACCACCCTTTCCCATTTTAAAACGCTTTGTCGTAATACTTTTCTGCTCTCACTTAAATAATTTGTATAATAATTTGTGCAATATTTCTCTAAAATTCTTCATCTCTCCTTATTCCTTTCCTACTCTCCTGCCCCCTTCTTCCATTCTCTCTCCCTCTATCTCCATTTCGCGGGTGTGTGTATGTGTGTGTGTGTGTATGTGCGTGTATATGCTTGTTTGTTTTTTTCACATGATTTTGTATTACATAGAACCGGTCAGTGTTCATAGGCCGCACTGAGGCCCTGCCTCGGCCAGAACAAGTGGGCTTAGTCTGCTGAGCCCATTGTTCTGCTTGTGCGTAATGTAATAGCCGGTGAATGCTGATGGGTGCTATGGTTTAGTTTGTCTTAGCCTATTATCTAGTTTTTGTTATACAATTTTACTCGTTTATTGTACAGGGAACCCCACTTACAAGCTTAAGCTTCTCTCAGGTTCCCTAACCATTTTTTACTCTGTAGGTCCATCATGTTTTGTATAATTATGTCCTTCGAACATTGTTTGTACTTTCTGAATGTTGTTCTAAAAAAAATGGTTGAACCAATAAATGAAATGAAGTGAAATGAAATAACTGACAAATGATATTCTCTCTTGTTACAACTAATTACACCTGAACTGTAAAATTTGCAGACGAGTCTGATATTCAGTGGCAATTCATGTATGCTACCAGAAATTATTTCCAACTTGTTTAAAGGATACAGCACAATGCCATTGCCAATGATCCAGCCAGAAGCGTGTCCGTATGTGATACTGTTGGGTCTGTAGAAGATAAGAGCATGGAAATGAACATTCTGATACTGATAGCAATTTGATCCTTCATCAGTTAATTTTGCACATCTTTTTTTTTCCAGTTACACCCATTTCTGCAAGAACAGGTACTGTCATCATTAAAATCTTACCTCATATGCAAATGGTTTTGTTATTTCATTAGCAGTATATTATACACAACTCACCCAGAAGTTATGGGTTAACATTTAAAATCAACACCTAAGTTACATGAATGAAATAATACCCTACATCCCTAAGTATGCAGATACTGCTTTTCTCTGGTTATAACAGAGAAAGACCCTAGATGAGCTGTTCTCATGTCAGGACTTACTTTCATCTACCAAGTTCTTGAGTTCCTCCATGATTGCATCATTGATAGAAGCAAATACTTCATACTTCCCATCAGAGTTCATCTCATCTTGCTCCCTCTGATCATCTCCATCATCCAATGCATCACTCGTCTTCTTAGGGTACAAGAAACGGCTACAGATACAATGTACACATAGTAGGAAAGGTTATCTTTGTTTAACAGATTTATAGATTCTCAACAAATGTATGAAATCATAAATTGACAATTTAAAGCCCCACTGCACTACTTGTTGCTACTTGCTCCCTCTATATAGAAAACAATGCCTAAGCGGTGCCCGTTGGTCCCCCATGATCCTCTTTTTCTTATGTTAATTGAGAGCTGAGTTGATGAGATAACCACCCATCAGTGACCAGCAGGGTGGTCTAATCCCTCCTGGCCAAACTAGTGCAGACAGGCTTTAAAGAGGATTTTGTGAATTGAACTTATGTGCAGGATAAGCATGTAGGAAATAGATTTCCCTATTAAGTGAACCTCCTGCAATTTCTAAATCAGTATCATAGCATACTGGTGTAGTGCAAAACACTGCAAAACATATTGATTTTCTTAGAGAATGACTTGTTTTTACTCTGGTTTGACCTCACAAATAAGGCTCATAATATTCCGGTTGATACATTGTAGATAATCATGGTCATGGATTTGAGCACCAGCAAAGTACCAATTTCCACTGACAAGGCATTTATCTTATTTATCTCCATTGCCACTCTCCACCCATGAGTAGCGAATGGGTGCTTGACATGGTTTATTTCTTGAAATGCACCATGTGCTAAATGGCCTGAATTCACAAAGGAGGTTTGTCAACAAACCTAGGTTTATGTGCGTCATATGACGCGTTTCAGACCAAGGTTTGTCTGAACCTTGGTCTGAAACACGTCGAAATGCGTCATATGACGCACATAAACCTAGGTTTGTCGACAAACCTCCTTTGTGAATTCGGGCCTGTAAGTCTGAGTAAAAATATAGTAATAATAGTAAAATATAAAAATATGAGTTGAAGACAAATGTACATGGTACAAGTTTTCTGAGTCTTGGTCTGAAACGCGTCGAAACGCGTCATATGACGCACATAAACCTAGGTTTGTCAACAAACATCCTTTGTGAATTCGGGCCTATAAGTCTGAGTAAAAGTAAAGTAATAATTATAAAATATAAAAATATGAGTTGAAGACAAATGTACATGGTACAAGTTTTCTGACCTCTGCATATGCATTTTACTATTCAGTCATTTCACTGGTTACCTTTCATTGGTGTGACTGGCAATAACTGCTACTTTGTTGCGTCTATCCATCATGAGATGTGAATTGATGAACACCACCACCGCATCCATACACTGACTTAATGCTAATCCATCTTTCTGTAATGAGAGAACAAATGAAACAGACTCTGTAACCATACTCACAATGAGAGATCTTCAAACATTCCTGGTTTTGAATCCATAGGAAAACAGAGGGTTTTTCCTACTGTAAGGAGATATTTCCAATACTGATTTATGAAATTGGCAACAAATAAATTATGTCTTAAATATCTATAAGAAAATCAGGGTTGTGTCTACAAGTCACAGAGTTTTTTTTGTGCATGTACCACATCAACTTGGCAATGGATTATCAAATTACTCACAGCTTCTCGCTGTCATTTGTAAGCATTATTCTTTACTTCACTGAAATACTTGTATTAAACTCATATCATCTTTCAAGTTCAAACCAAGATCTGCACACTGGATCATCAGGCTGGCTGCTGAATACATTCATCATTTTTACAGCTTACCTGCTGCTTGTGATGGCTCTGTTTTCCCCACCAAACTGGATTAACATCAATCACTATGACAACTAGATTTCCTACATCTTCATCATCTGTGGAAGACATCTTTCAGTTGGAGAATAAAACCTACATTTGAGAATGAGAGATTTAATACAGAGAATCCAGTCAGGCCCAGGAGTGACAGCTAGGTAGATCTAGTAATTTAATAGTATGAAAGTGTTAAAATATTTTGTGCATGACTAAAGTTTGTGGACAGCCTGTATCTTTAAAGTTTGGCAATATTTGAAAACAGTAAAAACCTGCAAGCTCTAGTATACGCGTCAGCCATAATTGCAATGAAATAGAGTCTACCCCTATTAAGGCAAAGACTAGTTCCGTAACTCTGGGTTTGAGGATCAAAACGGTAAAGAACGCGGCCGAAAGAGCAATAAATTTAATTCAATAATAGCTTGGACTTCGAAGAGCATTACATGGATAGTATGGCCTTGTAATTGTATGGCTTCAAAAGCAGAGTTTCGAGTTTGCCTCCTTTTCGATCCCAGGGGCCTTTGCGTGAAGGGCGCCACCAAGCGACAAAGTCAAAGGCTTTTTGCGATAAGTGTAAATGAACATGAATAACCCGACAACGGCCTACATTTGTCATCTTAATGTTAAAACAGAATGAGAGTGGAAGCTAACCTGTTTCTCTCATGTTTCTGTTTCTATTAAAACCAACTTATTGGACTTCCGACCGAAATCTAAGGTCTAGTACTATTAGTATTACTAGGAGTAGGACAGTTCAGACTCCCGCGCCCCCGCCTCGGCCTCGGCGCGGCTGTCTGCAGCTCAGTGCTGGTGCAGCGGCTAGCTAGTGGGCACTAGCACTGTGTCTGTGACTGGCAGTGGCAACCAACGATTTGACTACTAAGTAATGGCGATTTATGGATCTTTTTTATAACTTTATAACTCAATGATCGATCAACATATGTTCCGTGATAATAAAGATAGAATAATTACATCATACTTACCATATACCAATGATTTGGAATACGTGAATGACATGTGAATTTCTGGGAGCAATTCGGCGTCTGCTTAAATATATGCTGCTAGCGCCTGAAACAAAACTAGTTACCTTGTGCAACAGTTCCAAAATGGCGACTTTTCGGCTCGTCTCACAGCTTTCAAAAACGGGTAAGTGGGTGCTTCTAACGTTTTAAATAATACAATTTTTATTCCATGTAATAAAGTAATAATGGAAATATAACTTAAGAGAGATTTACTTGATTATCTTTGCTTGGAATTATTGTTATGATGCTTATTCTCGATTGTGGTGTGTATGTGTAGTCCCATGTTATGAATTTCGAGGAGTAAAAATCAGCGCAACTGGGCATGCTGGGCCTGGGCAGATGTGCACTTTGTTTAGGCGGATATATTATTTAATGAGCGCTATAGATCTGGACATGAGACTATCGTGTCACTCACATGCATGTAAAATATATCACACCATTTTCCGTGAGCTGCGCTTGTCAAGTAGCACTACAAAAGGACAAACGTGTTCTAAGTAGGGTGTCTGATCGCGCACCCGATGTTGTGTGCTAAAATCCTTCCCATAGAGATTGCACGCAGCCCTAGGCCTATGCAGTCTACGTACATTGCGCGATCATGCAAAATTGGTCAATGTTTTTATCACCATATCGAAATTCAAACCTAAATCGCTCGTGATCCTGAAGGTGAAACTCAATAAATGAGGTGTCATATGAAAGAGCAAGTTTTTCTCCATATTCCCCAAAGGGGCTCACTTCGGAATTCTAAAAATATCTTGATCAAAACAGCGATTTAAACATCGTTTCCATCATAGCTCCGATCTTTGCCACTTACCTGAACCGAGCCCCCCAGGCTTATGTAGGGCTACACGTAAGGAAAATATCCCAGCACTTATTTTTTCGCTAGCCCCAAGGGATCACAAGCGATTACAGTTTGAAAATACCCTTCCCCACATTTTTCGGATCAGCTAAGTAGGGAGGCGTGAGCTACGCGCCGGCCGAACCCATGGTGATAGCGCGTAAAATCTTCGCATGAATACGCATCGGACCGCATGTTTACGAACCCGGAAGTGGGTGCCCATTGAAGACAATGGATTGCTGATCGCCTTGAGTTGCGCATCCAGTTTACAACACGCGTACGCTTGCACGCGTATGTGTACGCTTGCATATTGCGCAATTCAGTTGTTTTGCTATATTTAGCAAAACAACATAACTCTGCGTGTACTTCTTTTTTGTCGATTCTGACAAAAAAGAGGAAGAATATTGTAGGGAATTGAAGGGGCTGTAACTTTTGATAGAAACATGGGTGAGTCTTGTTTTTCATCACTAAACAACACAGACATTCAGCCTGTAAGCATGATGGTATATGAGTTTCATGGTAATTGCTTTTAAAACCAATAAGTGAAAGAATATGTTTTATCTGTTTTGTTTTTAGGCTGTTCAGCTGTCTTGTATGATGCAGTGAAGCCAGTGACTTTTGCATCTGCAAGGTCATTTTATAGTAAGTGTTTATGTTTGTTTCCCAATGTGATGAGAAGGATATAACTTTGTGATCAGGGCATGCATGTAGGTCATGAAACCATTGTCGAGTTCCATGACATCCCATTAGATCATGTGTTTTAAAACTAACACATGTTTCAAATTTACAGTAATATAGTGTATGATGGTTTCGTGAAATGATGCCCAAGAAAATTGAATGATTTAAGAATTGCATGAGACCTAGAGTATACATAACTTTGAAAGGAAAGAGAACACTGTCTGTATTGAAGATAGATCAAAAGATAGATTGGTTGCCCCAGTAAAGGTAATACAAATATTAAGGTCATTGATTATATGGAAATGTTGTTTTTTGCTGGTGTTTCAAGTTGTTATATGATCAAAGCAATGATCAGTTTTCTTTAGTTAACTTTGAAAGCTAATTTTTTTATAAAGAGGACTTCATTTCTTGGGGTTACAATATCTTTTTGACTTTAACAATATTCTTCTTTAAGAATTTGACTTGAGATTTATCAACATGAATAGAAACTTACATGTATCTTTGCAAGTTAAGAATCAATTACATCAAGAATATTTTCATAAATGAGTAAATTCACCTCATTCAGGAAAAACAATTTAAGTCCATGCTAAATGCAAATTTATAGTTTTTCTAATTTTAATCCATGATCTATTCTTTTGTCTCTAAATGTAGCTTATGTTTTGGCTATGTACCTGTATGCAAGAAATATTTGTCATTAATTTGTATTGTTTCATAATGCTTGTATCACAGAATATGTTAATGCGAGGGAGAAAGGAGATTCTTTCAAAGAGATCACTGACCGAGCAGCATCAACATTATTCTTCACTGAGCTGACGAGAGGTAAGATCGATATGCTTTTGAAATGGAATCCAATCTTTGTAATTAGTTCATTTGTTTGAAAGCAAAAAAATAAGAGAAAGAGAATGGTGAAAATTTCAAATAAGTCGGACCAATAATAAGAAAGTTATGAGTGTTTAAAATATGAGATCACTATGTCTATGCAAGTCTCAAATTGGCAATTTGGTCAGTGGATTGTGACGTAGTCACAGACCACTGTCCCATTTTTCATGTACACAAATATCATAAATTTATGAATTTTGAAATTCAGTCATATTTTAAAACATTTTCTGATAGATTTATGGAAATAAATTCCAGCACTTTCATTTCACTTGAAAATATGAAACAAAATGTGTATTTAAAACAAATCAATTTATTATCTACTATTTGTCAAGTGGTTTTTTAATCAAAATAAGACATTAAAAATCCATGTTTTAAGCTCCAGTCGTCCAAAGCATTTGCATAAGTGCCCGTCATCTGTGTTTTGGAAGAATAATCATTATTTTGGGGCCTTCAATCTAATGTTATGAAAACTTCATTGTAAAAAGTACTATACAAAATATATTGAGGATTCCTAATTTTTGATGTGAAAGGTTGGCAGGTATGCAATTGTAAAGAAGTTGTTCATTTGATAATCTACCGTAGGTCTGGCCATGACGTTAAGTTACCTGTTTCGTGAACCTGCCACCATCAACTATCCTTTTGAGAAAGGACCTCTCAGTCCACGCTTCAGAGGAGAGCACGCCCTCAGGAGGTACCCGTCAGGAGAGGAGCGATGCATCGCTTGCAAACTGTGTGAAGCTGTTTGCCCTGCACAGGTAAAGCTTTCAGTCTTTCCATAGAATAAATGAAGTGCACCAAAATTGATTTGATGAAGGAGAGATGAATTCCGGTCTGTAGGATATTGTTATGAGGTCTCTTCTCTACATATAGAAAATCACCTCTGACTTACCCAAGATGTAGATAATGGACATTTGTCCAAAATCATGATGAATTTAAAATCACCCAATGGTAGTAACTAGACACATGCTTGACTTCATATCATTATTATGGATCAAAACCTTACTCATTATGTGGATCAATCACTGATTCATATTTGTGTGAGATGTTTCTTACTCGCTACTATGTGAATCTTGTGAGATGTGTGAAACTACTTGTTTCTTCTTGTTTGTGGTAGCTTTTGTAATTACATACCACTGAATTCTGTTGTTTTTTCATACACAGGCTATCACAATAGAAGCTGAGCCAAGAGCTGATGGCAGCAGACGGACAACTCGCTATGACATCGACATGACGAAATGTATCTACTGTGGGTTCTGTCAGGAGGCATGTCCTGTTGATGCTATTGTTGAGGTATGTCCTTTTCCATTTTCATCTTCATCATTATGAATATCATCATGAACATGATTATCCTCATCCTTATCATTATATTTTATTGTTGTCATCATTTATTGTCATCCCTCAAATCTTTATCAGCATGGTCATCATGATCATGCTTATCATGTTATCCATGATCATTATCATCATTGTAATTGTCATGGTCATAATCACCATAATTGTCTTTAATTTCAAAGTCATACTCAAATGATCATCTTGATTAATGACCAAGTTAACAGATTTATGGTGATATACAAATACTATGAATCATCAATATTATTAACACAACTACCATAATTCACAATCGATGATATCATCATCATCATCATCATCATCATCATCATCATCATCATCATCATCGTCATCATCATCATCATCATCATCATCATCATCATCATCATCATCATCATCATCATCATCATCATCATCATCCTCATCATTGTCGTCGTCGTCGTCATCATCATCATCATCATCATGTTTCCCTTCATGATGATGAATATATTGATCATGTTCAATGGTCTGTTTCTCTTTTCTCTTTTCAAGGTTTCCTTTCATGCTGTATGTCAATTTAATTGCAGGCACATGTGTTAAATGATTAACAGTGTTCATAAGGTGTATTTACAATGCACTCCTTATTGTCTCTTGTCTCTCATATGGGTGTATATACAGGTGTGTATACATGTATAAGTGACACATTTTAATTTGTATTTACATGAATGCAATACAATGCAAAGAAAAGTACTTCTTGTGATGGGATATAACAAAGTGTAATATATCTTTTTCATTTGTTTTCTTCTTCCAGGGTCCCAACTTTGAGTTCTCCACCGAGACTCATGAGGAGCTATTGTACAACAAGGAGAAGCTCCTCAACAATGGAGACAAGTGGGAGGCGGAGATAGCGGCTAACATCCAGGCAGATCATCTATACAGATAGAAGCAGGAGAAAATTTGGAGCTAATCATATAGAGATTTATATTGTTATTTCAAAAAAATATTGGCTCAGTCTAACAAAAGGACTCTGTGGAAAGTGTTGTGTATGGCCATAATGCCCTCTTTCGCACTGAGCATCTGAATTGGTGAATAATCCCCTTTATTACACATCTTTGTTTTTAGTTCACAGAAGGTTGCTCAGGTAGTTATTAACCATAAATGGTACTGTCAAGAAGACCATTTTACTTTAAGTCCATTGATATTCTCATCTTATGTTTTAATGGCTAAAACATTGCTTCCATTCAAACCATCATCATTGAACAATAGGATAACCGTATGGTGGTTATCAATGCAATCCTTCGCCACTTCTATTGGCATTGTGAAGAATACTGCTCATCACAGTATGAGCACATGGCATTAATTCATCATATTAGTACAAAGCATTGATTTATAGTGGAATTTGTTGCAGATTGACCTTATGCTAATATATTAGTTTTCCAATAAAGTCATCTACTACTAAATTTTTGTTATTTATCTTCCTAAAAAGGATTTGCAGGGGTTGTAAGAAGTCTACATGTTATGTTTGTTAGTTGCTACAAATCAGTCAGGAAAATGACATGCAGATTCAGAGGCTGGTTGAAAGCCATAATTATTATCATTCAGTGGGGGTCCAATAAATGATTTTTTTTTTTAAAATCATGAATTATGCCCTTACATAGCCTACTCTCATGACTTTGATTACAAGGAGACAAGTTCATATAGAAACAGAGTTCAATTCGTGGATCCAGTGCTCACAGACATGTTTGTTTCCTGCCATTATAGAGAAGTTATTCCCTCCTAGTTTCAGAGCCATTATTTGCAAGGAAAAATGGAGATGATATTTACTTCTCTGTAGGATTGTGATTAGAGGTACATATATGTACTATACAGATGGGATTGAAGTATGCATATTTGCTGTGTTTTCATCACATTTCTATCTATTCTGTACCCCCCTCATATTTGACAATAGCATCACCCCTGCTGAAGAATTGGTTAGAAGTTTAGAACTTGTCACAGCTTATTTGTTATAATAATGCATGTGTACATGCAACATACTAACATAGAATTGTTTCTAATCTGGAAGAGTGGAAAAGCACCCAATCTAATGGTTTACTTATAGAAAGTACGTAAGTGTGTGAACATATCAGCATCATCATAAGTTTTGGTTTTCTGTTGACTCAATACCAGTCTTGGAGCTCGATATTATCTGAACATCACTTATCCATTTGCAATTCCATATATCTACAAGGCAGGTCCCAAGGAGGAGTCTACGAGTGACTCCTTTGGAAAGGACAGACTTTGAGGTATAGGGTTTAACTGTATAAAATGAATGAATTGAATGATGTCTGCTGTGCCAGGTGTTATGCAATAATAAAGATATTGTGAAATGTTACTTAAGATTGTCCGACTCATTATTGGATGGATGACAGTTTACTTGTCGGTTTAGATTAGGTAGTAGTTCTTTATACGTCTGTTGTCCAATCCCTTGAATAGAAGATGTATGAACCCTTTCCATATTCTGAAATGAAGGGTCCAGGGAGCTGTACTCTCAAAGCTGACAGATATTTTCAGTTTATAACAAGATTACAATGTGCGATATAAAATTGGGACAATTGAATTTGAAAATATGAAATACAAGATGAAATGGTTTCAAAATTTCCTATGCTAAATGAATTCCTAAATCCAACCTTGGACCCAAACACCATACCTAAACCAAACTCTAAAGCTAACCCTAATACTTGGTTGCAACCCTAACCTTATACCTTTGACAAAATACAGTTGGGAGCAAATGTCAGACTACATGTGGTGATGATGTGTTGTGATGGATGGTGGTGCATATTTTGTGGTGATGACTGTTGGTGATCACAGCAGAGTTGTAATGATGTGTTGTGATGGACGGTGGTGCATATTTTGTGGTGATGACTGTTGGTGATCACAGCAGAGTTGTAATGATGTGTTGTGGTGGACGGTGGTGCATATTTTGTGGTGATGACTGTTGGTGATCACAGCAGAGTTGTAATGATGTGTTGTGATGGACGGTGGTGCATATTTTGTGGTGATGACTGTTGGTGATCACAGCAGAGTTGTAATGATGTGTTGTGATGGATGGTGGTGCATATTTTGTGGTGATGACTGTTGGTGATCACAGCAGAGTTGTAATGATGTGTTGTGATGGATGGTGGTGCATATTTTGTGGTGATGACTGTTGGTGATCACAGCAGAGTTGTAATGGTGTGTTGTGATGGATGATCGTGCATATTTTGTGAAGATGACTGTTGGTGATTACAGCAGAGTTGTAATGTGTTGTGATGGACGGTGGTGCTTATTTTGTGGTGATGACTGTTGGTGGTCACAGCAGAGTTGTAATGATGTGTTGTGATGGACGGTGGTGCATATTTTGTGGTGATGACTGTTGGTGATCACAGCAGAGTTGTATTGATGTGTTGTGATGGTGGTGAAGGCAAGTATTGCATCAATGCTGCGCTGTGCTGGAAGTTTGATGATGGTGAACATTTTGTGGTTTTCAATTATTGTGCCGATGGTGGTAAATTTTTAGTAGAAACAACTCACTGAAACTTCTGTTAAATAAAGCACACAATTGTCGAGCCATTTAGTATTTCACATGTTTAATGAAAAGAATGTTTTGCACAATCACTTTCCTCTGGAGATGAAATGAAATATTTTGCATACAAAGCAACATAGGCAAAGGAGACTAGGTATGAAATTAATTAAGGATAATATTTAAGTTGAATTAAAAAAAAAAAAAAAAATCTGATGGATCTAGATGTATTACAGAAATAAATTAGGATTTACGAATCCAATGCCGTGTTTTTATTACATCAAATATGTTGCACTTTGGTAAACCATAATTATTTGAGAAAATACCTGTTGATGATCAATTCATACAACATTATAATACTTTAATACTGAATAAAAAATAACATAAGGATATATAAACACCCTTTTTCTTAGGATAAAAGGTGCTGACAATAATGTTTTTATGCTGATTTATCAACAAATTCCTGTTAAAATTTTTGAAAAAATCACAATAGCTTAAAATTAAAATATAGACAAGAAACATTATGATTAGAAATCTATTTCTCATAGTTTTTGCAGGCCACTAAAATTCAAATTCCTAATCACATTTATGTGACACACACATTACACATAGCATCATTTGCAGCAACAGATTTGGACCAAAAATTACAAAAAAAGACTTTTAACACATTAAAATAATGACAAATAATAAACATTTCTTTGATGATAATTATTGTAATCTGAGTCAAATCCCCAGCCAACAGATCAGAGAGACGCAGCTTTCTTCTGGTTTAATTGCTTCCTGGTCAGGAATGACTATGGACGATTTCTGTTTTAAAACAAAATCTCATCTCTATCAAACTACATCAGAAAATACCAAAAGCAGGTATAGGACCAAATTTTTGTTAAAACTCTTTGCACCACATTATATAAGGGCAACTTGCTTTCAGACACAATGTAATCTTTATGGCCTTCAGGACATTAAAACCAGTAAAAACAAATTATCAAAAAAAACTGTGCATGCATGGAATGATCACACCACATAACACTCTATACATGTACAACACATCTCCCCAATTTTACCAAAGAAATGGATCACAATAACTTCATTCATCATTAACAAAATACCTTATAGTTTATTACTTCCTAGTACTTTCCAAATATATGCATTCATAAAGATTGCCCATGTTGCCAACTCAGATACACTGTTGATGATAATTCTCATTAATCTCTAAATGTTATTGGATTGCTCTGCGAAAAATCTGTCTGCATAGAGAGATACACTCATTATGTTTCATCTAAGTAAACAATTTAATCTGATCATACCACACTGAATCTGAAAAGAACATTTCATGTCTGCGTCCATAAATAACTTGTCTTGGTCCTGAAAAGAAATGCCTAAGAAGCCAAGCCTTCGTAAATGCGACGCCAAAACAGCAGCTGCAATTAAATAAAAATTAACTCCACATTTGAAATATCAGCCTAAGAAGCAGACAATCAGAAAAACAAAACAATAGAAGTAAAATTTTGAGATAATGAGACAAAGTACAAGAAAGTAAGAGACTTAACTTGTGATCACTAAGGATATGGAGAACCACCCATTGGCAGTTTGATCATTACGTTTTAATGTTTTACAAGGAGAATTTTCAAATTTGTCTTGAACAAATAATCATTAAAAATGAAAGAATGAGTGTTCTTCCCATGTGACACCAAGCATACATGACCGGCATTGCTAATAAGAGATTATCATATTAACAGTGATTCAGATTTAAAATGATAACTTTACCATTCCTTGTGCCATTATTTTTCTGCTTCCACCCTAGTCAACTACCTATGAAGACGGAGAGTCAATCCTCCTTTAATGGAACTTAAAATAACATCAGTAAAGTAATATTGAGATACCGGTATGGGTAATGAATATTGGAACAGTGTCTATTTACAAACTACATGTATTTTCATTGCAGCCCCTGAGATTTGTCCATTACTTTGCATCCACATACGGGCAACAAAATATATATACCATACTCCCAATCAAATGTGTTCAATCTTATTACAACCCATTTAAATATTCAGTACTAATTATCAACTTAGGAGCTTAACCAATTCATTTTATAACAACAGATAGGAAAAATAATACAACCGGTAGTCATATATATATATACTTCTGTCCTAACTTTTATAACTTTTCTCAAGTCAGAACTCATGTGTTCTAATAAATACCATGAACGGTCAAGGACAACATGCAAGATACACAGTCTGTGTATGTATTACAGCAATTAAAATCAGAGTAAACAATTTTCCTGCCTTCAAGATGGGTGATGGGCCTTTTCGGTTAGTGCAAGAAATCGGCTAGGATAGAGTATACTTCTTGCAATATGAACACTGATCACAGATGTATGTGGAAGCATTTTTGTATGTGTAAATTACATAATTGGTCTTGTTTCTTGCTGTAAAAAAGATGTGCTTTTAATTGTATCTCCTTGTAACAAGACTTATTTTGTTGTCTTACATTTATAAGAATTGGCTTGTTGGAACAGAAATCTTCTGCTCCTTGTAAGTGGGTTGTTCCTGCTATATGTTTGAACAAGTAAAATGCTTCATTATGACATTTCCATTACTGAAGGTTAAAAATGAAGACACCGATTACATCAACAACTTCCGGCTTGGTTATCATAATGTGCTAGATAGATTCATGTCATTTAGACGCCATTTCCAAGTATAAAATGAAATTTAGGGCAATGCCAAAATGAGGGATAAGCAAATAATCCAAGCACACATGTCCAAATCATTTTGAGATGCATTTCTGATTACCAAAAGATACATTTGGCTAATCATCTAAAAAATTATAACTACTCAATCTTTTAAATATAAAGAAATGAAAATAATTGTGGAAATACCAAAGTATTGAAAACAACACTACATCATGATGAATAAAAACTCTTACTATCATTCCGGCACTGACACCTCATATTAAAACAGATGGCCTTAATACTCCTGTTATTCTGTCAAACAGAAAACGACAGTGTTCTTAACATAATGAGGCTCCACTATCATAAACATAAAAAATAAAAATGGATGCTTCTTTTTGTTGGAAGGTTATCCCTTATATCAATCACGACTCCCTATAACTTGAATATGATGATTAAAAAAACAAAACAATAAAAATGGAAAGAGATCTTGATAGGGGAACTGACAAGATTATTTCTATGGATACGATGGTACTTTCCTCAACATATTATTATTCTTATTATTGAAGTAAAACAAGGAGTAACATGAATCCCTTTCTATCATGGAACTTCTCACACCAAATGAAATCAGAGATAAGATACACACTCTATAGAACCAGTAACTTGATTTTTTTAAAACCAATACTATGTCTCATGTCTGTTACTGATAGAATTAAAGATGATCTTGAACTAAATTCTATTTCCCCCAATACCCATTAATCTTACCACACTCCTCGACGTGGGCAAACAATGGAAATAAATACATTTAGAGAACTGGTCACTTCCTGGAGTATTTCTGCTGGACATGCATTTGCATTACAAATTGCCCATCATATCATCCAAATGTCTCTTTGATGATAAATTTTCATATTTTTGGTGTTACTAAAAAATATCCTTCCCTAGATTTAAACCACCCCTTTAAATAGAAGATGGAGAAAGTCTGTTTCAAGATGCATCTTTAGAATCCCCGCCCCCATTTCCCTCTTCTTTCGTTGTCTCATCTTTGCTCTTCTCAACCGCACCTTCCTTCGTTTCTCCTTCTGTCTTCACCGTTTCCTTGGTAGGCTCTTCTCCATCTGTTGTCTTCTCTGTATCTTTCACCGTCAAGCCTCCAAGCTTATCGGTCACATCATCAGCATCCTTTTCAGACTTCTCGGCTTGCTTGGACTCATTCTCTGGCTTCTCGGCTTGCTTTGACTCGATTTCTGGCTTCTCGGCTTGCTTGGACTCATTCTCTGGCTTCTCGTCCGTCTTTTCATCTGCAAACAAAGAAAAACAAGAAGAAAAAGATTGTCCTATGTCTGACTATCATCAGTGTTCATTCGCTGCACATTGTGCACTTTTCTTCAAACCCTGACTTACAGGGTTATCTTGGAGCTCCTCTTGTCTGGGAGGAAGGGGGTGGGGAGTACTAACCATGTCAATGATCTGAAAGCTATCATTTCTCCTTCCTAACACATTATTTCATGATCCGTCTCTTACAAGTACACTATCTGGAAGACACCGCAGGCCACTCTAATAGTTTCGCTTATATGGAGGTATGCTAATAGTCAAGTGGTTTGTCTTGACCCTATTTAGACTACAATTTTGAGAGCACATTTTCAGTTTTCATTACGAATTAAGCAAATTAATGCATGACACAAGGCATGATCAGAAAGCATTTCTCTCAGCACCATGTTTACTAAGCCCCGAAAGATGGTTAATATAAATGCCATTTCATCATTTCATACATTCTTACATCTTTAGTGATGTGGGGGGTGGGGTTGTCATTCCCCAAACAGGATTAAGCTTTGTCATTATGTTTAGGGTAGGTGAATGATTGTGGTGTGACAGCGAAATTTTGTGTGGCCTCTATATAATTCAGGACCCGATACCTCATTTCATTAGTTATTGGTCGGTTTGTCAGTGCAACTTAGGTATTTCAAATCCATGCTATTAGGTTTACTTGGGAACGGGAAGATGGATATAGGGAGAAGCATACCCTGATTTTCAGGAGCATCGGCTTCATCTTCAAGATTAATGGAAGCTCCAATCCTCTCAAGTAGATCAAGTTGCCGTGCTGAGGAGACGGATTGGGAAATGATGTGTTAGGAAGAGCAGTGCATACCATATACATTCGCTGGCTTGCTAAGAAAGGGCCATTACAGTTTTATTTACAACTGCAAGATAATTACTCAATACAGATCCATCTACTAATATTAGAACCTTTTCTCAATCAAAAGATATCAAACTTCATGTAGAAATGCAACTTGTGTACATGCAAGTCTGCAAAGCTCTTCACCATGATTCCTCTACTTGACATAAGTTTCAGGTTACTTTTCTCATCCTAAAATTGTGTAAAGATTTTTTTTTTTGGGGTACAAATGTAATTCACACAAAATTACATGTATATGAGACATTCAAGTGATTTAGAATTCATGATTTCATATCAAGGCCTTCATAGAAATAAACCTGGCATTAACTTCCACATGAGCGCATTTGCATAAAATTGCTTTTACTTTCACTCAGTGTTATTTTAGTATTCAAACTTGCAATTATATAAAGCCGATATTTTGAATATAGAGTATGGAATATTGTATACGAGTATAGCAGTAGGAAACCTTAACCCTCCTATGATTCTTTTAAGAATTACAAAAAATAAAAAACTCACCTGCTGCACACTCTACCAACAATTTTTGACATTCTTCAAACTTCTCCTTGAATTTCTTTGCATCTGAAAATAAGAAAAAAGCAAAACAAATAATTGGATTTAATTGAGAAGTTGAGATAATACTTCATTAACATTGTACATTACATGACTAACAATACAATAACCTGCACCATGTAATCATTAGCCCCTGGTCACAAAATGTCAAGTCTGCACGATCTCCACTCCTTGGGGGAGCATTCCTGATTATACTACTAATGAAAGTGGAGTCTTGTATATAGCACTCATGTCTGGCACATTGCCACTCCATGACCCTGTTGCATAAAACTTGACATTGATGGTAACTTTGCCATCAATGTCAACTACCATGGCAACATCACTTAACAGCCAATCAAACCATGGTTTCCATGGAAGTTGCCATCAATTTTATTATGCAACGGGCCCTGGCACTCCATTACTATTACCCTGGCTTTGGCACGGCTGCCATTACAGTGCTCTAGCATTTTAAGGAATTAATTCCTGTCAGGTAAACATTTACCTCACCTGGGTGGAATGTGGCAAATGTAGGTTTATGTCTTGCCAAAGGAAACTAGTGCTGTGACAGGGATTTGAACCATGTACCTTGCGGTAAACAGGCAATAATGATATCTTTCAGCAATCATCACAGGATCCAACCACCCCCCTGGGTTATGAGTGGCAAATACAGATTACTGCCTTCCAAGAGTACAATGAAGGTACAGCAAGGATTTGAAACCTTACAACATTTACATGTAATACAGTCTGAAAACTTACAACTAAACGTATCAAGAATATTTACAAACAGTAGTAAGATATTTATCATCCATTATGTACCCAGCTTTCCTGGAAAATTCTGTCAATATCATATCATCGACATTGATCTTGTACTTTCCAAATGTAACAGAGACAGCCTGAACAGAGACTACAAGTCTCTTAATGTGAAGGAGGTTTTGTGCAATCACATCCTCATAGATACTTCCAATGAACATTTTAACCACAGCTATGCTATGCATTGAGTCATTCATGTTGAACACCACTTTCTATATATTATGATGGAAGTATAATTCATGGCACTTGAGTTGAGTAGTCCAAGAATACATTTGATTATGGCATGAATATACTGACCCTGTGTACTGTAACCTCAACCAATACCTGTATTATATTACGGTGGCTTTTAACAATACAGGTCTAAATCAGCTTCCTGTATCAGTTTCATATTAAAAGGATTTGGCAACATAAATGTAAACTTCTCTCCTAAATGGTTGACTCGTGCATACTTATGATGTGAATGGAAGATTTGAAAGTTTCAAAGAAAGTCAAACATTGAGGAATGAGATAACTTCAGTTGTAAATTTGTAATGCTCTACATTGCATAGACTTATCTAGGATTTTATGTGATCACCTGGGATTTCTAAACTTGTGTCAATTTGCAGTTTCATATTATTTAATCAGAATGTTTTGATATGAAGAATATGCTCATTAGCTTAAATGCATACATGTATCTCTAAAAATAGATACTTTGCAATATCAACAGTCATGTCTTTGGTGACAAATATGTAAAACCATAAGCAATGTTGCTGAAAGCATTTAAGACATGTGGATACAATCAAAATTACAAAGGGAATTCTCTCAAGATCTGCATTCATTAAGGAAGGAAGGAATGATCATTATGTTACTTACTCTCTGCATTGCCAAATCGGATAGCTAACGTCTCTTGTTTGGGTTCTTCATCTGCGAAGTCTGCTAGTGTGTTCCAAACAAATGCTTTATCACTGCCACAGTTTGGCTTCAGATCCATATGTGATTGAACTGGTTCAAAGGAATGATTAAAAGCATTACAAGGGCAAGTCTAAGCTGACAAAAAGACATTTGATACAACATGGATCCAATTTCTCTAGCAAAACATGAACACAAGAAAATTTACATAAATATTATTAGGGCTCTGCATAACCGTGTAATGAGGTACTTGAGTACACTCCTAGGCTTACAGGCGAGTACTCGAATACTCGGACGCCATGTTTTTTTTTTTGTTTTTTTTTTTTGCCAACACCATACTATGAACAGTACGAATATTTGTCTCTGAAAACCCAAGCGATTTTACTTCAAGTTGCTGTTGAAAGCGCCTATTTGTGCTTTTGAATTTTTGACAAATAATTGAAACAATGTTATTTTTAAAACTAAAGATGACAGACAAATATTCCTCCGAGTCCAAACAGAAATCCGGAGATTTGGTCCCAGTTTCTGAGTGGTGAGTTGACAGTGACACCCTGTGTATGATTGAGCTGGGAAACATTTTTACCCACGGTACCATCCCGGTGCTCTTCTGGCACGGGTGACCATCGGCCTGGACAGTGCCAGGTGAACGGGGGGGAAAAAAGAAGAAAAAAAAGGCGGCCGAGTATTCGAGTACTCTGTCGCAGCCTTAAATATTATACAATTATACTTTGCTTAAGTTCAGGGTCTAATCTGATTGCTAAGAGATTGCTTTCTACAATTCAATGGGATTGGGAAGGAAATGATTCTACCAAAAAAATAGTATGGATATTGTAAAGTGCACAGTATAGCATGACATCTCTTGAGTTATGGAATTTATTTTCATCCTGACTTAGCTCAGGTAGTCCTTTGTGAGTACTCAGTGCTGAGTAATACAAAAAGAACCTTTGCTGCGGGTCCAGAAGAACATTTTACAACATGCTGTTATTCATAGGTTCTTGGGATGTTCTCCATGGGCAGCATTACAAATGTAAAAGTTCACTGACATCCCACTGAATACATGTTAATGTATGACACAAGGCATGATCAGAAAGCATTTTTCTCAGCACCATGTTTACTAAGCCCCGAAAGATGGTTAATATAAATGCCATTTCATCATTTCATACTGAAAGTGAAAATATAATTCCCTCTCGATCATTCAGTGTTTATGCCCCTATTTGCGCATACGCATAACTTAATCTCCCCTCTCTGCGCAATCCCAGAATAAGGGAGGGTTTTCGCCAGTAAAGGCAAAATCAAATTTTTGGAATGAATTATTTTCATTTTTCATTGAATTTATGGAAGCACATTTTGTTACCATTAAACAAATCCTGAAAAGAAATAAAAGAGTTGCCATGGCAATATCAATTTTTATTCAGAAGTTTCTGCGTTTTCTTAAAAGCCATATATCTACTAAGTCAATGGGGGTGTGGAAGCTGATCAGAAAGCCAGCAGCTTCAGCCAGGATCGGACGCCCAGGCTTCCCGCAAGCAATTCGGCCGAATTACACGCTGCGATTTCAGAAAATGACATCGGATGTCGGTAAACTTGAACTTGATGGTTTCATGTGACGCTGCCCAGATTTCAAAGAAGGAGGCAAAGAAAGAAAGAATTATTTACTCATACTCACTATAATGATTTGCACATATCTTAAATGTCTTGTCTCTCCTCATAAGTATCCTGACGTGGCCGTTGGTATCGTCTCGTTTCTTCAGCATCTTGACCTCGCCTGTCCCCCTCTCCTTCCATTCTGCTGGGCTCTCCTCATTGGCGTATCGGTACAGTTTCGCCCTCCTGTCAAAGTTAGGCATGATTTAAACATTGGTTTAACAGTAAGAGAAATGGATGAAGTTCCACAAAATAGGTCAAATAGACAGAAAATTCTCTTTCTAAATTCTTTCATAATGAACTGGAATTTGTTTACTTTAGATGTTCAAGAAAGTTTCTTCTTACTACATAACATCTCACAAAAACAAATGTAAACAAATTAGAGCCACATAGTAGTCAGTGTCCATGTGTATATGATAAAAATAATTTTTCTCAAGGAGAAATTGTAGAATTCCAAACAATTGTTACCTCACACAACTATCTTGCTTTCCCTTACCAATTTTTCACCAATCTCAAAAATTCCCATTCGATTCCCAGGCATGATCAGAAAGCATTTTTCTCAGCAGCAGATTTACTAAGCCCCGAAAGATGGTTGTATAAGTGCCATTTCATCATTTCATACCTAGTACATATTATATACCTCACTTGAGAAATCTAGCCATCTGATTGGTCGAAATTGGAGTCGTGATTTTAAGCCATGCCCCCCGCCCATAATTTGTGCCCTCATCCTCCTGCAATCCCCATTGGTTTACGTGTTAAAATTGTCTTTGTGTGAGCACGGACACCATACAGTGGTTTTTTTCTGCGATTCCCAAATGATTGAAACTTTCAGTCATTTTGCTACCTAAGATTGACAGACAGTGTCTCCGATTTTCTGTGATGTTTTAACCAATCTTGACTCAATAAAAGGCTAAGGTAAGAAATCTTGGTAGATTTTTGTTTTAATTACGATCGGCATAAAAAGTCATATCGACTGCTTTAATACTCGAGGACTGGCCGTTTCTATTGAGCGTATAAAAACAGCCAGTCCTCTCGTAGCAGTCGATATAACTATACTAGTACATACTCATTAATCTCTCTCTCACTCATTCAGTGTGTATACACATATTTGTACCGGAAAGAAGTCGAAATTAATACTAGCATCACACTAGGCCTGAGTCGAAACGGTTCCCCGCCCGGTCCCCGACCGTCACGCCGAAACCCGGGTTTGAATATTCGAGTTTCGGGTTTTTCAAAATTAAATTTCACACTGATATTCTGAAATAATGAACTAAAAATATGCAATTCACAAACTTATATTTCAACTTAATTAAATAAATATGCTTTAGAAATAAATGGATACCGTTTCAGTTGACGGTAGGCCTTTTTATCGCTCTAAAATTGAGGCTGCAAGGAAGGAATCACCACACTTCGCGGTACCGAGTGCGTTCAGAAACTGAAGTCAAAATATCAAAATATGACCCACTGAAGACTGAGCAAGTTACGAAAGTACACACAAGACCAAAATGTTGATCAGACTATTACAATTAAATCGTAATACTAATAGGCATTGATTTAATTGTCAAAATATATCCACAACATAATGGTTTACCCTTGATATTATGATGAAGGAAAATAAATTAAAGCTCTTGAAATAACATCGAAGTACCCTTCGTTCGTTCTAAAAATGCGTGTATAACGGCAAGCTGAAGTTAGGAGTCAAGTTTTTCAAGCCCGTACCGTCATGAATGCAGACGTACGAACTGATCTGAACAATAAGCATTAAACCAATTAAAAAACATGACGTAACTCACTTTAAGGGACTACAGCACGACAGATTACCGTTAAATAATAATTTGCTTTGACAAACAATACTATAGATATTCATAATATCTTACATAAATAATGATATTTCATGAGCTACGCGATATCGAGTTCAGCTAGCCATCATTTTGAAATGAGACGTAATTGTCATGCAGCGCAGTAGACTGTAGGGCACCATGCTGCAGAGAGGAAAAAATCGCGGGCTTTATAGATCACGTGATATTTTCCTCTCTGCTGCATGCTGCCCTCTACAGTCTACTGCGCTGCATGACAATTACGCCTCATTTCAAAATGATGGCTAGCTGAACTCGATATCGAGCGTAGCTCATGAAATATCATTATTTATGTAAGATATTATGAATATCTATAGTATTGTTTGTCAAAGCAAATTATTATTTAACGGTAATCTGTCGTGCTGTAGTCCCTTAAAGTGAGTTACGTCATGTTTTTTAATTGGTTTAATGCTTAATGTTCAGATCAGTTCTTACTTCCGTCTGCATTCATGACGGTACGGGCTTGAAAAACTTGACTCCTAACTTCAGCTTGCCGTTATACACGCATTTTTAGAACGAACGAAAGGCACTTCGATGTTATTTCAAGAGCTTTAATTTATTTTTCTTCATCATAATATCAAGGGTAAACCATTATTTTGTGGATATTTTGACAATTAAATTAATGCCTATTACGATTTAATTTTAATATTCTGATCAGCATTTTGGTCTTGTGTGTGGTACTATCGTAACTTGCTCAGTCTTCAGTGGGTCATATTTTTCCGCTTGTGAACGCGCCGGTACCGGCGAAGCATGATTCCTTCCATAATTTTGCAGCCTCAATTTTAGAGCGATAAATTAAAAGACCTACCGTCAACTGAAACGATATCCATTTATTTTTTAAAGCATATTTATTTAATTAAATTGATTATTTAATTGTTTTGAAAGCAGTAACTGTCTTTTCCCGTCGCATTATTTAGAACAGCAACTTAGTCTTAACTCCCGCCGCTGCATGCACGCGATTTTTAGTATGGTGAAAATTCCTGTTCGGGTACCCGGTCCCCGCCCGAAATTTTCAAGTCAAACCCGGGTTCGGCAAAACCCGTGATGACTCAGGCCTACATCACACATATTAACCAAAGACCATCTTAACAACAACGACTACTATGTTTTAATAATCATTTTACTTTCTTCTTACACTGTTCCATACCTTAAGTCAATTGATTTAGAGTCTTGGTTTCTGGGAAGCAACCATGCATAACTACTCAAAGGTGTGAAATATGGGTTCACTTCAAATAATAAAAATGGACTTAGAATACTCTTCATTCATGCCTAAAGGCTACACAATCATTATCAACCATATATTACCAATAAGCCAAAGAGGCTTTCAGAAAAAGAAAGGGGGAACAAAGCAAGGTTTCATCTAGATTCACAGCTTAGATTTCCCAATTATAAATTTCAGAAGAGAAATTTGTAACTTACATTTTGAAAATTTCCTCTTCATCCTCCTCTAAGTTTTTGACATCTACTGGCTTCAGCTTGACAATGGGTTCAAAGTAGATGTCAGGACTGGTTTCTTCTTGCTAAATCACACAAAAACAAATGTAAAGAGAACTCAACTTATGTTCAAGCCACTTAGTAAGTGTATTAAAAATCAAACATTCAATTGTAAAAATGTCATGACTCAAGGAGAAATTGTAGAATTCCATACAACTGTCAGCACACACACCTATCATGCTTTCCCTTACCAATTTTTCACCAATCTCAAATAGTAACATAAATACATAGACTCGTCATCATTGTTCACATACAGGCATGATCAGAAAGCATTTTTCTCAGCACCATGTTTACTAAGCCCCGAAAGATGGTTAATATAAATGCAATTTCATCATGTCATACCTGGTATATACTCATTAATCTCATGAAATTAATATCTCTCTCACTCATTCAGTGTGTATGTACATGTATGCACAGCAACCATTTCTGCACGTACACATAACTTCATCTCCTCTCTCTGTGCAATCCCAGATTAGTTAGACTCTTAATTCCATAATTTTGTTTCTGTTACTTCTCATTGAAATTATGGAAGCACATTTTGTTACCATTTCAAAAACAATAACAATTTTTTTTTTTAGATAAGGAGCTGCCATGGAAATTTAAATTTTATTTCAGAAGTTTCAGTTTTTTTTAGCCACATGAACTTGGTCAATGGGGAGTGCGCAAGCTGATCAAGCCTGCATTGGACGCTCAAGCTTCCTGCATGCGATTCGCCAGAATTCTACACTGCAATTTCAGAAAATGACATTGCAATACATACAGAGCTTTCGTGTGCATGGGTCACACACATACAATCCGTGACTGCAACACGCTATGGGTAGAGTGTCTGAACGATTTTTCAATTTTCCCTTTTGGTTTGTTTTTCACCATTATGGTTGGATAATTGAAAAAATTAATCACTCAGAATAATACATTTTGAATTTGAAGACTCGCCAATGTTTCTATCAAAAGATACAGCGTTCAAATCAAAGAAATATTCATGGTATTTTCTCAGAATCGACGAAAAGACGTACACGCAGAGTTATGTTGTTTTGCTAATTTTAGCAAAACGGCTGAATTGCGCAATATGCAAGCGTACGCGTGTTGCTTAAGTGCATGCGCAACTCAGCGCGATCGGCAATCCATTGTCTTCAATGGGCACCCACTTCCGGGTCTGTACACACGGGGTCCGATGCATATTCTTGTGCAGATTTTACGCTATCACCATGGGTTCGCCGGCGCGGAGCTCACGCCTCCCTATTTAGCTGATCCAAAAATGGGGTGGGGGAAGGGTTTTTCAAACTGTTATTGCTTGTGATCCCTTGGGGCTAGCGAAAAAAAGACCATCGATATTATCCTTACGTCCAGCCCTACATGAGCCTCGGGGGCTCACTTCAGGAAAGTGGCAAAGATCGGAGCTACGATGGAAACGATGTTTGAAAAGCTGTTTTGATCAAGATATTTTTTTAATTCCGAAGTGAGCCCCTTTGGAAAATATGGAGAAAAACCTGCTCTTTCATATGACACCTCATTTATTGAGTTTCACCTTCAGGATCACGAGCGATAAAGGTTTGAATCTCAATTTTCTAATAAAAACATTGACCAATTTTGCATGATCGCAATGCACGCAGACTGCATAGGGATGCGTGCAATCTCTATGGGAAGAATTTTAGCACACAACATCGGGTGCGCGATCAGACACCCTACTATGGGAGTATGGGACACTTGCGACTCATGAAAATCGGATCTAAAAATGGAAAATTGAAAATAAAGCTAGGGTGTCTGAATGATTTTCCAAATTTCCCTTTTGGTTTGTTTTTCACCACTTATATGGTTGGATAATTGAAAAATAATTCAATCAGAATAATACATTTTGAATTTGAAGACTCACCGATGTTTCTATCAAAAGATACAGCCCCACCAAATCCCGGTAATATTCATGCATTTTTGTCAGCATCGACGAAAAAGACGTACACGCAGAGTTATTTTGTTTTGCTAATTATAGCTAAACAGCTGCATCGCGTGATATGCAAGCGTACGCGTGCTGCTTTATAGCTGCATGCGCAACTTGCGCAATCGGCTTCCGGTCTGTTCGCCTAATACACATACGCAGTCCAAATGCATAGGTTCTATGCATGTGAAGATTTTACGCCGTCGCCATGGGTTCGGGCTGAGCAGAGCTCACGCCTCCCTATTTAGCCGATCCAAAAAATGGGGGAAGGGTATTTTCAAACTGTTATCGCTTGTGATCCCTTGGGGCTAGCGAAAAAATAAGCGCATGGATATTATCCTTTCGTCTAGCCCTACATAAGCCTCGGGGGCTCACTTCAGGAAATTGGCAAAGATCGGAGCTACGATAGAAACGATGTTTAAATCGCTGTTTTGATCAAGATATTTTTAGAATTCCGAAATGAGCCCCTTTAGATCTAGGGAATATGGAGAAAAACCTGCTCTTTCATATGACACCTTATTTATTGAGTATCACCTTCAGGATCACGAGCGAAAAAGGTTTGAATCTCAATTTGGTAATAAAAACATTGACCAATTTTGCATGATCGCGCAATTCACGTACTGCATAGATCCTAGGCATGCGTGCAATCTCTAGACTCTCGTCTATGGGAAGGATTTTAGCACAACATCGGGTGCGCGATCAGACACCCTAATAAAGCCTAATTTTCTGTTTGAAGAATGTAAAAGCAACTCTTTTAAATGTTAAGTCAAAATGTAAAATTTTAACTGTTTGGTACACAGACATACTGATTACTGTCTGCATTTGGCCAGGGCTCCCCATCTTTCATCAAGACAACTCCAAGCTTTAATTTTAGTTAAACATTTGTCTCAAAGATCTTTATCATTTTGTGTGGAGTGTCAAATATGCTCCCTTAAGTTTTGTGGGTTAGGAACGACACATTTGACAGTGGTTTGATTTGTTGAAAATAGGAAAAGGCAGTCTAGCAACACCGCTCTCACACATTCAGGGCATCATCAAGTGATCAACACAAAATTCTACACCACGTCACATGCATGAATGTCCAGATTCCCATTATCAATTAGTAATTACGTACTTCGCGGGTAAATAGCGGCGACACTTGCCGGTCTCATAGAGCAATCAAAACATGTGAATCTTACGGTTTCAGGAGAAGAAAAGTGATGGTATCATGAAATATTGTAAATTTAATATAACATCGACATAAGTCTTATATACAAGGCTACATGTCTAATACATAAAAACTTACATCTGCCATTTCGTTTGGTGGATATAGTCGGATTGTAGGAACGATGGTACAGGTGAACGAATGAATGAAATTTCGCAATCTAACGTACTCACTACGTACATGTACTGTATATACGGTATGTACTGTAATTGCACCACAATCTCGGGTAAAAAGAATAGACAGTAGCTTCTTGTGTCGCACGCGGAAATGTAATGGTCAATGAGAGGATCACGAACTGCTGTCTATTATAAACACATTTTGCATACACCCCATCCCCAAATGGAGTGGAAACTGACGAGGCTCTTCATGCAAGCCATAACACTTTTGTTTAATGACGGCCTGTGGGCTGTGGCGTAGGCACGGGGGCATTGGGGCATGTCCCTATCAATTGGCAAAAAAAAAAAAAAGTTAGAGTGAGGCCGGGAAAGATGATTAAGGAAAAGGTAAACTAAAGAATGAATGCATGAGGAGTTTGCTCAAAAATGCTCTTCGAAGATATGTGAGTGCACCTCTTAGTCTTACAACAGAATATGATAAAGAAAAATCACAATTTGATTGCATAATGAGTATTAAACCTTTAGACAGAATTACCTGACTCCTTATGTTTATTGTTCAGAATATCTTTGTTACGGTGGCTATATAATCTTGTTATCTTTACCATATATTCATATTCTTTTAAAAAGGTACATATCATTGTCGATAATTGTGGAAGAAAAGACACTCGATTATTCTTTAATTAATATCTCCAACATATATGTGTGATTTTTTAAAGAAAGAAACAAAACAAATTACCTGCCAAAACTGCTTACTATATATAGTGTTTTATAGGTTTCCTTAATCCTCTATTTAATTTATAACGTTATTGATTATTGTATAATAGAAATGTATATTCTCACTTAAGTCATAATTAAATGACCAATCCGTGACAAATTTAGGGTCCTTAGTTGAGTGAATTCTATTTTTAACTAATAGAGTTAAGAAATGATAGTTTCAATCAAGCTCTCAAATTTGATAGTTAAAGCAATAATGATATTGATATACATGTTTTTTTTAATTCTTAAGTGTCTGTTGCAAATTAGGCCAGTAAGCACTTTTAATTGAATCTTTGATTCTGTTTCCCCTGTATACATTATCCCCAGTCAATTCTCATATCCCCAGCCATCTATCTCGATCTCTCTCAAACCCATCTTCCACTTCCTTCCCTCTCTCTCTCGGTTTCTGTTTCTGTTTGTTATGCCGGTATACTCAGGATTAACTACACTTCACTCTCTTCTTCTCTCTCCCCAATCCTCTACATCCTTAACATCCAACTCGATCTCACATTCCCTTGATCTATCTCTCTCCCTAAAATACAATATCATACAAGCAAACTCCCCATGATCATACTCATCTTTAAGCTAAACATAATTGTATTTCCATTTTCCACAGTGTGGTCATTTCAAGGTATATAAAATAAAAATAAAAAATAAATAAACAAATTGATTATACAATGTTATAATCAAGGAGAACTTATAACAACATGCCAATAAATTATTTTATTTTAAAAACTCTTCACAAAGAGATTTGAGAGTATAGAGCACTAACTGGTCAAATTTTAATTTATCATTTCTGGCTAAAAGAAACAGCACAAATATGACAAAATTCAAATTTCTGTTACATAAATAAAATTACAAAAGTACTAATAAAAGAGCTTAACAAGGTATCCTTGTTGTTTTCATTACTGCAGAATCAGAGACATGTACCCAAATAAAGACCATATAAAAAATACATTCTGTATCTATTTCACACACAAAACATATATATCAAGCAGATCAAAGATGCTTACATGGTTCCTATCTTAAGCCTCAGCAGGGAATGAAAGAATTCAGCATTCAACAGGTTAAAGTACTACAAGTAAGATGTTAATTTCATGTACCCCTAAAAAAGAAACCTAAAAAACTCCTATAGCTTAACCTTTCTGGATGACATTTTATGACATTTTAAGACAAATTACAACGGTTGGAGTGGGAAAACAAGAAACATACATAATTTTATCTACAAATAAAATGGTCTTCATCATACCTAAAATGATGAGAATTATCCATTATCCATCCATCTAGGAATGACCAACAAGCTTAAGAAATGGTACTAAGAAATAGTTATAGAAAGAACGCTTTGTGCACTGAACAGATCATTTCTATTACCGGTATATATTTCTAACAGAACAAGAATCAGAATCATGAAAAGAGACAGAAAAATAGAAATGTCTTACACTTTGAAAAGAAATATTTGAATATTTTCAATAAATCTCAAGATTGCTGCATACATGTAATAGGGACAAATTGGTAACAAAGTACTGAATAAGGCTGTCATTTCATTGTCTCACTCTGCACGATTATTATGTGCACTTCAATATTATTGCAAATCAATATTACAAATATAGAATTTCTGCTCCATACAAATCACACTGTTAGAAAATAAAATTGATTTATGCATTTGACACAAAGCCTTTCAAAAATAGTTTTGTGTATTCAGATGTTAATTAATGTAAATGAATCAGAAATATAGAATTAAGCCCTATTGCAATAGCAATGTTAGAAACAAGAAACGGTTATACATACATGACACATAGCTTTGAAAGACAGCTTTAACAAGCACACTTAGATATAAACACACACATTTAAAGGTGATGTTCAACTTTGAGAAAATAAATGTTAAGAAATCATTCCAAAAGGTTATTGGAAGCAAGAATAC